>JAPFBE010000317.1:5000-65872 GCA_034336665.1 Luscinia megarhynchos | reverse complement strand
TCGCTGCCGGTAGCCTGCCGCTTAGCCGTCTCGCTTCGCCGTCACCGGGTAGACCTTGTTGCCGCAGTCGGTCTCGCTCGCTACCGCCTGGGTAGACCTGTTGCCAGCTTAGCCGTCTCGCTCGCTGCTGCGGGTAGACCTGTTGCCGCCTAGCCGGTCTCGCCATGCGCTGGGTAGACCTGTTGTCACTTAGCCGGTCTTCGGCTCAGCGTACCGCTGGGTAGACCTGTTGCCGCCAGCCAGTGTCGCTGTCGTCTCGCTAAGCCGGGTAGACCTGTTGCCGCTTAGTCGCGTCTCGCCTTTCAGGCCTACCGCTGGGTAGACCTGTTGCCGCTTAGCCGGGTCTCGCTTCGCTACCGCTGGGTAGACCTGTTGCCGCTTAGCCGTCAGCGTCATACGCTGGGTAGACCTGCTGCCGCTGGTCGCCGCTCATGACCGGTAGACCTGCTGCCGCTTAGCCGGTCAGCGCTCGCCTACCACTCTGCAGGGGTAGACCTGTTGCCGCCAGTCGGGTCCCGCTCGCTCTTCCGCGGTAGACCTGTTGCCGCTTAGCCGGTCGCGCCTTTCGCCAGCCTCTGAGGGGTAGACCTGTTGCCGCTTAGCCGTCTGCCGCTTCAAGGCCGCTGGGTAGACCTGTTGCCGCTTAGCCGGTCTTAGCTTTCGCTACCGCGGGTAGACCTTTTGCCGCTACCGTCGCTCGCCTGCTTCGAGGGTAGACCTGTTGCCGCTTAGCCGGGTCTCGCGTCTACGCTCTGCCGCGGGGTAGACCTGTTGCCGCTAGCCGGTCTCGCCTTCGCTGCCTCGAGGGGTAGACCTGTTGCCGCCAGCCGGTCGCTGCCTTTCGCTACCGGGTAGACCTGGTGCCGCAGCCGTCGCTCGCTACCGCTGGGTAGACCTGTTGCCGCTTAGCCGGTTCTCGCCTATCGCTACTCGCCGCTGGGTAGACCTGTTGCCGCCTAGTCGGTCTTAGCTCACTGCTCGCTGGTAGACCTGGTGCCGCAGCCGGTCTCGCCGCTCATACCGCTGGGTAGACCTCTTTGCCGCTTAGCCGGTCTCGCCTTTCGCTGCCGCTCCGCTGGGTAGACCTGGCGTCACCGCCTGACGCTGCTGAATGCCGGGCGACACCAGGTCTACCCCTTTAAGCGGGAATGCCGGGCGACACCAGGTCTACCCCCTTTAATCGCGAATGCCGGGCGACACCAGGTCTACCCCTTAATCGCTAATGCCGGGCAGACACCAGGTCTACCCCTTTAAGCTGGGAATGCCGGGCGACACCAGGTCTACCCCTTTAATCGGGAATGCAGGCGACACCAGGTCTACCCCCTTAGCCGGGAATGCAGGCGACACCAGGTCTACCCCTTCAGCGGGAATGCCGGGCGACACCAGGTCTACCCCTTAATCGGGAATGCAGGCGACACCAGGTCTACCCCTTAATCGCGAATGCCGGGCGACACCAGGTCTACCCCCTTAATCGGAATGCCGGCGACACCAGGTCTACCCCCTTTAATCGCGAATGCAGGCGACACCAGGTCTACCCCCTTAATCGCGAATGCCGGGCGACACCAGGTCTACCCCTTGCCGGAATGACGGGCGACACCAGGTCTACCCCCTTTAATCGCGAATGCAGGCGACACCAGGTCTACCCCTTTAAGCCGGGAATGCCGGGCGACAACAGGTCTACCCCTTGCTGGAATGCAGGCGACACCAGGTCTACCCCTTTAATCGCTAATGGCATGACACCAGGTCTACCCCTTTAGCCGGGAATGCAGGCGACACCAGGTCTACCCCTTAACGCGGGAATGCAGGCGACACCAGGTCTACCCCTTAAGCGGGAATGCCGGGCGACACCAGGTCTACCCCCTTGCTGAATGCAGGCGACACCAGGTCTACCCCCTTAATCGCCGAATGCAGGCGACACCAGGTCTACCCCTTAATCGCTAATGCCGGCATGACACCAGGTCTACCCCTTAAGCGGGAATGCAGGGCGACACCAGGTCTACCCCTTTAGCTGAATGCCGGGCGACACCAGGTCTACCCCTTGCTGGAATGCAGGGCGACACCAGGTCTACCCCTTAATCGCGAATGCCGGGCGACACCAGGTCTACCCCCTTGCCGGAAGGCCGGGCGGACACCAGGTCTACCCCTTTAATCGCGAATGCAGGCGACACCAGGTCTACCCCTTTAGCCGGGAATGCGTATGACACCAGGTCTACCCCTTGCTGGAATGCCGGGCGACACCAGGTCTACCCCTTTAATCGCATGTAATGCAGGGCGACACCAGGTCTACCCCCTTTAAGCGGAATGCAGGGCGACACCAGGTCTACCCCTTGCCGGAATGCCAGGCGACACCAGGTCTACCCCTTGCTGAATGCAGGCGACACCAGGTCTACCCCCTTAATCGCGAATGCAGGGCGACACCAGGTCTACCCCCTTAGCCGGGAATGCCGGGCGACACCAGGTCTACCCCTTTAAGCCGGGAATGCGTATGACACCAGGTCTACCCCTTGCTGAATGCAGGGCGACACCAGGTCTACCCCTTGCTGAATGCATGCGACACCAGGTCTACCCCTTGCTGGAATGCCGGGCGACACCAGGTCTACCCCTTAAGCGGGAATGCCGGCGACACCAGGTCTACCCCCTTTAATGCTGAATGCCGGGCGACACCAGGTCTACCCCTTTAATCGCTAATGCCGGAGGCGGACACCAGGTCTACCCCTTGCCGAATGCCGGGCGGACACCAGGTCTACCCTTAACGCTGGAATGGCATGACACCAGGTCTACCCCTTTAGCCGGGAATGCAGGGCGACACCAGGTCTACCCCTTAATCAGCGAATGTCGGGCGGACACCAGGTCTACCCCTTTAATCGGAATGCAGGGCGACACCAGGTCTACCCCTTTAATCGCGAATGCCGGGATGACACCAGGTCTACCCCCTTAATCGCGAATGCAGGCCGGACACCAGGTCTACCCCTTAATCGCGAATGCCGGGCGACACCAGGTCTACCCCTTGCCGGAATGACGGGCGACACCAGGTCTACCCCCTTAATCAGCGAATGGCATGACACCAGGTCTACCCCTTGCCGGAATGTCGGGCGGACAACAGGTCTACCCCTTTAAGCGGGAATGCAGGCGACACCAGGTCTACCCCTTAATCGCGAATGGCATGACACCAGGTCTACCCCTTGCCGGAATGCCGGCGACACCAGGTCTACCCCTTTAATCGCGAATGCAGGCGACACCAGGTCTACCCCCTTTAAGCGGGAATGCCGGGATGACACCAGGTCTACCCCTTAAGCTGGAATGCAGGCGGACACCAGGTCTACCCCTTAACGCGAATGCAGGGCGACACCAGGTCTACCCCTTTAATCGCTAACGCCGGGCGGACACCAGGTCTACCCCTTGCTGGAATGCAGGCGACACCAGGTCTACCCCTTTAAGCGGGAATGCCGGGCGACACCAGGTCTACCCCCTTTAAGCTGAATGCAGGCGACACCAGGTCTACCCCTTTAACGCGAATGCACGGGCGGACACCAGGTCTACCCCTTTGCCGGAATGCAGGGCGGACACCAGGTCTACCCCTTTAATCAGCGAATGCATGGGCGGACACCAGGTCTACCCCCTTAAGCCGGAATGCAGGCGACACCAGGTCTACCCCCTTAACGCTGGAATGCCGGGCGACACCAGGTCTACCCCTTAAGCGGGAATGCCGGGCGACACCAGGTCTACCCCTTGCTGAATGGCATGACACCAGGTCTACCCCTTTAAGCGGGAATGCCGGCGACACCAGGTCTACCCTCTTGCCGGAATGCCAGGCGACACCAGGTCTACCCCTTGCTGAATGCCGGGCGACACCAGGTCTACCCCTTGCTGGAATGCCAGGGCGACACCAGGTCTACCCCCTTAGCTGGAATGCAGGCGACACCAGGTCTACCCCTTTAAGCGCGAATGCCGGGCGACACCAGGTCTACCCCTTGCCGGAATGCCGGCGACACCAGGTCTACCCCTTTAGCCGGGAATGCAGGGCGACACCAGGTCTACCCCTTGCCGGAATGCCAGGCGGACACCAGGTCTACCCCTTAACTCGAATGCAGGCGACACCAGGTCTACCCCTTTAATCGCCGGAATGCAGGCGGACACCAGGTCTACCCCTTTAATCGCGAATGCCGGGCGACACCAGGTCTACCCCTTAAGCGGGAATGCCGGGCGACACCAGGTCTACCCCCTTAATCGCGAATGCAGGGCGACACCAGGTCTACCCCCTTGCTGGAATGCCGGGCGACACCAGGTCTACCCCTTAAGCGGGAATGCCGGCGGACACCAGGTCTACCCCCTTGCCGGGAATGCCGGGCGACACCAGGTCTACCCCTTTAAGCCGGAATGCAGGGCGACACCAGGTCTACCCCTTAACGCGAATGGTGTGACACCAGGTCTACCCCTTGCCGGAATGCATGGGCGGACACCAGGTCTACCCCTTTAATCGCGAATGCAGGGCGACACCAGGTCTACCCCTTAAGCGGGAATGCATGCGACACCAGGTCTACCCCCTTTAAGCGGGAATGCCGGGCGACACCAGGTCTACCCCCTTTAAGTCGGGAATGACGGGCGACACCAGGTCTACCCCTTTAAGCGGGAATGCCGGGCGACACCAGGTCTACCCCTTTAAGCTGGAATGCAGGGCGACACCAGGTCTACCCCTTAACGCGAATGCCGGGCGACACCAGGTCTACCCCTTGCTGGAATGCAGGCGACACCAGGTCTACCCCTTTAAGCGGGAATGCCGGGCGACACCAGGTCTACCCCCTTAAGCGGGAATGCAGGCGACACCAGGTCTACCCCTTAATCGCGAATGCAGGGCGACACCAGGTCTACCCCTTAAGCGGGAATGCCGGGCGACACCAGGTCTACCCCCTTTAAGCTGGAATGCAGGCGACACCAGGTCTACCCCTTTAACGCGAATGCCGGCGACACCAGGTCTACCCCTTAAGCCGGAATGCCGGGCGACACCAGGTCTACCCCTTAAGCGGGAATGCCAGCGACACCAGGTCTACCCCTTGCTGAATGCCGGGCGACACCAGGTCTACCCCTTAATCGCCGAATGCCAGGCGGACACCAGGTCTACCCCCTTTAAGCTGTGGAATGCCAGGCGGACACCAGGTCTACCCCTTAAGCTGAATGCAGGCGACACCAGGTCTACTCCCTTAATCGCTGAATGCCGGGCGACACCAGGTCTACCCCCTTAAGCGGGAATGCCGGGCGGACACCAGGTCTACCCCTTTGCCGGGAATGCAGGTGACACCAGGTCTACCCCCTTAATCGCGAATGCAGGGCGGACACCAGGTCTACCCCTTGCTGGAATGCCGGTATGACACCAGGTCTACCCCTTTAATCGCGAATGCAGGCGACACCAGGTCTACCCCTTAATCGCTGAATGCCGGGCGACACCAGGTCTACCCCTTTAAGCGGGAATGCAGGGCGACACCAGGTCTACCCCTTTAAGCGGAATGCCGGGCGACACCAGGTCTACCCCTTTAATCAGCGAATGCAGGGCGGACACCAGGTCTACCCCTTAAGCTGGAATGGTATGACACCAGGTCTACCCCCTTAAGCGGAATGCCGGGCGACACCAGGTCTACCCCCTTTAAGCTGTGGAATGCCGGGCGGACACCAGGTCTACCCCTTAATCAGCGAATGCCGGGCGACACCAGGTCTACCCCTTGCCGGAATGTCGGGCGGACACCAGGTCTACCCCTTTAATCGCGAATGGCATGACACCAGGTCTACCCCTTTAATCTCGGAATGCCAGGCGGACACCAGGTCTACCCCTTTAAGCTGAATGCCGGGCGACACCAGGTCTACCCCTTTAATCAGCGAATGCCGCATGACACCAGGTCTACCCCTTAAGCCGGAATGCCGGGCGACACCAGGTCTACCCCTTAAGCCGTGGAATGCCGGCGACACCAGGTCTACCCCCTTAACGCCGGAATGCAGGCGACACCAGGTCTACCCCTTTGCCGGAATGCCGGGCGACACCAGGTCTACCCCTTTAACGCTGGAATGCCATGACACCAGGTCTACCCCTTAATCAGCGAATGCAGGGCGACACCAGGTCTACCCCTTAAGCGGGAATGCACGGGCGGACACCAGGTCTACCCCTTAAGCCGGAATGCCGGGCGACACCAGGTCTACCCCTTTGCCGGGAATGCCGGCGGACACCAGGTCTACCCCTTAAGCCGGAATGCAGGCGACACCAGGTCTACCCCCTTAATCGCCGGAATGCCGGGCGACACCAGGTCTACCCCCTTAAGCGGGAATGCCGGGCGACACCAGGTCTACCCCTTAAGCCGGAATGCCGGGCGACACCAGGTCTACCCCCTTAATCAAGCGAATGCCGGGCGACACCAGGTCTACCCCCTTAACGCCGGGAATGCAGGGCGACACCAGGTCTACCCCTTTAAGCTGGAATGCCGGGCGACACCAGGTCTACCCCTTTAAGCTGGAATGCAGGGCGACACCAGGTCTACCCCTTAAGCGGAATGCCGGGCGGACACCAGGTCTACCCCTTTAATCGCCGAATGCCGGCGACACCAGGTCTACCCCTTAAGCGGGAATGCCGGCGACACCAGGTCTACCCCCTTTAAGCGGGAATGCATGGGCGGACACCAGGTCTACCCCTTAATCGCGAATGCCGGGCGACACCAGGTCTACCCCTTAAGCGGGAATGCCGGGCGACACCAGGTCTACCCCTTGCCGGAATGCAGGCGACACCAGGTCTACCCCCTTTAATCGCGAATGCCGGGCGACACCAGGTCTACCCCTTGCTGGAATGCCGGCGACACCAGGTCTACCCCCTTAAGCCGGGAATGCAGGGCGACACCAGGTCTACCCCTTAAGCCGGAATGCCAGGCGACACCAGGTCTACCCCTTTAACGCGGGAATGCCGGGCGACACCAGGTCTACCCCCTTAATCGCTAATGCACGGGCGGACACCAGGTCTACCCCTTAACGCGAATGCCGGGTGACACCAGGTCTACCCCCTTGCCGGGAATGCCGCATGACACCAGGTCTACCCCTTAATCGCGAATGCCGGCGACACCAGGTCTACCCCTTTAAGCGGGAATGCAGGCGACACCAGGTCTACTCCCTTAACGCGAATGCCAGGCGGACACCAGGTCTACCCCTTAATCGGGAATGCCGGGCGACACCAGGTCTACCCCTTAAGCCGGGAATGCAGGCGACACCAGGTCTACCCCCTTTAATCGCGAATGGCATGACACCAGGTCTACCCCTTGCCGGAATGACGGGCGGACACCAGGTCTACCCCTTTAATCGCGAATGGCGTGACACCAGGTCTACCCCTTGCCGGAATGCCGGGCGACACCAGGTCTACCCCCTTAATCGCGAATGCCGGTATGACACCAGGTCTACCCCTTTAAGCGGGAATGCCGGCGACACCAGGTCTACCCCTTAATCGCTGAATGACGGGCGGACACCAGGTCTACCCCTTAATCGCGAATGCCGGGCGACACCAGGTCTACCCCTTGTCGGAATGCACGGGCGACACCAGGTCTACCCCCTTTAAGCGGAATGCAGGCGACACCAGGTCTACCCCCTTGCCGGAATGTCGGGCGGACACCAGGTCTACCCCTTAAGCCGTGGAATGCAGGCGACACCAGGTCTACCCCTTTAACGCGAATGCCGGCGACACCAGGTCTACCCCTTTAAGCTGTGGAATGCATGGGCGGACACCAGGTCTACCCCTTAATCGCCGAATGGCATGACACCAGGTCTACCCCCTTTAAGCGTGGAATGCCGGGCGACACCAGGTCTACCCCTTTAAGCGGGAATGCAGGGCGACACCAGGTCTACCCCCTTTGCCGGAATGCCAGGGCGACACCAGGTCTACCCCTTAAGCTGGAATGCAGGGCGACACCAGGTCTACCCCTTAATCAGCGAATGCCGGGCGGACACCAGGTCTACCCCTTGCTGAATGCCGGCGACACCAGGTCTACCCCTTTAAGCGCGAATGCCGGGCGACACCAGGTCTACCCCTTAATCGCGGGAATGCAGGCGACACCAGGTCTACCCCTTTAAGCGGGAATGCCGGGCGACACCAGGTCTACCCCCTTAAGCGAATGCCGGGCGACACCAGGTCTACCCCTTAAGCGGGAATGCAGGGCGACACCAGGTCTACCCCTTAATCGCGAATGCCGGCGACACCAGGTCTACCCCTTTAAGCTGGAATGCAGGCGACACCAGGTCTACCCCCTTTAATCAAGCGAATGCCGGGCGGACACCAGGTCTACCCCTTGCTGGAATGCAGGCGACACCAGGTCTACCCCCTTAATCAGCGAATGCCGGGCGGACACCAGGTCTACCCCTTTAAGCCGGAATGCCCATGACACCAGGTCTACCCCTTTAGCCGGAATGCCGTATGACACCAGGTCTACCCCCTTAATCAGCGAATGCAGGCGACACCAGGTCTACCCCCTTTAAGCGGGAATGCCGGGCGACACCAGGTCTACCCCCTTAATCGCTAATGCCGGCGGACACCAGGTCTACCCCTTGCCGGAATGGTATGACACCAGGTCTACCCCTTAATCGCTAATGCCGGGCGACACCAGGTCTACCCCTTGCTGGAATGCCGGGCGACACCAGGTCTACCCCTTTAATCGCGAATGCCGCATGACACCAGGTCTACCCCCTTTAAGCGGAATGACGCATGACACCAGGTCTACCCCTTAAGCCGGAATGCCGGGCGACACCAGGTCTACCCCTTAATCGCGAATGCAGGCGACACCAGGTCTACCCCTTAAGCGGGAATGCAGGGCGACACCAGGTCTACCCCCTTAATCGGAATGGTATGACACCAGGTCTACCCCTTGCCGGAATGCCGGGCGACACCAGGTCTACCCCCTTTAACGCGAATGCAGGCGACACCAGGTCTACCCCTTTAAGCGGAATGCAGTGACACCAGGTCTACCCCTTAACGCGAATGCCGGGCGACACCAGGTCTACCCCCTTGCTGGAATGCCGGGCGACACCAGGTCTACCCCCTTTAACGCGAATGCCGGGCGGACACCAGGTCTACCCCTTGCCGGAATGCCAGGCGGACACCAGGTCTACCCCTTAAGCGGAATGCCGGCGACACCAGGTCTACCCCTTAAGCGGGAATGCAGGCGACACCAGGTCTACCCCTTTAAGCGGGAATGCCGGGCGGACACCAGGTCTACCCCTTAAGCCGGGAATGCAGGGCGACACCAGGTCTACCCCTTAATCAGCGAATGCCGGGCGGACACCAGGTCTACCCCTTGCCGGAATGCCGGCGACACCAGGTCTACCCCCTTAACGCGAATGCAGGCGGACACCAGGTCTACCCCTTAAGCGGGAATGCCGGGCGACACCAGGTCTACCCCTTAACTCGGAATGCCGGGCGACACCAGGTCTACCCCCTTAAGCGGGAATGTCGGGCGACACCAGGTCTACCCCTTACCCGGAATGCAGGCGACACCAGGTCTACCCCTTTAAGCGTGGAATGCCGGGCGACACCAGGTCTACCCCTTGCCGGAATGCCGGGCGACACCAGGTCTACCCCTTGCTGAATGCCGGCGACACCAGGTCTACCCCTTAACGCCGGAATGCAGGCGACACCAGGTCTACCCCTTAATCGCTGAATGGCATGACACCAGGTCTACCCCTTTAAGCGGGAATGCAGGCGACACCAGGTCTACCCCTTAAGCGGGAATGCACGGGCGGACACCAGGTCTACCCCTTGCCGGAATGCCGGCGGACACCAGGTCTACCCCTCTAATGCGCGGCAAATGCAGGCGGACACCAGGTCTACCCCTTAATCGCCGGAATGCCGGGCGACACCAGGTCTACCCCTTTAAGCGGGAATGCAGGGCGACACCAGGTCTACCCCCTTAATCGCTAATGCAGGGCGACACCAGGTCTACCCCTTAAGCTGGAATGCAGGGCGACACCAGGTCTACCCCCTTAATCGCTGAATGCCGGGCGGACACCAGGTCTACTCCCCTTAAGCGGGAATGCCGGGCGACACCAGGTCTACCCCTTGCCGGAATGCCGGGCGGACACCAGGTCTACCCCTTAAGCGCGAATGCAGGGCGACACCAGGTCTACCCCTTGCCGTGGAATGCAGGGCGACACCAGGTCTACCCCTTAACGCGAATGCCGGCGGACACCAGGTCTACCCCTTGCCGGAATGCCGTATGACACCAGGTCTACCCCTTTAACGCGAATGCAGGCGACACCAGGTCTACCCCTTAACGCGAATGCCGGGCGACACCAGGTCTACCCCTTGCCGGAATGCCGGCGACACCAGGTCTACCCCTTAATCGCTGAATGCCGGGCGACACCAGGTCTACCCCCTTGCCGGAATGCAGGCGACACCAGGTCTACCCCTTTAATCGCGAATGCCGGGCGACACCAGGTCTACCCCCTTAAGCGGGAATGCCGCATGACACCAGGTCTACCCCCTTAAGCGGGAATGCCGGCGACACCAGGTCTACCCCTTAATCAGCGAATGCCGTATGACACCAGGTCTACCCCTTTAAGCTGGAATGCCGGGCGACACCAGGTCTACCCCTTGCCGGAATGCAGGCGGACACCAGGTCTACCCCCTTAACGCGAATGCCGGGCGACACCAGGTCTACCCCTTTGCCGAATGCAGGCCGGACACCAGGTCTACCCCTTTAATCGCGAATGCAGGCCGACACCAGGTCTACCCCTTAAGCGGGAATGCCACGGCGACACCAGGTCTACCCCTTTAATCGCTGAATGCACGGGCGACACCAGGTCTACCCCTTAATCGCGAATGCAGGCGACACCAGGTCTACCCCTTAAGCCGGAATGCCAGGCGGACACCAGGTCTACCCCTTGCCGGAATGCCGGCGACACCAGGTCTACCCCTTTAACGCGAATGCAGGGCGGACACCAGGTCTACCCCTTAAGCCGGAATGCCGGGCGACACCAGGTCTACCCCTTAACGCGAATGCCAGGCGGACACCAGGTCTACCCCCTTGCCGGGAATGCGCATGACACCAGGTCTACCCCTTTAAGCCGGAATGCCGGCATGACACCAGGTCTACCCCTTAAGCGGGAATGCCAGGCGACACCAGGTCTACCCCTTTAAGCGGGAATGCAGGGCGACACCAGGTCTACCCCTTTAACGCGAATGCCAGGCGACACCAGGTCTACCCCTTGCCGGAATGCCGGCGGACACCAGGTCTACCCCTTAATCGCCGGAATGGTATGACACCAGGTCTACCCCTTAAGCGGGAATGCCGGCGACACCAGGTCTACCCCTTGCCGGGAATGCCGGGCGACACCAGGTCTACCCCTTAACGCGAATGCAGGCGACACCAGGTCTACCCCTTAAGCGTGGAATGCCAGGCGGACACCAGGTCTACCCCTTAAGCGGGAATGCCGGGCGACACCAGGTCTACCCCTTAAGCGGGAATGCCGGGCGACACCAGGTCTACCCCTTAAGCGGGAATGGTATGGACACCAGGTCTACCCCTTTAATCGCGAATGCCGGCGGACACCAGGTCTACCCCTTTAAGCGGGAATGCCGGCGGACACCAGGTCTACCCCTTTAATCAAGCGAATGGCATGACACCAGGTCTACCCCTTGCTGGAATGCAGGGCGACACCAGGTCTACCCCTTAACTCGGAATGCCGGGCGACACCAGGTCTACCCCTTAACTCGGAATGCCGGCGGACACCAGGTCTACCCCTTAACGCGAATGCCGGGCGACACCAGGTCTACCCTCTTTAACGCGGGAATGCCGGGCGGACACCAGGTCTACCCCCTTAACGCGAATGCCGGTATGACACCAGGTCTACCCCCTTTAACGCGAATGCCGGCGACACCAGGTCTACCCCTTGCCGGGAATGCCGGGCGACACCAGGTCTACCCCCTTAATCGCCGGAATGGTATGACACCAGGTCTACCCCTTGCCGGGAATGCCGGGCGGACACCAGGTCTACCCCTTGCCGGAATGCCGGCGACACCAGGTCTACCCCCTTAACGCGAATGCCGGGCGACACCAGGTCTACCCCTTGCCGGAATGCCGGCGGACACCAGGTCTACCCCTTAATCGCTGAATGCCGGCGACACCAGGTCTACCCCTTGCTGGAATGCAGGCGGACACCAGGTCTACCCCTTAATCAGCGAATGCCGGGCGACACCAGGTCTACCCCCTTAAGCGGGAATGCAGGCGACACCAGGTCTACCCCTTAAGCGGGAATGCACGGGCGGACACCAGGTCTACCCCTTTGCCGGAATGCAGGCGGACACCAGGTCTACCCCTTAACGCGAATGCAGGGCGGACACCAGGTCTACCCCTTAACTACGGGAATGCCGATGACACCAGGTCTACCCCTTGCCGGAATGCAGGCGGACACCAGGTCTACCCCTTAATCGCGAATGCAGGCGACACCAGGTCTACCCCCTTGCAAGCGGGCGACATCGGGTCACCCCTGAATGCGGGCGACACCAGGTCTACCCCTTAATCAGCGAATGCAGGCGACACCAGGTCTACCCCTTTAAGCTGGAATGCCGGGCGGACACCAGGTCTACCCCTTAAGCGGAATGCCGGCGGACACCAGGTCTACCCCTTAAGCCGGAATGCAGGCGACACCAGGTCTACCCCTTAATCGCTGAATGTCGCATGACACCAGGTCTACCCCTTAAGCGGGAATGGCATGACACCAGGTCTACCCCCTTGGTCGGAATGCCGGGCGGACACCAGGTCTACCCCTTAATCGCCGGAATGCAGGCGACACCAGGTCTACCCCTTTAAGCGGGAATGCCGGGCGGACACCAGGTCTACCCCCTTAACGCGAATGCCGGGCGGACACCAGGTCTACCCCTTACCCGGGAATGCAGGCGACACCAGGTCTACCCCTTTAAGCGGGAATGCCGGCGGACACCAGGTCTACCCCTTGCTGGAATGCCGGGCGGACACCAGGTCTACCCCTTAAGCGGGAATGCAGGGCGGACACCAGGTCTACCCCTTTAACGCGAATGCAGGGCGGACACCAGGTCTACCCCTTTGCCGGAATGGCATGACACCAGGTCTACCCCTTAATCGCTAATGCATGGACACCAGGTCTACCCCTTAAGCGGAATGCCAGGCGACACCAGGTCTACCCCCTTAAGCGGGAATGGCATGACACCAGGTCTACCCCTTAAGCTGGAATGCCGGCGGACACCAGGTCTACCCCTTAAGCCGGAATGCAGGCGACACCAGGTCTACCCCTTAATCGCCGGGAATGCCGGGCGACACCAGGTCTACCCCTTGCTGGAATGCCGGGCGACACCAGGTCTACCCCTTTAAGCCGGAATGCCGGCGACACCAGGTCTACCCCTTAAGCGGGAATGCCAGGCGGACACCAGGTCTACCCCCTTTAACTCGGAATGCCGGTATGACACCAGGTCTACCCCTTGCCGGAATGCATGGGCGGACACCAGGTCTACCCCTTAACGCGAATGCCGGCGGACACCAGGTCTACCCCTTGCCGGAATGCCGGGCGGACACCAGGTCTACCCCTTGCCGGAATGCCGGCGACACCAGGTCTACCCCTTAACGCGAATGCCGGCGGACACCAGGTCTACCCCCTTAAGCGGGAATGCAGGCGACACCAGGTCTACCCCTTAATCAGCGAATGCAGGCGGACACCAGGTCTACCCCTTAAGCGGAATGCCGGCGGACACCAGGTCTACCCCTTAAGCGGGAATGCAGGCGACACCAGGTCTACCCCTTTAACTCGGAATGCAGGCGACACCAGGTCTACCCCTTAAGCGGGAATGCCGGCGGACACCAGGTCTACCCCCTTAATCGCCGAATGCAGGGCGACACCAGGTCTACCCCTTAAGCGGGAATGCCGGCGGACACCAGGTCTACCCCCTTAATCGCTGGAATGCCGGCGGACACCAGGTCTACCCCTTTAAGCGGGAATGCCGGCGGACACCAGGTCTACCCCTTAAGCGGAATGCAGGCGGACACCAGGTCTACCCCTTAAGCCGGAATGGTCGGGCGACACCAGGTCTACCCCCTTAATCATGGAATGCCGGGCGGACACCAGGTCTACCCCTTTGCCGGAATGCAGGCGACACCAGGTCTACCCCTTAACGCGAATGCCGGGCGGACACCAGGTCTACCCCTTAACGCCGGGAATGCCGGGCGACACCAGGTCTACCCCTTAACGCGAATGGTATGACACCAGGTCTACCCCTTGCCGGAATGCCGGGCGGACACCAGGTCTACCCCTTGCTGAATGCCGGGCGACACCAGGTCTACCCCTTTAATCGCCGAATGCCGGCGACACCAGGTCTACCCCTTAAGCGGGAATGCAGGCGGACACCAGGTCTACCCCTTGCCGGAATGCCGGCGGACACCAGGTCTACCCCTTAAGCGGGAATGCCGGCGGACACCAGGTCTACCCCTTGCCGGAATGCAGGCGGACACCAGGTCTACCCCTTAATCGCGAATGCCGGTATGACACCAGGTCTACCCCTTAAGCCGGAATGCCGGCGGACACCAGGTCTACCCCTTTAACGCGAATGCCGGCGACACCAGGTCTACCCCTTTAAGCGGAATGCCGGCGACACCAGGTCTACCCCTTAAGCTGGAATGCCGGCGACACCAGGTCTACCCCTTAATCGCCGAATGCAGGGCGGACACCAGGTCTACCCCTTAAGCGGGAATGCCGGCGACACCAGGTCTACCCCTTTAAGCGGGAATGCAGGCGGACACCAGGTCTACCCCCTTTAACGCGAATGCCGGGCGGACACCAGGTCTACCCCTTGCCGGAATGCCGGGCGACACCAGGTCTACCCCTTTGCCGGAATGCCGCATGACACCAGGTCTACCCCTTAACTCGGAATGCCGGGCGGACACCAGGTCTACCCCTTTAAGCGGGAATGCAGGCGACACCAGGTCTACCCCTTAACGCGAATGCCGGCGGACACCAGGTCTACCCCTTAAGCGGAATGCCGGCGACACCAGGTCTTACCCCTTAACGCGAATGCAGGCGACACCAGGTCTACCCCTTGCCGGAATGCAGGCGACACCAGGTCTACCCCTTAACTCGGAATGCATGACACCAGGTCTACCCCTTAAGCGGGAATGCCGGCGGACACCAGGTCTACCCCTTAACGCGAATGCCGGCGACACCAGGTCTACCCCTTAAGCGGGAATGCCGGGCGACACCAGGTCTACCCCTTAATCGCGAATGCCGGCGACACCAGGTCTACCCCTTTAATCGCCGGAATGCCGGGCGACACCAGGTCTACCCCTTAACGCCGGAATGCCGGTGACACCAGGTCTACCCCCTTAAGCGGAATGCAGGTGACACCAGGTCTACCCCTTGCCGGAATGCCGGGCGGACACCAGGTCTACCCCTTAAGCGGGAATGCAGGGCGACACCAGGTCTACCCCTTAACGCGAATGGCATGACACCAGGTCTACCCCTTGCTCGGAATGCAGGCGACACCAGGTCTACCCCTTAAGCGGAATGCCGGGCGGACACCAGGTCTACCCCTTGCCGGAATGCCGGGCGACACCAGGTCTACCCCTTAACGCGAATGCCGGTATGACACCAGGTCTACCCCTTTAACGCGAATGCCGGGCGGACACCAGGTCTACCCCTTTAAGCGGGAATGCAGGCGGACACCAGGTCTACCCCTTAACGCGAATGCCGGGCGACACCAGGTCTACCCCTTGCCGGAATGCAGGCGGACACCAGGTCTACCCCTTAATCAAGCGAATGCCGGGCGGACACCAGGTCTACCCCTTAAGCGGAATGCCGGGCGACACCAGGTCTACCCCTTAACGCGAATGCAGGCGGACACCAGGTCTACCCCTTGCCGGAATGCATGGGCGGACACCAGGTCTACCCCCTTAAGCGGGAATGCCGGCGACACCAGGTCTACCCCTTTAACGCGAATGCCGGGCGGACACCAGGTCTACCCCTTAAGCGGAATGCCGGCGGACACCAGGTCTACCCCTTAACGCGAATGGTATGACACCAGGTCTACCCCTTAAGCGGGAATGCAGGCGACACCAGGTCTACCCCTTAACGCGAATGCCGGGCGGACACCAGGTCTACCCCTTAAGCGGGAATGCCGGGCGGACACCAGGTCTACCCCTTTAATCGCCGGAATGCCGGGCGACACCAGGTCTACCCCTTAAGCGGGAATGCCGGGCGACACCAGGTCTACCCCTTTGCCGGAATGCACGGCGGACACCAGGTCTACCCCCTTGCCGGGAATGCAGGGCGACACCAGGTCTACCCCTTAACGCGAATGCCGGGCGACACCAGGTCTACCCCTTGCCGGAATGCAGGCGGACACCAGGTCTACCCCTTAAGCGGGAATGCCGGGCGACACCAGGTCTACCCCTTGCCGGAATGCAGGCGGACACCAGGTCTACCCCTTAAGTCGGGAATGCCGGGCGGACACCAGGTCTACCCCTTGCCGGAATGCCGGGCGGACACCAGGTCTACCCCTTAATCGCCGAATGCAGGCGACACCAGGTCTACCCCCTTAATCGCGAATGCCTGCGACACCAGGTCTACCCCTTAAGCGGGAATGCCGGGCGACACCAGGTCTACCCCTTAAGCGGGAATGCCGGGCGGACACCAGGTCTACCCCTTAATCGCCGAATGCAGGCGACACCAGGTCTACCCCTTTAATCGCCGGAATGCCGGGCGGACACCAGGTCTACCCCTTAAGCGGGAATGCCGGGCGGACACCAGGTCTACCCCTTAATCAGCGAATGCCGGGCGGACACCAGGTCTACCCCTTGCCGGAATGCCGGCGGACACCAGGTCTACCCCTTAACGCGAATGCCGGCGGACACCAGGTCTACCCCTTGCCGGAATGCCGGGCGGACACCAGGTCTACCCCTTGCCGGAATGCAGGCGGACACCAGGTCTACCCCTTAATCAGCGAATGCCGGGCGGACACCAGGTCTACCCCTTAAGCGGGAATGCAGGCGACACCAGGTCTACCCCTTAACGCGAATGCCGGGCGGACACCAGGTCTACCCCTTGCTGAATGCAGGCGACACCAGGTCTACCCCTTAACGCGAATGCCGGCGGACACCAGGTCTACCCCTTAAGCGGGAATGCCGGCGACACCAGGTCTACCCCTTGCCGGAATGCCGGCATGACACCAGGTCTACCCCTTAACGCGAATGGCATGACACCAGGTCTACCCCTTGCCGGAATGCCGGGCGGACACCAGGTCTACCCCTTAATCGCGAATGCAGGCGGACACCAGGTCTACCCCTTAAGCGGAATGCAGGCGGACACCAGGTCTACCCCTTAACGCGAATGCCAGGCGGACACCAGGTCTACCCCTTGCCGGAATGCCGGCGGACACCAGGTCTACCCCTTAACGCGAATGCAGGCGGACACCAGGTCTACCCCTTAAGCGGGAATGCAGGCGGACACCAGGTCTACCCCTTAAGCGGGAATGCCGGGCGGACACCAGGTCTACCCCTTAAGCGGGAATGCAGGCGGACACCAGGTCTACCCCTTAAGCGGGAATGCCGGGCGGACACCAGGTCTACCCCTTTAACTCGGAATGCGGTATGACACCAGGTCTACCCCTTAACGCGAATGCAGGGCGGACACCAGGTCTACCCCTTTAACGCGAATGCCGGGCGGACACCAGGTCTACCCCTTAACGCGAATGCCGGCGGACACCAGGTCTACCCCTTAAGCGGAATGCCGGGCGGACACCAGGTCTACCCCTTAAGCGGGAATGCAGGGCGACACCAGGTCTACCCCTTTAACGCGAATGGCATGACACCAGGTCTACCCCTTAAGCGGGAATGCCGGCGGACACCAGGTCTACCCCTTGCCGGAATGCAGGCGACACCAGGTCTACCCCTTAACGCGAATGCCGGCGGACACCAGGTCTACCCCTTGCCGGAATGCCGGCGGACACCAGGTCTACCCCTTAAGCGGGAATGCAGGCGGACACCAGGTCTACCCCCTTAAGCGGGAATGCCGGGCGGACACCAGGTCTACCCCTTAAGCGGGAATGCCGGGCGGACACCAGGTCTACCCCTTAACGCGAATGCCGGCGGACACCAGGTCTACCCCTTGCCGGAATGCCGGGCGACACCAGGTCTACCCCTTAAGCGGGAATGCCAGGCGACACCAGGTCTACCCCTTAAGCGGGAATGCCGGGCGGACACCAGGTCTACCCCTTGCCGGAATGCAGGCGGACACCAGGTCTACCCCTTAACGCGAATGCCGGCGGACACCAGGTCTACCCCTTGCCGGAATGCCGGGCGGACACCAGGTCTACCCCTTAATCGCTGAATGCAGGCGACACCAGGTCTACCCCTTTAAGCGGGAATGCCGGGCGGACACCAGGTCTACCCCTTGCCGGAATGCCGGCGGACACCAGGTCTACCCCTTTAACGCGAATGCCGCATGACACCAGGTCTACCCCTTGCTGAATGCCGGCGACACCAGGTCTACCCCTTTAACGCGAATGCACGGGCGGACACCAGGTCTACCCCTTAAGCCGGAATGCAGGCGGACACCAGGTCTACCCCTTGCCGGAATGCCGGGCGGACACCAGGTCTACCCCTTAACGCTGAATGCCGGCGGACACCAGGTCTACCCCTTAAGCCGGGAATGCCGGGCGGACACCAGGTCTACCCCTTGCCGGAATGCAGGCGACACCAGGTCTACCCCTTAACGCGAATGCCAGGCGGACACCAGGTCTACCCCTTAAGCGGAATGCCGGCGGACACCAGGTCTACCCCTTAATCAAGCGAATGCCGGCGGACACCAGGTCTACCCCTTGCCGGAATGGCATGACACCAGGTCTACCCCTTAACGCGAATGCCAGGCGGACACCAGGTCTACCCCTTGCCGGAATGCCGGCGGACACCAGGTCTACCCCTTAAGCTGGAATGCAGGCGGACACCAGGTCTACCCCTTTAAGCGGGAATGCCGGCGGACACCAGGTCTACCCCTTAAGCGGGAATGCCGGGCGGACACCAGGTCTACCCCTTGCTGGAATGCCGGCGGACACCAGGTCTACCCCTTAACGCGAATGCAGGCGGACACCAGGTCTACCCCCTTAAGCGGGAATGCCGGGCGGACACCAGGTCTACCCCTTAACGCGAATGCCGGGCGGACACCAGGTCTACCCCTTGCCGGAATGCCGGCGACACCAGGTCTACCCCTTAACGCGAATGCCGGGCGGACACCAGGTCTACCCCTTGCCGGAATGCCGGCGGACACCAGGTCTACCCCTTAATCGCCGGAATGCAGGCGGACACCAGGTCTACCCCTTGCCGGAATGCCGGGCGGACACCAGGTCTACCCCTTGCCGGAATGCAGGCGACACCAGGTCTACCCCTTAAGCGGGAATGCCGGGCGGACACCAGGTCTACCCCTTAAGCGGAATGCAGGCGGACACCAGGTCTACCCCTTTAACGCGAATGCCGGGCGGACACCAGGTCTACCCCTTGCCGGAATGCAGGCGGACACCAGGTCTACCCCTTTAATCGCGAATGCCGGTATGACACCAGGTCTACCCCTTGCCGGAATGCCGGGCGGACACCAGGTCTACCCCTTAATCGCTGAATGGCATGACACCAGGTCTACCCCTTAAGCGGGAATGCCGGGCGGACACCAGGTCTACCCCTTAAGCGGGAATGCCGGGCGGACACCAGGTCTACCCCTTAACGCGAATGGTATGACACCAGGTCTACCCCTTAAGCGGGAATGCCGGCGGACACCAGGTCTACCCCTTAAGCGGGAATGCCGGGCGGACACCAGGTCTACCCCTTAACGCGAATGCAGGCGACACCAGGTCTACCCCTTTGCCGGAATGCCGGGCGGACACCAGGTCTACCCCTTGCCGGAATGCAGGCGGACACCAGGTCTACCCCTTAACGCGAATGCCGGGCGGACACCAGGTCTACCCCTTGCCGGAATGCAGGCGGACACCAGGTCTACCCCTTAACGCGAATGCCGGGCGGACACCAGGTCTACCCCTTAAGCGGGAATGCAGGCGGACACCAGGTCTACCCCTTAATCGCTGAATGCAGGCGGACACCAGGTCTACCCCTTGCCGGAATGCAGGCGACACCAGGTCTACCCCTTAAGCGGGAATGCCGGGCGGACACCAGGTCTACCCCTTAAGCGGGAATGCAGGCGGACACCAGGTCTACCCCTTAATCGCTGAATGCCAGGCGACACCAGGTCTACCCCTTAAGCGGGAATGCCGGCGACACCAGGTCTACCCCTTAATCGCTGAATGCAGGCGACACCAGGTCTACCCCTTAACGCGAATGCCGGGCGGACACCAGGTCTACCCCCTTAAGCGGGAATGCCGGGCGGACACCAGGTCTACCCCTTAACGCGAATGCAGGCGGACACCAGGTCTACCCCTTGCCGGAATGCCGGGCGGACACCAGGTCTACCCCTTAAGCGGGAATGCAGGCGGACACCAGGTCTACCCCTTAACGCGAATGCCGGTATGACACCAGGTCTACCCCTTAAGCGGGAATGCCGGCGACACCAGGTCTACCCCTTAACGCGAATGCAGGCGACACCAGGTCTACCCCTTAAGCGGGAATGCCGGGCGGACACCAGGTCTACCCCTTGCCGGGAATGCCGGCGACACCAGGTCTACCCCTTAACGCGAATGCAGGCGGACACCAGGTCTACCCCTTGCCGGAATGCCGGCGGACACCAGGTCTACCCCTTAATCGCTGGAATGCAGGCGGACACCAGGTCTACCCCTTAAGCCGGGAATGCCGGTATGACACCAGGTCTACCCCTTGCTGAATGCCGGGCGGACACCAGGTCTACCCCTTAACGCGAATGCAGGCGGACACCAGGTCTACCCCTTAAGCGGGAATGCCGGGCGGACACCAGGTCTACCCCTTGCCGGAATGCAGGCGACACCAGGTCTACCCCTTAATCAGCGAATGCAGGGCGGACACCAGGTCTACCCCTTAAGCGGGAATGCCAGGCGGACACCAGGTCTACCCCTTAACGCGAATGCCGGCGGACACCAGGTCTACCCCCTTAAGCGGGAATGCAGGCGACACCAGGTCTACCCCTTGCCGGAATGCCGGCGACACCAGGTCTACCCCTTGCCGGAATGCCGGGCGGACACCAGGTCTACCCCTTGCCGGAATGCCGGCGACACCAGGTCTACCCCTTAACGCGAATGCCGGGCGGACACCAGGTCTACCCCTTAAGCGGGAATGCCGGCGGACACCAGGTCTACCCCTTAAGCGGGAATGCAGGCGGACACCAGGTCTACCCCTTAACGCGAATGCCGGCGGACACCAGGTCTACCCCTTGCTGAATGCCGGGCGGACACCAGGTCTACCCCTTAACGCGAATGCCGGCGGACACCAGGTCTACCCCTTGCCGGAATGCCGGGCGGACACCAGGTCTACCCCTTAATCAGCGAATGCCGGGCGGACACCAGGTCTACCCCTTGCCGGAATGCCGGTATGACACCAGGTCTACCCCTTAAGCGGGAATGCAGGCGGACACCAGGTCTACCCCTTAACGCGAATGCCGGGCGGACACCAGGTCTACCCCTTAAGCGGGAATGCCGGGCGACACCAGGTCTACCCCTTAACGCCGGGAATGCAGGCGACACCAGGTCTACCCCTTAATCGCTGAATGCCGGCGGACACCAGGTCTACCCCTTGCCGGAATGCGGTATGACACCAGGTCTACCCCTTAACGCTAATGCCGGGCGGACACCAGGTCTACCCCTTGCTGAATGCAGGCGGACACCAGGTCTACCCCTTAACGCGAATGCAGGCGGACACCAGGTCTACCCCTTGCCGGAATGCCGGCGGACACCAGGTCTACCCCTTTAACGCGAATGCAGGCGACACCAGGTCTACCCCTTAAGCGGGAATGCCGGGCGGACACCAGGTCTACCCCTTGCCGGAATGCCGGCGACACCAGGTCTACCCCTTAACGCGAATGGCATGACACCAGGTCTACCCCTTGCTGAATGCAGGCGGACACCAGGTCTACCCCTTAATCAAGCGAATGCAGGCGGACACCAGGTCTACCCCTTGCCGGAATGCAGGCGGACACCAGGTCTACCCCTTAATCGCTGAATGCAGGCGGACACCAGGTCTACCCCTTAAGCGGGAATGCCGGGCGGACACCAGGTCTACCCCTTTAAGCGCGAATGCAGGCGACACCAGGTCTACCCCTTAACGCGAATGGTATGACACCAGGTCTACCCCTTGCTGGAATGCCGGCGGACACCAGGTCTACCCCTTAACGCGAATGCATGACACCAGGTCTACCCCTTTGCCGGAATGCCGGTATGACACCAGGTCTACCCCTTAAGCGGGAATGCCGGGCGGACACCAGGTCTACCCCTTAATCGCTGGAATGGTATGACACCAGGTCTACCCCTTGCTGAATGCCGGGCGGACACCAGGTCTACCCCTTGCCGGAATGCAGGGCGGACACCAGGTCTACCCCTTAAGCGGGAATGCCGGGCGGACACCAGGTCTACCCCTTAAGCGGGAATGCAGGCGGACACCAGGTCTACCCCTTAATCAAGCGAATGCCGGGCGGACACCAGGTCTACCCCTTAAGCGGGAATGCAGGCGACACCAGGTCTACCCCTTAACGCGAATGCCGGCATGACACCAGGTCTACCCCTTTAAGCGGGAATGCCGGGCGGACACCAGGTCTACCCCTTAACGCCGGGAATGGCATGACACCAGGTCTACCCCTTGCCGGGAATGCAGGCGACACCAGGTCTACCCCTTAACTCGGAATGCCGGGCGGACACCAGGTCTACCCCTTAAGCGGGAATGCCGGCGGACACCAGGTCTACCCCTTAACGCGAATGCAGGCGGACACCAGGTCTACCCCTTAAGCCGGGAATGCAGGGCGGACACCAGGTCTACCCCTTAAGCGGGAATGCATGACACCAGGTCTACCCCTTAAGCGGGAATGCCGGGCGGACACCAGGTCTACCCCTTTAACGCGAATGCGGTATGACACCAGGTCTACCCCTTAACGCGAATGCCGGGCGGACACCAGGTCTACCCCTTGCCGGAATGCCGGGCGGACACCAGGTCTACCCCTTAATCAAGCGAATGCCGGGCGGACACCAGGTCTACCCCTTGCCGGAATGCCGGGCGGACACCAGGTCTACCCCTTAACGCGAATGGTATGACACCAGGTCTACCCCTTAAGCGGGAATGCAGGCGACACCAGGTCTACCCCTTAAGCGGGAATGCCGGCATGACACCAGGTCTACCCCTTAAGCGGGAATGCAGGCGACACCAGGTCTACCCCTTAAGCGGGAATGCCGGGCGGACACCAGGTCTACCCCTTGCCGGAATGCCGGGCGGACACCAGGTCTACCCCTTAACGCGAATGCAGGCGGACACCAGGTCTACCCCTTAAGCGGGAATGCCGGGCGGACACCAGGTCTACCCCTTGCCGGAATGCCGGGCGGACACCAGGTCTACCCCTTAACGCGAATGCAGGCGGACACCAGGTCTACCCCTTAAGCGGGAATGCCGGGCGGACACCAGGTCTACCCCTTGCCGGAATGCCGGTATGACACCAGGTCTACCCCTTAAGCGGGAATGCACGGCGGACACCAGGTCTACCCCTTTAACGCGAATGCAGGCGACACCAGGTCTACCCCTTAAGCGGGAATGCAGGCGGACACCAGGTCTACCCCTTAACGCGAATGCCGGGCGGACACCAGGTCTACCCCTTAACGCCGGAATGCAGGCGACACCAGGTCTACCCCTTAACGCGAATGCCGGGCGGACACCAGGTCTACCCCTTGCCGGAATGCAGGCGACACCAGGTCTACCCCTTAACGCGAATGGTATGACACCAGGTCTACCCCTTGCCGGAATGCCGGGCGGACACCAGGTCTACCCCTTGCCGGAATGCAGGCGACACCAGGTCTACCCCTTAACGCGAATGCCGGCGGACACCAGGTCTACCCCTTGCCGGAATGCCGGGCGGACACCAGGTCTACCCCTTTAACGCGAATGGCATGACACCAGGTCTACCCCTTAAGCGGGAATGCCGGGCGGACACCAGGTCTACCCCTTAAGCGGGAATGCCGGCGACACCAGGTCTACCCCTTGCTGGAATGCAGGCGGACACCAGGTCTACCCCTTAACGCGAATGCCGGGCGGACACCAGGTCTACCCCTTAAGCGGGAATGCAGGCGGACACCAGGTCTACCCCTTAACGCGAATGCCGGGCGGACACCAGGTCTACCCCTTAAGCGGAATGCAGGCGGACACCAGGTCTACCCCTTAACGCTGAATGGTATGACACCAGGTCTACCCCTTGCCGGAATGCCGGGCGGACACCAGGTCTACCCCTTAAGCGGGAATGCCGGCGGACACCAGGTCTACCCCTTAAGCCGGAATGCAGGCGACACCAGGTCTACCCCTTAAGCGGGAATGCCGGGCGGACACCAGGTCTACCCCTTAAGCGGGAATGCCGGGCGGACACCAGGTCTACCCCTTAAGCGGGAATGCAGGCGGACACCAGGTCTACCCCCTTAAGCGGGAATGCCGGCGGACACCAGGTCTACCCCTTAAGCGGGAATGCAGGCGACACCAGGTCTACCCCTTTAACTCGGAATGCCGGCGACACCAGGTCTACCCCTTGCCGGAATGCAGGCGACACCAGGTCTACCCCTTTAACGCGAATGCCGGCATGACACCAGGTCTACCCCTTGCCGGAATGCAGGCGGACACCAGGTCTACCCCTTAACGCGAATGCCGGGCGGACACCAGGTCTACCCCTTGCCGGAATGCCGGGCGGACACCAGGTCTACCCCTTAACGCGAATGCAGGGCGGACACCAGGTCTACCCCTTAAGCGGGAATGCCGGCGGACACCAGGTCTACCCCCTTTAAGCGGAATGCAGGCGACACCAGGTCTACCCCTTAACGCGAATGCCGGCGGACACCAGGTCTACCCCTTGCCGGAATGCAGGCGGACACCAGGTCTACCCCTTTAAGCGGGAATGCCGGCATGACACCAGGTCTACCCCTTAATCGCCGGAATGCCGGCGACACCAGGTCTACCCCTTGCCGGAATGCAGGCGGACACCAGGTCTACCCCTTAACGCGAATGCAGGCGACACCAGGTCTACCCCTTAAGCGGGAATGCATGACACCAGGTCTACCCCTTAACGCGAATGCAGGCGGACACCAGGTCTACCCCTTAAGCCGGAATGCCGGGCGACACCAGGTCTACCCCTTAATCGCTGAATGCAGGCGGACACCAGGTCTACCCCTTAAGCGGGAATGCCGGCGGACACCAGGTCTACCCCTTAATCGCCGAATGCAGGCGGACACCAGGTCTACCCCTTAAGCGGGAATGCCGGCGACACCAGGTCTACCCCTTGCCGGAATGCCGGGCGACACCAGGTCTACCCCTTAACGCGAATGCAGGCGGACACCAGGTCTACCCCTTAAGCGGGAATGCCGGGCGGACACCAGGTCTACCCCTTAACGCGAATGCAGGCGGACACCAGGTCTACCCCTTGCCGGAATGCCGGCGGACACCAGGTCTACCCCTTAACGCGAATGCAGGGCGGACACCAGGTCTACCCCTTGCCGGAATGCCGGCGGACACCAGGTCTACCCCTTAACGCGAATGCCGGGCGGACACCAGGTCTACCCCTTAACGCGAATGCCGGGCGGACACCAGGTCTACCCCTTGCCGGAATGCAGGCGACACCAGGTCTACCCCTTAACGCCGGAATGCCGGCGACACCAGGTCTACCCCTTAAGCGGGAATGCCGGGCGGACACCAGGTCTACCCCTTAACGCGAATGCCGGGCGGACACCAGGTCTACCCCTTAACGCGAATGCCGGGCGGACACCAGGTCTACCCCTTAAGCGGGAATGCAGGCGGACACCAGGTCTACCCCTTAACGCGAATGCCGGGCGGACACCAGGTCTACCCCTTAAGCGGGAATGCCGGGCGGACACCAGGTCTACCCCTTAAGCGGGAATGCAGGCGGACACCAGGTCTACCCCTTGCCGGAATGCCGGGCGGACACCAGGTCTACCCCTTAAGCGGGAATGCAGGCGACACCAGGTCTACCCCTTAACGCGAATGCAGGCGGACACCAGGTCTACCCCTTAAGCGGGAATGCCGGCGGACACCAGGTCTACCCCTTAACGCGAATGCAGGCGGACACCAGGTCTACCCCTTGCCGGAATGCCGGGCGGACACCAGGTCTACCCCTTGCCGGAATGCCGGGCGGACACCAGGTCTACCCCTTAATCGCTGAATGCAGGCGGACACCAGGTCTACCCCTTAATCGCTGAATGCCGGGCGGACACCAGGTCTACCCCTTGCCGGAATGCAGGCGACACCAGGTCTACCCCTTAACTCGGAATGCAGGCGGACACCAGGTCTACCCCTTAAGCGGGAATGCAGGCGGACACCAGGTCTACCCCTTAAGCCGGGAATGCCGGGCGACACCAGGTCTACCCCTTAACGCTGGAATGCCGGCGGACACCAGGTCTACCCCTTGCCGGAATGCCGGGCGGACACCAGGTCTACCCCTTAAGCGGGAATGCAGGCGGACACCAGGTCTACCCCTTAATCGCTAATGCCGGCCGGACACCAGGTCTACCCCTTGCCGGAATGCCGGGCGGACACCAGGTCTACCCCTTGCCGGAATGCAGGCGGACACCAGGTCTACCCCTTGCTGGAATGCCGGGCGGACACCAGGTCTACCCCTTGCTGAATGCAGGCGGACACCAGGTCTACCCCTTAACGCGAATGCCGGGCGGACACCAGGTCTACCCCTTGCCGGAATGCAGGCGACACCAGGTCTACCCCTTAATCAGCGAATGCCGGGCGGACACCAGGTCTACCCCTTGCCGGAATGCCGGGCGGACACCAGGTCTACCCCTTAACGCGAATGCAGGCGACACCAGGTCTACCCCTTAATCGGAATGCCGGCGGACACCAGGTCTACCCCTTGCTGGACAGCCGAGGACACCAGGTCTACCCCGCTGGCTGGGTAGACCTGGTGTCCTCGGAAGTGCGCTTATGGGTCGTTGTTTTCGGCTGCCTCCGGCTGCCTCATCGAGGAGGCGGCGCGGTTCGCCCGCGCCACCCTCGGTCACCTAGGCTTCGCTTCTCTTGTGCTCGCCGGCCGCCTGGGCCCCGCTTTGTCCGTGATATGGGAGACGAGGTTACGGGCCGCCTCCCCGCGAGGGCTGTAGCGGTGCCTGTGTCCGTGAGGGCGAAAAGGGCGAAGCCGCTGGGCGGTCGTGTCGCTCAGGAACCGCATCAGCCAATGCACGGCAAGGACTCTCCCGGGCTTTGTCCGGCATTCCCGCACTCACCCAGTGTACTAGGACAGGTGGAAGCGAGGGCGAAGCTGCTCCCCGCCCGGCCAGGCGAGGCGGGAGACCCGAGAAGCGAGAGTCGGCCGCTGAAGCTATGTCCCGGCCCCGCCCGCTGCTGCCGGCTTCGCTTAAAAGCGGGCGATGCGAAGCTGTGCTCCCCGCCCAGGCCAGGTGAGGCGGGAGACCCGAGAGAAGCGAGCCGGCCGCTGAAGCTTGTCCCGGCCCCGCCCCGCTGCTGCCGGTTTCGCTTAAAAGCGCCGGCGATGCGAAGCTGTGCTCCCCGCCCAGGCCAGGTGAGGCGGGAGACCCGAGAGAAGCGAGAGCTTGCCGCGAGCGCGGTTCCGGCCCCGCCCCGCTGCTGCCGGTTTCGCTAAAAGCGGGCGATGCGAAGCTGTGCTCCCCGCCCAGGCCAGGTGAGGCGGGAGACCCGAGAGAAGCGAGAGCTGGCCGCGAGCGCAGTCCCGGCCCCGCCCCGGCTGCTGCCGGTTTCGCTTAAAAGCGGGCGATGCGAAGCTGTGCTCCCCCGCCCAGGCCAGGTGAGGCGGGAGACCCGAGAAGCGAGAGTCGGCCGCTGAAGCTGCGGTTCCGGCCCCGCCCCGCTGCTGCCGGCTTCGCTTAAAAGCTGGCGATGCGAAGCTGTGCTCCCCGCCCAGGCCAGGTGAGGCGGGAGACCCGAGAGAAGCGAGAGCCGGCCGCTGAGCGGCATCCCGGCCCCGCCCGGCTGCTGCCGGTTTCGCTTAAAAGCGAGCGATGCGAAGCTGTGCTCCCCGCCCAGGCCAGGTGAGGCGGGAGACCCGAGAGAAGCGAGAGTCGGCCGCGAGCGCTATGTCCCGGCCCCGCCCCGCTGCTGCCGGTTTCGCTTAAAAGCAGGGCGATGCGAAGTTGTGCTCCCCGCCCAGGCCAGGTGAGGCGGGAGACCCGAGAAGCGAGAGCTGGCCGCTGAAGCGCTGCGTCCCGGCCCCGCCCGCTGCTGCCGGCTTCGCTAAAAGCGAAGCGATGCGAAGCTGTGCTCCCCGCCCAGGCCAGGTGAGGCGGGAGACCCGAGAGAAGCGAGATCCAAGCCGCTGTAGCTTGTCCCGGCCCCGCCCCGCTGCTGCCGGTTTCGGGCGAGAAGGGGGAGCCGGGTGCCCGCCGCTTCCTCCCGGGCGACGGTGGCGGGCGAAGGGCGGGCGCCGTTCTTTTTCCCGCCCTCGGCCTTAAGTCGGGCCGCCCGCTCTGGCGGGTGCGGCGTTTCTTCGGCCGCCGGTCCGGTGCGCTTTTACCGGCAGTCGGGCTGGACGCCGGCCGGGTTGCGCTTGAGCCTGCCGAGTGGTAGGTTCCCCGCCCCTTCCCCAGAGCTTCCCCCGAGAGCACGGCTCGCCGGCCTCGCTCCCCGCCTCCCCGACCCGCCTTTGCCCAGAGAGAGCGTCCGCCTGGGAAGGGTTCGCGGGGCGGCCGGTGGGGCATCCGCCTCGCCTTCTGCCTCGCCTAAGGTGGGGGCTCGGTGACGGGAGTCGCCTGCGGAGTTTTTGCCGGCCGGGTTGGCGGCACTCTTCCCCGGGCCGCGGCCTCGTTGAAAGCATGGTTCCCCTTCCTCGCCCTATGCCGGGGACTCCGCTGAAGGGCGGAGTGTTCATTTTAGCGGTGGGCGGCCGGTCATGTGGTCGGGCTGGCGCCAGAGAGCCGGCCGGAACGCCGACAGAGAAGCGAGAGAAAAGCCCCCGGCGATGTGGGGGCGAGGGCGGCGCGCCGCCCCCATCTCCTCCTCGGCTGGTGCGATCCGAGCCACCGTGGCCGGGCGGGCGCGGTGGGTCTGGCCTGCTGCCCCGCTGCGTGGCTGCCCGGGCGGGCTGGGTTGCGAACGGCTCTGCTTTTTCAGGCGTGGGCGGAGTGTGGGGCCGCCCGCCTTTTCCCCTTCTTTTTTTCTCACGCTGCCTTAAGCCGCTGCACCGGTGAAGCCAGCTGACGACGAAGGGTCAGCGGGCCACGAAGCTTAAGGCCCAGAGAGACGCTTGTGTGCTGGGCGAGAGACCGAGAGAACGCAGGCCGGGCGGGCGGATGGGGGTTTTGGGGGAGTTGAGTCTCGAGTCTCGCTCTACCGGGTCCCCGGGCGCTGGCCTCGAGACCGCCGGGCGGGCGGATGGGGGTTTTAGGGGGAGTTGAGTCTCGAGTCTCGCCCCCCCGCCCCTCGGCCCCCGCCGCAGGGTCTGCGGACCCCCGTGGCTAGCACGGTCGCGGCGACGCTGTGAGTGTGCTTTTTTGTCTTTTTTCCTCTTTTTCGGTTTTCTGTTGTCCCAGGAAGCGTGGCCGCGGGCCTTTGTCTCCGAAAGCCATCGATGAGGTGGTTCCTCGGGTGGCGCCGAAAGGGCCCTCGGCTGGTCGGGCACCTCTCCCCCGGGCTTCTCTCTGTCATGGGGGAAGCTCGGCGGTGCCCCCGCCTTCGAAAGCAGGGCGGTCTCCTTTCCCGATCGGGCCACCCCGGCCGTCGTAGGCGTAGGTGTCGCCCTCCCGCTGCTTTGGGGGGAGGAACGCCTTTACCGGCCCCCGGGCTGTGTGGACGGCCGCTGCGGCCCCCGCCAGTCCTCAGGTGTCCTTGAAAAGCGCCAGCGAGGTGCCGGTGCCGGCTTCGTGCCGGTATCGCCTGCTAGGTGTGCCGGCCGCGAGCAGCTTGGCGGGCGGGTGTGCTCGGAGCTCGAGCCGAGAAAGAGAGAGCGCGTCCCCCGAGGGAAGACGGAGAGAGAGAAGAGAGAGAAAGGGGGATGAGAACCGATGGGGCACGGACGGGGAAAAGAGCCTGCTCGCCACAAGACCGCGACCGGGCGCCTCTTTGGTCGCTGCCGCTTCGCTGCAGAGCCGTAGCCGCCTCGCCTCGGGCCTCGGGTGTCCGGGCCGCTCGCTTCGCCGGGTCGCTGTCTCCTCTAGCACGTCCGTGCTTTTTCGGCCGGCCTCGGGGCGTGGTCAGCCCCAGCCGAAGCCCCCTCGTCCGGGCGCTAGCCGCCAGCCGCGGACTGTCGGAACGCGAGGTCGAAGTCTCGGGCGGGCGCGGGCCCCGAGAGAGAGCAGAAGCGAGAGAGAGAGAGAAAGAGCGAAAGAGAGAAAACGGGAAGGAAGGCGAAGAAAAAGGCTCGCTGTTGTCCCGGGCGAAAGAAGCTGCGCGAGCGTCCCGCTCCTTGCCCGCGGGCGCAGTGGAAGGGTCGGCCGCCGGGTCGGCCGTGGTCGCCGAGGGCGCTTTTCCGCCTCGCCCCGGGCGGGTGGGGTCGCCCGCTGCGTCGCCGCTCGCTCCCCAGGCCGCTGGCTGCGCTGATGTCGCCGCCGCCGCCGCCATGCCTCGGGCCGGGTCGGAGCGCGACCGAGAGAGAGCGAGAGAGAGAGAAGAGAGAGAGAGAGAAGCGGGGCGGCCAGGGTTGGTAGGGCGCCGGGCGGGCGTGTCCGGGCTCGCTGGCGCCGTCAGCGCCGCCGCTGGTGTGGCGGCTACCTGGTTGATCCTGCCAGTAGCATATGCTTGTCTCAAAGCTTAAGCCATGCATGTCTAAGTACACACGGGCGTGTACAGTGAAACCGCGAATGGCTCATTAAATCAGTTATGGTTCCTTTGGTCGCCTCTCTCCGGCCTCCTTGGATAACTGTGGTAATTCTAGAGCTAATACATGCCGACGAAAGCCGACCTCCGGGGACGCTGCAGATTTATCAGACTAAACCAACTCGGGCCCGCCCGGCAGCTTTGGTGACTCTAGATAACCTCGAGCCGATCGCGACGCTCTCGGGCGGCTTAATTTCACCCATTCGAATGTCTGCCCCATCAACTTTCGATGGTACTGTCTGTGCCTACCATGGTGACCACGGGTGACGGGAATCAGGGTTCGATTCGAGAGGGAGCCTGAGAAACGGCTACCACATCCAAGGAAGGCAGCAGGCGCCAAGAATTACCCACTCCGAATCTCGGGAGGTAGTGACGGTAATAACAATACAGGACTCTTTCGAGGCCCTGTAATTGGAATGAGCGCACTTTAAATCCTTGAGCGAGATCCATTGGAGGGCAAGTCTGGTGCCAGCAGCCGCGTAATTCCAGCCCAATAGCGATCTTAAAGTTGCTGCAGTTAAAAAGCTCGTAGTTGATCTTGGGATCGAAGCTGGCGGTCCGCCGCGAGGCGCAGCCACCGCTTCGTCCCAGCCCCCTGCCTCTCAAGCGCCCCCCTCGATGCTCTTAGCTGAGTGTTCCAAGGGGCCCTGCCGCTTACTTTGAGAAAATTAGAGTGTTCAGCAGGCCGGCCGGCCGCATACTGCAGCTAGGAATAATGGAATAGGACCCGGTTCTATTTTGTTGGTTTTCGGAAACGGGCCATGATTAAGAGGGACGGCCGGGGCATTCAGATTGTGCCGCTTAGAGGTGAAATTCTTGGACCGGGCGCAAGACGGCCTAGAGCCGAAAGCATTTGCCAAGAATGTTTTCATTAATCAAGAACGAAAGTCGGAGGTTCAAGACGATCAGATACCGTCAGAAGTTCCCACCATAAACGATGCCGACTGGCCATCCGGGCGGCGTTATTCCCATGACCCGCCGGTAGCTCCCCGGAAACCCAAGTCTTTGGGTTCCGGGGGAGTATGGTTGCAAAGCTGAAACTTAAAGGAATTGACGGAAGGGCACCACTAGGAGTGGAGCCTGCGGCTTAATTTGACTCAACACGGAAACCTCACCCGGCCCCGGACACGGACAGGATTGACAGATTGAGAGCTCTTTCTCGATTCCGTGGGTGGTGGTGCATGGCCGCTCTTAGTTGGTGGAGCGATTTGTCTGGTTAATTCCGACAACGAACGCAGACTCTGGCATGCTAATTCAGTTACGCCACCCCCGGAGCGGTCGGGCGCCCAACTTCTTAGAGGGACAAGTGGCGCTCAGCCACCCGAGATTGAGCAATAACAGGTCTGTGATGCCCTTAGATGTCCGGGGTCGCACGCCGCTACACTGGACTGGCTCAGCTTGTGCCTACCCTCCGGCCGGCAGGCGCTGGTAACCCGCTGAACCCCATTCGTGATGGGGGATCGGGATTGCAATTCTTCCCCGTGAACGAGGGAATTCCCAGTGCGCGGGTCATAAGCTCGCTGATTAAGTCCCTGCCCTTTGTACACACCGCCCGGCCGCTACCACCGATTGGATGGTTTAGTGAGGTCTCGGATCGCCCCGGGCGGGTCGGCCACGGCTCTGCCGGAGCTGCCGAGAAGACGGGTCGAACTTGACTATCTAGAGGAAGTAAAAGTCGAACAAGGTTTCCGTGAGGTGAACCCGCGGAAGGATCATTACCGGTGGGGGCTGGCGCTCGCCGCCGGGCCAGCTCGCTTTCCTGCTCGCGACGCTCGGGCGGCTCCCCCTCTCGCTGGAGGGAGGGAGGGGGCCGCGACGCTCTTCCCCGACGCCAGCAGCAGCAGCCCCAGAGAGAGAGAAAGCGAGAGAGAGAGAGAGAGCGGAAGGCGCTGGGCGCAGGCCGCCTCCCGCTGGGGGAAAGGCGCCGGCGCTGGGCGAAGGTCGCTGCCAAGAAGCGGCGCTCGCCCCACCGTGGCGCTGCTGGCGGGCCGACCCTCGCTAGACCGCTGGCCGCGACCGGGCGCCGTGAGGAAGCGCTGGGCGGGTTAGCCGGCCGGGCGCCGAGGTCGCTTTTCTTTCCCCCCCCCCGCCGTCGGGTCCGCTGTCGGTCCGCCCCTCGCCGGAGGGCGGGGGACGGCCGGCCGGCCTCCGAAGCCTCGCCATCGCTGCCGGGCGCCGGCCGAACGCCGGTCGCCGGGCGCCACGCCTCTCGCGACTCGGGCGGGCGTGAGCGAGGTTTCGGGCGGCCGGGTCGCTGCCCCCGCTGCTGGGCCGGGCGGGCGTGCCCGAGCCGCGGGCGTGTCCTCTCGGGCGAGCGCCGGGCTACTGAGGGAAACCCCGGCCCCGAGACGGACGGCCGCCGGGCGGTGGCAGCGACGCTGGCGCGCTCTCGCTCAGCGGACGCCCCCCCGGCGGTGGCAGCGGGGAGGCACACGGGCGGGCCATGCAGGTCGTTTCCCTCGCCCCAGGGTCAGGTAATTTAGCGCCCGCTACCGGGCGTCTTCGGCCCCATGCCCGCCGGGTTTTTTCCCCTCGGGCGCCGCCACACGCCGTTGGGGGGGGCCGGTAGGGAGAGGGAGAGGGGGCCGGGCCGGGCGGAGGTTTAAAGACTCGGGCGGCTTCGGTGACGCCGCCGCGGGCGGCGGGCGGGCGTCGGCAGCGAGCGGTGCCGGGCGGCGGCGCGCCGGGCGCCATCCGCGAGGGGGGTAGGGAGCAGCCCGCCCCGCCGATCCCCCCCCGCTGTGAAGCGCCCGCGGCCCGCCGGGTCGCCGCCCCTCCCCTCTCTCGCTGTCGGTCGGGCGCCCCGCTGGCGGGGGGCAGTCGTGTTTTGCCGGGAGGGGCGCCTCTGCCCCCCCTCTCTGGGCGGCCCGGTCTCGGGCGGAGAGACCGCTGCAAGTTTAACCGAACCGGGTCCGCCGCTGGGCCGACCCGCCGCTCGACATCGGCCTGGCCCGCTGCTGGCGTGTGCTCAGCCCCACGTCGGCCGCTGGGTGGCGGCCGCCGGGCCCGCCACGCCTTCGCTTCGCCGCCGGGCCAAGGGCGCTTGGCGCGCTCGGGCGCCGGGCGCTGGCCGGGTCGCTGCCGCTTCTTGCCTCGGGACGGCCTTTGTGCCCGGTTGGCGCTGGCGGCGGCCGCCGCCGGCCGGCCATCCCTCCTGTCTCGAAGCGCCCTCTCCCGTGCTTCGCAGTGCCGCGTTGCCGCGGCCGCGGCCGGGCGAAGCGCCGGGCGGTCTCCTCCGTCGGGCGGAGGCCCGGCGAAGCGCGGGCGACTCGTGCCGTGTGGCGGCGCCGCCGCTGGTCAGTGTCCTCTTCCGGGGGAGAAGGCGCCCGCTGCCGCTCCCCGCCCGGCCCCCGCCCCGCCGCTTCCGCCGCTTCCTTTCCCTGCCGCGGCGGGCCGCAGGTTAAGGCGGCGGGCGGCCGCTGGGCCGCTCCCCGCTACCGGGTCCCCCGAAGCCGAAGCGAGGGGAGCGGGCGTTGCCCCCCGCTGAGCGCCGACGCTTCGCCGCCTGGCGCGTGTCGGGCGCTAAGGTGCTTCCCCGGGCGGGCGAAGCGGGCGGCGGGCGGGCGGTGGGTCTCGCTGAAGCGGCAGGCTCTCCGCACTCAGCGACGCCGCTCGGGTCGTCGGTGGCGCCCCGAGCCCGGGCGCCGGGCGGCGGAGCGCTGCCGCCGGCCCGCCCGGGCGGGCGGGGGAGAGCCGGTCCCGCTGCGAGGAGGGGTTGCGCCGGGCGGAAGGAGGGCGGTCGCCGCCGGCGTTTCCCGCTGGCGCCCTGTAAGGCCGCTGGGAAGCAGGTCGGCCGCTGCCGGGCGCTGCCTGGCGGCGCTGCAGTCCGCCGATCGGCCGAGGCGAAGGCGCTGAAGCGTGAGCGGGGTCGGCGGCGGCGTTGCCGCTACCGGCCGCTGGCGGGCGGCTTCGGGTCCCGTGAGCGTAGGTCGGGCGGGTCGCCGCCCCGCGGGCGGGGCGGTGCGGTGCGGTCCGTCCGTTGGTCGCTAAGGCGCCAGCCTCTGCGGCAGAGGCCGGGTCGAGCCCGGGCGCCTGGGCCGCCTCGGCGAGCTAAGGGTCTTGCTGGCGGCGCTCTCCCCCCCTGGCGCTGGGGGGGAGGCGGTCGGGGCGCGGGCCCCCCGGCCGCTGGGGGCCGGCCTTTGGGAGCGTATAGGTGGGTTTTTTCCTCCCGTCTCTCCCTCCGCTTGGAATTGACGCCTGTGTGCTCGTGACGGTCGAAAGCTATGGGGGCCGCTGGGCGCTGGCGGTCCCGCCCCTCCGCTACCGCCGGAGTCGGGTGCCGAAAGCCAGACAACTCTTACGTGTGGATCACTCGCCTCGTAAGGCCGATGAAGAACGCAGCTAGCTGCGAATTAATGTGAATTGCAGGACACATTGATCATCGACACTTCGAACGACTTGCGCCCCCGGGTTCTCCCGGGCTACGCTTCGTCTGAGCCGCCGCTTGACGATCAATCGCCGCCCTGGGGGGGCCCCTCCCCGGGCGGGCGCTGCTGGGTGGCCTCGCAGGTCCGGCTGCCGCGGGCGAGAGGCGACGGCCGCCGCCCTCGCCGCCGCTACATGGGCCTTCGGCCCCCTTAAAGGCAGACTCGGGAGCGCCCGCAGCTTCCCTCGCCTCCCCGAACGAGCCGCTGGGGCGGAGCTCGCCCTGTCGCTGAAGCCGCTGCCAGGCGGCGCGGCGGGCGGCCGGGTAAGAGCGAGAGAGAGAGAGAGAGAGAGAGACGGCGTCGGAGACGCCGCGCGTGCGAGCGAACAGAGAGGGCGAGAGAGGGCGAGAGGGAGGCGAGGGCGCTGGCCTCGCCCCCCGGCTCCACTCCCCGCCGCTGGCGGCTGTTCGCGGGTGGGTACCGCTGGGCGGTACTGCGTTGCCGCTGTCGCTGCTACGGGCCGGGCGCTGAAGCGCCGGGACGGGGGCGCAACCCCGCCCTCGTTGTCCCGAAGCGCCCCCTCCTCCTCCTCGCTCGCCGCCGCCCCGGGTCGGTTCCCCTCGGTCAGGGCCGCTCTGCCGCGATGCCTGTTTCGCTCTCGCCTCCGGCTGGGAGTCTCCGTGTCCGCTGTCTTCTCCGCCCCCTCCGCTACGCTCCGCGCCCGGCCCGCTGTCTCCCTCCTCTGGTGGCGCTGGCCAGGGTTTCGCTGAAGGAGGAGGAGGGGCATTGGAAAGGGAGAGGGGGAGGAAGGGACGCCGGGCGCTGCACGAAGCTGCAGGCGTCCGTCCGCCGGGCCGGCCGCTCGCTGGGGGCGGCGGCGGCGGCGCTGGCGGCAGCCGCAGTCAGCCTGGGCTTGGCGACCTCAGATCAGACGCGGGCGACCCGCTGAATTTAAGCATATTAGTCAGCCGGAGGAAAAGAAACTAACGAGGATTCCCTCAGTAACGGGCGAGCTTAAGAGGGAAAAGCCCAGCCGGACCCCGCCCCGCCGTGGGGCGCTGGACATGTGGCGCATAGAAGCCCCCCATCCCCGGGCGGGCGCCTTCGGGGGACCCAAGTCCTTAGGATCGAGGGCCGCAGCCCGCTGGACGGTGTGGAGGTCGGTAGCGCCCCAGGGCGCCGGGCCCGGGGCTTCTGGGAGTCGGGTTGCTTGGGAATGCAGCCCAAAGCGGGTGGTAAACTCCATCTAAGGCTAAATACCGCACGGTGACCGAGCAGCCAACAAGCACCGTGAAGGGAAAGTTGAAAAGAACTTTGAAGAGAGAGTTCAAGAGGGCGTGAAACCGTTAAGAGGTAACGGTGGGGCCCGCGAGTCCGCCTCTCGGGAGGATTCAACCCGGCGAAGTCAGCGGTCGGCCGGGCGCTGGTCGTGGCGGATCCTCGCCTCTCCCCCTCCGCCCCTCGGCGCTCACTGCGGGGCGGGCCGGGGGCGGGCCGGGCGCTGGGACCGCCGCCTGCCGGGTAGTCGGCCCTGGCCGGGCGATTTCTCCGCTGGCGTGTGCGCCGCGACCGGCTCCGGTCGGTTGGGGTGGCCTCCGGCGGGTAGGTGGCTCGCGCCGCCGCCCCGCTGAAGCGAAGATGAAGCGGCGTCGGGTGTTAGAGCCCCCGGGCAGCAGGTCTCGCCGAATCCCGGGCCGAGGGAGAGGACCGCCGCTCTCCTCCCCCCGTGGGCGGCGCCAGGACGGGGACGCCGCGCTTGACCCTCTCTCGGGGGCGGCAGGCGCCCTCGCAGCGCCGGGCGTCGGGCGCTGGGGTGCGGGGGTCGGGCTCGGCCGCCCCCGGGCGCCGCTGTCAACCGGGGCGGACTGTCCTCAGTGCGCTCGACCGCCGGGCGCCGCCGGGCCGGGTCGATTCGGCCGCTGCCTCGCGAGGGGGCTTCGGGTCCGCCGGGCGATGTCGGGCTACCCACCCCACCCCGCCTTGAAACACGGACCAAGGAGTCTAACACGCGGCGCTGTAGTCAGGGGCCCGCGGCGGAAAGCCCGCGGGCGCTTAATGAAGGTGGAGGGCCGGGCGTCCGCCGCCGAGGTGGGATCCCGGGCGCTGGCCGCCTGGCGCACTCACCGCCCGCTCGCCGCCGCCTTCTCGTCCCCGCTGGGGGGCCGGGAGGTGGAGCGGAGCGCACGCCGCTAGGACCCCGGAAGATGGTGAACTATGCCTGGCAGGGCGAAGCCAGAGGAAACTCTGGTGGAGGTCCGTGAGCGTCCTGACGCGGCAAATCGGGTCGTCCGACCCGGTCTAGGGGCGAAGACTAATCGAACCATCTAGTAGCTGGTTCCTCCGGCGTTTCCCTCAGGATAGCTGGCGCCGGCAATGGGCAGTTTTACCCGGTAAAGCTTAATGATTAGAGGTCTTGGGGCCGGAAACGATCTCAACCTATTCTCAAACTTTCAATGGTAGGGGTCGCTCGCTGGCTTGGAGCCGCCAGCTTGAATGCGAGTGCCCAGTGGGCCACTTTTGGTAAGCAGAACTGGCGCTAGCGGGATGAACCGAACGCCGGGTTAAGGCGCCCGACGGGCGACGCCTCATCAGAGCCCAGAAAAGGTGTTGGTTGATCTAGACAGCAGGACGGTGGCCATGGAAGTCGGAATCCGCTAAGGAGTGTGTAACAACTCACCCGCCGAATCAACTAGCCCTGAAAATGGATGGCGCTGGAGCCGCCGGGCCCATACCCCGGCCGTCGGGCGTAGTGCGAAGATTCGCTGGGGCTAGGCCGCGACGTAGTAGGAGGGCCGCCATGTGAGCCTGAAGCCTGGGGCGCGGGCCCGGTGGAGCCAAGCGAGGTGCAGATCTTGGTGGTAGTAGCAAATATTCAAACGAGAGCTTTGAAGGCCGGCGGAGCAGGGTTCCATGTGAACAGCAGTTGAACATGGGTCAGTCGGTCCTAAGCGATAGGCGAAAGCCGTTCGGCGGGGCGGGCGATGGCCTCGCTGCCCTGAGCCGATCGGAAGGGAGTCGGGTTCAGATCCCCTAACCGAGGAGCGGAGACGGGCGCCGCGAGGTTTCCAGTGCGTGGACGCAACCTATCCCGGAGAAGCCGGGCGGGAGCCCCGGGAGAGTTCTCTTTTCTTTGTGAAGGGCCGGGCGCCCTGGAATGGGTTCGCCCCGAGAGGGGCCCGCGCCTTGAAAGGCCGCGTTCCGGGCGGGCGTCCGTGAGCTCTCGCTGGCCCGTGAAAACTGGGGGGAGAGGGTGTAAGTCTCGCTACCGGCCGCACTCCATATCCGCAGCAGGTCTCCAAGGTGAACAGCCTCTGGCATGTTGGAACAATGTAGGTAAGGGAAGTCGGCAAGCCGGATCCGTGAACTTCGGATAAGGATTGGCTCTAAGGGCTGGGTCGGTCGGGTTGGGGCGCCGGCGGGTTAGCGCCGCTGCTGGACGAGGGCGCCGCTGGTGAGGGAGCGCCCGCTGGGCGGGCGCTGCAAGGCTGCCGGGCGGCGACTCTGACGCCGCTGGCCCTTCCCGTGGATCGCCTCCAGCTGCGGCGTGGCGCCGCCGCCTCCTCCGCCCCGCCTCTCCCCGCCTTTGCCGCGTCTCGCCCGCCTGGCGGCGGCGGCGGGCGGTCGCCGCCGGTCGTCGTTGCCGCCGGGCGGCCGCTTCCCCGGGCGGCCGCTGCCGGTTGGCGCGGGCGCTGGCGGGCGCTGTCGGAGCCGCCCGGGCGGGCGGCCGGGCGCCGGGCGGTCGGTCGCTGGGGCGGGTCCCTGGGGGTCCTCGGCCGGCGCTCGCCCTCGGCCGCAAGCTCTAGCAGCCGGGTTTAGAACTGGTGCGGACCAGGGGAATCCGACTGTTTAATTAAAACAAAGCATCGCGAAGGCCCGAGGCGGGTGTTGACGCGATGTGATTTCTGCCCAGTGCTCTGAATGTCAAAGTGAAGAAATTCAATGAAGCGCGGGTAAACGGCGGGAGTAACTATGACTCTCTTAAGGCAGCTTGAGTGGGCTAGTTACTGACTGGGCTCCGCTGCGAAAGTCACACCTCCCCGTGGTCCCGCCGGACACCCGTAAAGGGTGGCTAAGTTGACTTTTCGCCCCAGTGTGAGTGGGGGAGTTCTGCTCCCCCCCTGCTGCTGGCCTCGCAAGCCAGTAGTAGCGTCACAAAACCGCAGAAACCTGAGAGCGGCACAGCTTCGGGCTGCTGCCCAGAGCCTCGTCCACGGGCCAGAGTTGGACAAAGTCGGCAGTGCGGCCGGGAGACCCGCTGTCGGCTGTGACCTCTCCCACTTGACAACTGGCAGCGAGTGAAACAAGGACCGTTGCCAGTCAGGGACTTGACTTCCTCCAAGTGGCTTCACCGCCCACTTGGCAGTACCAGGTGACAAAAGCTTGTGTCAATGTATGATTCTCGCCGGATCATACAACACAAGTCTGCTCTCGCCTGTCCACCCGGGAGGTGGAGACGCTGGATACCCGGGGTGGCTGTCTGAGACTCGCCAGGGCCAGTTTTTACTTGGCCTCCTGAGCTGGAGGGAGCTCTACGCCGCCAAGTCTAAGCACTGCACGGCAGGGCGGGTGCTCCTGTAGCGGTGGTTCCTGCTGTACTCTGGGTGTGCCCGTGGTTGGGGGCAAGCCCGGCCAGTAGCGCTTTACTGCCGCCAGAGGGTTCGCGCTGGTCGCAAACCCAGTGGCGAGAGCGACGGAGAGGTGCGATGGGTACCGGACCCCAGTGGACACCTGGATGCGGTATTGGGCCCCCTATACGTGTCCGGCCAAGATTCGTGTTAAGGCGACAGGGTCAGCGACACTGGCAGTCCAGGCGCACCACAGTCGGAGGGCGTAGCCTGGCTGTTCAGTGGGGAAGCTCTCTATTCCACAAGACCGCGGTGGCTTCGCATTAACATCCCCGAGGCACCGCTGTGGTGTGTTCATGGCTGCGCCCCAAGGCACCTTGTGTCTTGGACAAATTACCGACTGTGACCAGGGTGGACGGGCCATCCTTACCAATCCCGAACAGGTGTGGAGACTCCGTGTGTCTCTACTCAATAAGTAGCCAAATGCCTCGGCCATCTAATTAGTGACGCCGCATGAATGGATGAACGAGATTCCCACTGTCCCTACCTACCATCCAGCTGCAAACCACAGCCAAGGGAACGGGCTTGGCGGAATCAGCGGGAAAGAAGACCCTGTTGAGCTTGACTCTAGTCTGGCGCTGTGAAGAGACATGAGAGGTGTAGAATAAGTGGAGGTCGGGCGCTGGCCGGGCGGGCCGGGCGACCCGCCCGCCGGCCGCCCCCGCCGCCGTGAAATACCACTACTCTGATCGTTTTTTCACTTACCCGGTGAGGCGTGGGGGCGAGCCCCGAGGGGGGCTCTCGCTTGGCTTAAGCGGCCGGCGCTCGGCCGGCCGCCGACCCGCCCGGGGACAGCTGCAGGTGGGGAGTTTGACTGGGGCGTGTACACCTGTCAAAGCTGCGAACGCAGGTGTCCTAAGGCGAGCTCAGGGAGGACGGAAACCTCCCGTGGAGCAGAAGGGCAAAAGCTCGCTTTGATCTTGATTTTCAGTATTTAATACAGACCGTGAAAGCGGGCCTCACGCATCCTTCTGGCTTTTTGGGTTTTAAGCAGGAGGTGTCAGAAAAGTTACCACAGGGATAACTGGCTTGTGGCGCTTGCCGCTCATAGCGACCGCCGCTTTTTGATCCTTCGATGTCGGCTCTTCCTATCATTGTGAAGCGGAGTTCACCAAGCGTTGGATTGTTCACCCACTAATAGGGAACGTGAGCTGGGTTTAGACCATCGTGAGACAGGTTAGTTTTGCCCTACTGATGATGTGTTGTTGCAATAGTAATCCTGCTCAGTACGAGAGGAACCGCAGGTTCAGACCCCTGGTGCGCGGCGCTATTGAGGAGCCACTGGCGCGAGGGCTACCATCTGGCGGGCTTATGACTGAACGCCTCTAAGTCAGAATCCCGCCTAGACGTAGCGATACCGCAGAGCCGGGCCGGGCGCCCTCGGTGGGCTCGCGATAGTCGTCAGCCCGCCTTCAGCGGGGCGGGCGGGCCCGGTGCGGAGCCGCCGTGGTCGGGAGCCGGAGGGGCGGATCGGATGCGGCGCCGCTTCTCCCCCCGCCGCTGCATCGCGATGGTCGTGGGGGCACTCGGGCGCTAAATCATTCGTGAGACGACCTGATTCTGGGTCAGGGTTTCAGACGTAGCAGAGCAGCTCCCTCGCTGCTGCATCTATTGAGAATCAGCCCTCGACACAAGCTTTTGTCGCTTAAGGGCGGGCTCGATCGGGTCGGGTTTAACCGAACTGGCGGGGAGGCGGCCGGCCGCTGGCGAAGCGGGCGGCGCTGCCCTCTCCTCTCCTTTTCCTTCCTTCCTCCCGAGGCTCTTCTCGGGCGTGGCCGGGCTGACAGGGGGCCCCGGTAGCTGGCGGGCTTAGGGCGGCGCTTCGCCGCTTCGCTGGCCTCGCTGCTCTCCTCCGCGGGTCCCAGGCCCGATACGCTGAGTCCGGGGGCCGGGCAGCGAGCCGAGGGTCGCTGCCGCCAGTCGGGCGCTTGGCTGGGGCGGCGCCGCTTCTTCCCAGAGAGAAAGAGAGAGGGGTTCTGCCGGCCGCTGCCTCGACTTCCTCCGCTGTGGTCCCAGGCCCGACACGCTGCTGGGCTTAGCGGCGCTGCCGGAGCGGGCGGCGGGGCGGCGGGTTTCTTCACCGCTACAAGGCCGCTTCGCGCTGCTGTGTACAGGGGGGAAACCCGCTTGTCAGCCGCCTCCGGCCAGGGGGTAGACCTGTTGCCGCTAGTCGGTCGCTGCCTTTCGCTACCGCTGGGTAGACCTGTTGCCGCTAGCCGGTTCTCGCCTTTCGCTACCGCCGCTGGGTAGACCTGTTGCCGCTAGCCGGTCTCGCCTTTCGCTACCGCTGGGTAGACCTGTTGCCGCTAGCCGGTTCGCCTTTCGCTACCGCTGGGTAGACCTGTTGCCGCTAGCCGGTTCTCGCCTACCGCTGGGTAGACCTGTTGCCGCTAGTCGGTTCGCCTTTCGCTACCGCTGGGTAGACCTGTTGCCGCTAGCCGGTTCGCCTTGCTACCGCTGGGTAGACCTGTTGCCGCTAGTCGGTTCTCGCCTTTCGCTCGGGTAGACCTGTTGCCGCTAGTCGTCTCGCCTTTCGCTACCGCCGGGTAGACCTGTTGCCGCTAGTCGGTTCGCCTTTCGCTACCGCTGGGTAGACCTGTTGCCGCTAGTCGGTCTCCGCTCGCTACCGCTGGGTAGACCTGTTGCCGCTAGTCGGTCGCTGCCTTTCGCCTCTGAGTGGGTAGACCTGTTGCCGCTAGTCGGTCTCGCCTTTCGCTACCGCTGGGTAGACCTGTTGCCGCTAGTCGGTCTTAGCCTTTCGCTACCGGGTAGACCTTTGCCGCTACCGGTCGCTGCCTTTCGCTACCGTGGGTAGACCTGTTGCCGCTAGCCGGTTCGCCTTTCGCTACCGCTGGGTAGACCTGTTGCCGCTAGTCGGTCTCGCCTTTCGCTACTCGTGGGTAGACCTGTTGCCGCTAGCCGGTTCTCGCCTTTCGCTACCGCTCGGGTAGACCTGTTGCCGCCAGTCGTTCGCCTTTCGCTACCGCCGGGTAGACCTGTTGCCGCTAGTCGGTTCGCCTATCGCTACCGGCCGCTGGGTAGACCTGTTGCCGCTAGTCGGTCTTAGCTCTTCGCTACCGCTGGGTAGACCTGGTGCCGCAGTCGGGTTCGCCGTCATACCGCTGGGTAGACCTCTTGCCGCTAGTCGGTCTCGCCTTTCGCTCGCTGGGTAGACCTGGCGCCGCCCCCTGACGCTGGAATGCCGGGCGGACACCAGGTCTACCCCTTAAGCGGGAATGCCGGGCGGACACCAGGTCTACCCCTTAATCGCTAATGCCGGGCGGACACCAGGTCTACCCCTTAATCGCTAATGCCGGCAGACACCAGGTCTACCCCTTGCCGGAATGCCGGCGGACACCAGGTCTACCCCTTAATCGCTGGAATGCAGGCGGACACCAGGTCTACCCCTTGCCGGAATGCAGGCGGACACCAGGTCTACCCCTTCAGCGGGAATGCCGGCGGACACCAGGTCTACCCCTTAATCGGAATGCAGGCGACACCAGGTCTACCCCTTAATCGCTGAATGCCGGGCGGACACCAGGTCTACCCCTTAATCGCTGGAATGCAGGCGGACACCAGGTCTACCCCTTAATCAAGCGAATGCCGGGCGGACACCAGGTCTACCCCTTGCCGGAATGACGGGCGGACACCAGGTCTACCCCTTAATCGCTGAATGCAGGCGGACACCAGGTCTACCCCTTAAGCGGGAATGCCGGGCGGACACCAGGTCTACCCCTTGCCGGAATGCAGGCGACACCAGGTCTACCCCTTTAATCGCGAATGCAGGCGACACCAGGTCTACCCCTTAAGCGGGAATGCAGGCGACACCAGGTCTACCCCTTAAGCGGGAATGCAGGCGGACACCAGGTCTACCCCTTGCCGGAATGCCGGGCGGACACCAGGTCTACCCCTTGCCGGAATGCAGGCGGACACCAGGTCTACCCCTTAATCGCTGAATGCCGGGCGGACACCAGGTCTACCCCTTAAGCGGGAATGCAGGCGACACCAGGTCTACCCCTTAACGCGAATGCAGGCGGACACCAGGTCTACCCCTTAAGCGGGAATGCCGGGCGGACACCAGGTCTACCCCTTTGCCGGAATGCAGGCGGACACCAGGTCTACCCCTTAATCGCGAATGCCGGGCGGACACCAGGTCTACCCCTTGCCGGAATGCCGGCGGACACCAGGTCTACCCCTTAACGCGAATGGTATGACACCAGGTCTACCCCTTTAAGCGGGAATGCCGGGCGGACACCAGGTCTACCCCTTGCCGGAATGCCGGGCGGACACCAGGTCTACCCCTTAATCAAGCGAATGGTATGACACCAGGTCTACCCCTTGCCGGAATGCCGGCGGACACCAGGTCTACCCCTTGCCGGAATGCCGGGCGGACACCAGGTCTACCCCTTAAGCGGGAATGCAGGCGGACACCAGGTCTACCCCTTAAGCGGGAATGCCGGGCGGACACCAGGTCTACCCCTTAAGCGGGAATGCCGGGCGGACACCAGGTCTACCCCTTAAGCGGGAATGCAGGCGGACACCAGGTCTACCCCTTAACGCGAATGCCGGGCGGACACCAGGTCTACCCCTTGCCGGAATGCCGGCGGACACCAGGTCTACCCCTTAAGCGGGAATGCCGGGCGGACACCAGGTCTACCCCTTAATCGCCGGAATGCAGGCGGACACCAGGTCTACCCCTTAACGCGAATGCCGGCGGACACCAGGTCTACCCCTTAAGCGGGAATGCAGGCGGACACCAGGTCTACCCCTTAACGCGAATGCCGGCGGACACCAGGTCTACCCCTTGCCGGAATGCCGGCGGACACCAGGTCTACCCCTTAATCAGCGAATGGTATGACACCAGGTCTACCCCTTAAGCGGGAATGCCGGGCGGACACCAGGTCTACCCCTTGCCGGAATGCAGGCGGACACCAGGTCTACCCCTTAACGCGAATGCAGGCGGACACCAGGTCTACCCCTTAAGCGGGAATGCCAGGCGGACACCAGGTCTACCCCTTAACGCGAATGCAGGCGGACACCAGGTCTACCCCTTAAGCGGGAATGCCGGGCGGACACCAGGTCTACCCCTTAACTCGGAATGCAGGCGGACACCAGGTCTACCCCTTAATCAAGCGAATGCCGGGCGGACACCAGGTCTACCCCTTGCCGGAATGCCAGGCGGACACCAGGTCTACCCCTTAACGCGAATGGTATGACACCAGGTCTACCCCTTGCCGGAATGCAGGCGGACACCAGGTCTACCCCTTAAGCGGGAATGCCGGGCGGACACCAGGTCTACCCCTTAACGCGAATGGCATGACACCAGGTCTACCCCTTTGCCGGGAATGCAGGCGACACCAGGTCTACCCCTTAACGCCGGGAATGCCGGCGACACCAGGTCTACCCCTTAAGCGGGAATGCAGGCGGACACCAGGTCTACCCCTTAACGCGAATGCCGGCGGACACCAGGTCTACCCCTTAAGCGGGAATGCCGGCGGACACCAGGTCTACCCCTTGCTGAATGCAGGCGACACCAGGTCTACCCCTTAACGCGGGAATGCCGGCGGACACCAGGTCTACCCCTTAAGCGGGAATGCCGGCATGACACCAGGTCTACCCCTTAACGCGAATGCCGGGCGGACACCAGGTCTACCCCTTAACGCGAATGCAGGGCGGACACCAGGTCTACCCCTTAATCGCTGAATGCCGGCGGACACCAGGTCTACCCCTTAAGCGGGAATGCCGGGCGACACCAGGTCTACCCCTTAACGCGAATGCCGGCGGACACCAGGTCTACCCCTTAAGCGGGAATGCCGGCGGACACCAGGTCTACCCCTTTGCCGGAATGCCGGTATGACACCAGGTCTACCCCTTAACGCGAATGCCGGGCGGACACCAGGTCTACCCCTTGCCGGAATGCAGGCGGACACCAGGTCTACCCCTTAACGCGAATGCCGGCGGACACCAGGTCTACCCCTTGCCGGAATGCCGGCGGACACCAGGTCTACCCCTTAACGCGAATGCCAGGCGGACACCAGGTCTACCCCTTAAGCGGGAATGCCGGGCGGACACCAGGTCTACCCCTTAAGCGGGAATGCAGGCGGACACCAGGTCTACCCCTTAACGCGAATGCCGGGCGGACACCAGGTCTACCCCTTAAGCGGGAATGCCGGGCGGACACCAGGTCTACCCCTTAAGCGGGAATGCAGGCGGACACCAGGTCTACCCCTTTAAGCGGGAATGCCGGCGGACACCAGGTCTACCCCTTTAAGCGGAATGCAGGCGGACACCAGGTCTACCCCTTAACGCGAATGCCGGCGGACACCAGGTCTACCCCTTAAGCGGGAATGCCGGGCGGACACCAGGTCTACCCCTTAATCGCTGAATGCAGGCGGACACCAGGTCTACCCCTTGCCGGAATGCCGGGCGGACACCAGGTCTACCCCTTTAAGCGGGAATGCCGGGCGACACCAGGTCTACCCCTTAACGCGAATGCAGGCGGACACCAGGTCTACCCCTTAAGCGGGAATGCCGGGCGGACACCAGGTCTACCCCTTAAGCGGAATGGCATGACACCAGGTCTACCCCTTAACGCGAATGCATGACACCAGGTCTACCCCTTGCCGGAATGACGGGCGGACACCAGGTCTACCCCTTAACGCGAATGCAGGCGGACACCAGGTCTACCCCTTGCCGGAATGCCGGGCGGACACCAGGTCTACCCCTTAAGCGGGAATGCAGGCGACACCAGGTCTACCCCTTAACGCGAATGCCGGCGGACACCAGGTCTACCCCTTAAGCGGGAATGCAGGCGGACACCAGGTCTACCCCTTAATCAGCGAATGCCGGCGGACACCAGGTCTACCCCTTAAGCGGGAATGGCCGGGCGACACCAGGTCTACCCCTTAACGCGAATGCCGGCGGACACCAGGTCTACCCCTTAAGCGGGAATGCCGGCGGACACCAGGTCTACCCCTTAATCGCTGAATGCAGGCGGACACCAGGTCTACCCCTTAAGCGGGAATGCCGGGCGGACACCAGGTCTACCCCTTTGCCGGAATGCCGGGCGGACACCAGGTCTACCCCTTAACGCGAATGCAGGCGGACACCAGGTCTACCCCTTGCCGGAATGCCGGCATGACACCAGGTCTACCCCTTAATCAGCGAATGCCGGGCGGACACCAGGTCTACCCCTTAAGCGGGAATGCAGGCGGACACCAGGTCTACCCCTTAATCGCTGAATGCCGGCGGACACCAGGTCTACCCCTTAAGCGGGAATGCCGGGCGGACACCAGGTCTACCCCTTAAGCGGGAATGCCAGGCGGACACCAGGTCTACCCCTTAACGCGAATGCAGGCGGACACCAGGTCTACCCCTTGCCGGAATGCCGGGCGGACACCAGGTCTACCCCTTAACGCGAATGCAGGCGGACACCAGGTCTACCCCTTAAGCGGGAATGCCGGCGGACACCAGGTCTACCCCTTAACTCGGAATGCAGGCGGACACCAGGTCTACCCCTTAACGCGAATGCCGGGCGGACACCAGGTCTACCCCTTGCCGGAATGCCGGGCGGACACCAGGTCTACCCCTTAACGCGAATGGCATGACACCAGGTCTACCCCTTAAGCGGGAATGCCGGCGGACACCAGGTCTACCCCTTAAGCGGGAATGCAGGCGGACACCAGGTCTACCCCTTAATCGCTGAATGCCGGCGGACACCAGGTCTACCCCTTAAGCGGAATGCCGGCGGACACCAGGTCTACCCCTTAATCAAGCGAATGCAGGCGGACACCAGGTCTACCCCTTAAGCGGGAATGCCGGCGGACACCAGGTCTACCCCTTAAGCGGGAATGCACGGGCGGACACCAGGTCTACCCCTTAATCGCTGAATGCAGGCGGACACCAGGTCTACCCCCTTAAGCGGGAATGCCGGCGGACACCAGGTCTACCCCTTGCCGGAATGCAGGCGACACCAGGTCTACCCCTTAACGCGAATGCAGGCGGACACCAGGTCTACCCCTTGCCGGAATGCAGGCGGACACCAGGTCTACCCCTTAACGCGAATGCAGGCGGACACCAGGTCTACCCCTTAAGCGGGAATGCAGGCGGACACCAGGTCTACCCCTTGCCGTGGAATGCCGGGCGGACACCAGGTCTACCCCTTAAGCGGGAATGCAGGCGACACCAGGTCTACCCCTTAACGCGAATGCCGGCGGACACCAGGTCTACCCCTTAAGCGGGAATGCAGGCGGACACCAGGTCTACCCCTTAATCGCTGAATGCAGGCGGACACCAGGTCTACCCCTTAAGCGGGAATGCCGGCGGACACCAGGTCTACCCCTTGCCGGAATGCCGGCGGACACCAGGTCTACCCCTTAATCGCTGAATGCAGGCGGACACCAGGTCTACCCCTTAAGCGGGAATGCCGGCGGACACCAGGTCTACCCCTTGCCGGAATGCCGGGCGGACACCAGGTCTACCCCTTAACGCGAATGCAGGCGGACACCAGGTCTACCCCTTAAGCGGGAATGCAGGCGACACCAGGTCTACCCCTTAATCAGCGAATGCCGGCGGACACCAGGTCTACCCCTTGCTGGACAGCCAAGGGACACCAGGTCTACCCCGCTGGCTGGGTAGACCTGGTGTCCTCGGAAGTGCGCTATGGGTCGCTGTTTTCGGCTGCCTCCGCTGCCTCATCGAGGAGGCGGCGTGTTCGCCGCGCCACCCTCGTCACCTAGGCTTCGCTCTCTTGTGCTCGTCGGCCGCCTGGGCCCCCGCTTTTGTCCGTGATATGGGAGACGAGGTTACGGGCCGCCTCCCCCGCAGGCTGTGCGTGCCTGTGTCCGTGAGGGCGAAAGGGCGACGCTGCTGGGCGGTCGTGGCCGCTCAGGAACCGCACCGCCAATGCACGGCAAGGACTCTCCCGGGCTTTGTCCGGCATTCCCGTACCACCCAGTGTACTAGGACAGGTGGAAGCGAGGGCGAGTTGCTCCCCGGCCCGGCCAGGCGAGGCGGGAGACCCGAGAAGCGAGAGCCGGCCGCTGAAGCGCGGTCCCGGCCCCGCCCCGCTGCTGCCGGCTTCGCTAAAAGCTGGCGATGCGAAGCTGTGCTCCCCGCCCAGGCCAGGTGAGGCGGGGAGACCCGAGAGAAGCGAGAGCCGGCCGCTGAGCTGCGGTCCCGGCCCCGCCCGCTGCTGCCGGCTTCGCTGGGGTGCCGGCGATGCGAAGCTGTGCTCCCCGCCCAGGCCAGGTGAGGCGGGAGACCCGAGAGAAGCGAGAGCTTGCCGCGAGTTGTCCCGGCCCGCCCGGCTGCTGCCGGCTTTCGCTAAAAGCGGGCGATGCGAAGCTGTGCTCCCCGCCCAGGCCAGGTGAGGCGGGAGACCCGAGAGAAGCGAGAGCCGGCCGCGAGCGCTATGTCCCGGCCCCGCCCGGCTGCTGCCGGTTTCGCTGGGGTGCCGGCGATGCGAAGCTGTGCTCCCCGCCCAGGCCAGGTGAGGCGGGGAGACCCGAGAGAAGCGAGCCGGCCGCTGAAGGCTTGTCCCGGCCCGGCCCGCTGCTGCCGGGTTTCGCTGGGGTGCTGGCGATGCGAAGCTGTGCTCCCCGCCCAGGCCAGGTGAGGCGGGAGACCCGAGAGAAGCGAGAGCCGGCCGCTGAGCGCGGTCCCGCCCCGCCCGGCTGCTGCCGGCTTCGCTGGGGTGCCGGGCGATGCGAAGCTGTGCTCCCCCGCCCAGGCCAGGTGAGGCGGGGAGACCCGAGAGAAGCGAGAGCTGGCCGCGAGCGCAGGTTCCGGCCCGCCCGGCTGCTGCCGGTTTCGCCGGGGAAAGCCGAAGCGATGCGAAGCTGTGCTCCCCGCCCAGGCCAGGTGAGGCGGGAGACCCGAGAGAAGCGAGACTGGCCCGCTGAGCGCTGTCCCGCCCCGCCCGGCTGCTGCCGGTTTCGCTAAAAGCTGGCGATGCGAAGCTGTGCTCCCCGCCCAGGCCAGGTGAGGCGGGAGACCCGAGAAGCGAGAGCGGCTGAAGGCGGTTCCGGCCCCGCCCGGCTGCTGCCGGCTTCGCTAAAAGCTGGCGATGCGAAGCTGTGCTCCCCCGCCCAGGCCAGGTGAGGCGGGGAGACCCCGAGAAGCGAGATCCAAGCCGCTGAAGCTGCGGTCCCGGCCCGGCCCGGCTGCTGCCGGTTTCGCGAGAAGGGGGAGCCGGGTGCCCGCCGCTTCCTCCCGGGCGACGGTGGCGGGCGAAGCGGCGGGCGCTCGTCTTTTTCCCGCCTCGCCTTAAGCCGGGCCGCCCGCCTGGCGGGTGCGGGCGCTCTTCGCCGCCGGTCCGGTGCGCTTTTACCGGCAGTCGGGCTGGACGCTGCCGGGTTGCGCTTGAGCCTGCCGAGTGGTAGGTTCCCCGCCCTTCCCCCGAGAGCTCCCCCGAGAGCACGGCTCGCCGGCCTCGCTCCCCGCCTCCCTAATCTGCCTTTGCCCAGAGAGAGCGTCCGCCTGGGAAGGGTTCATGGGCGGCCGGTGGGGCATCCGCCTCGCCTCGCTCGCCTAAGGTGGGGGCTCGGGTGACGGGAGTCGCCCCGCGGAGTTTTTGCCGGCCGGGTTGGCGGCACCCCTTCCCCGGGCCGCGGCCTCGTTGAAAGCATGGTTCCCCTTCCCCGCCCTATGCCGGGGACTCCGCTGAAGGGCGGAGTGTTCATTTTAGCGGTGGCGGCCGGTCATGTGGTCGGGCCGCGCCAGAGAGCCGGCCGGAACGCCGACAGAGAAGCGAGAGAGAAAAGCCCCCGGCGATGTGGGCGAGGGCGGCGCGCCGCCCCATCTCCCTCCCTCGGCTGGTAGCGATCCGAGCCACCGTGGCCGGGCGGGCGGTGGGTCTGGCCTGCTGCCCCGGCTGCGTGGCTGCCCGGGCGGGCTGGGTTGCGAACGGCTCTGCTTTTTCAGGCGTGGGCGGAGTGTGGGGGCCGCCCGCCTTTTCCCCTTTCTTTTTTCTCACGCTGCCTTAAGCCGCTGCACCGAGAAGCCGCCAGCTGACGACGAAGGGTCAGCGGGCCACGGTGAAGCTTAAGGCCCAGAGAGACGCTGTGTGCTGGGCGAGAGACCGAGAGAATTCGCGTCGGGCGGGCGGATGGGGGTTTTGGGGGAGTTGAGTCTCGAAGTCTCGCCCCCTCCCCGTCCCCCGGGCGCGGGCTCGAGACCGCCGGGCGGGCGGATGGGGGTTTTAGGGGAGTTGAGTCTCGAAGTCTCGCCCTCGCCCCTCGGCCCCCGCCGCAGGCCCGCGGACTTCGTGGTTAGCACGGGTCGGGCGACGCTGTAGTGTGCTTTTTGTCTTTTTTCCTCTTTTTCGGTTTTCTGTTGTCCCAGGAAGCGTGGCCGCGGGCCTTTGTCTCCGAAAGCCGACGATGAGGTGGTTCCTCGGGTGGCGCCGGAAAGGGCCCTCGGCTGGCCGGGCACCTCTCCCCCGGGGCTTCTCTCTGTCATGGGGGGAAGCTCGGCGGTGCCCCCGCCTTCTCGAAAGCAGGGCGGTCTCTCTTTCCCGATCGCCACCCCGCCGTCGACAGGCGTAGGTGTCGCCCTCCCGCTGTTTTGGGGGGAGGAACGCCTTACCGTCCCGGGCTGTGTGACGGCCGCTGCGGCCCCCGCCAGTCCTCAGGTGTCCTTGGAAAAGCGCGCGAGGTGCCGGTGCCGGCTTCGTGCCGGTATCGCCTGTTGGTGTGCCGGCCGCGAGCAGCTTGGCGGGCGGGTAGTGCTCGAGCTCGAGCCGAGAGAAAGAGAGAGCGCGTCCCCCGGAGGGAAGACGGAGAGAGAGAAGAGAGAGAAAGGGGGATGAGAACCGATGGGGCACGGACGGGGAAAAGAGCCTGCTCTCGCTGCCAAGACCGCGACCGGGCGCCTCTTTGGTCGCCGCCGCTTCGTTGCAGAGCGAGCCGCCCCGCCTCGGGCCTCGGGTGTCCGGCCGCTCGCTTCGCCGGGTCGCTGTCTCCTCTAGCACGTCCGTGCTTTTTCGGCCGGCTCGGGGCGGGTCAGCCCCAGCCGAAGCCCCCTCGTCCCCGGGCGCCGCCAGCTGCCGCGGACTGTCGGAACGCGAGGTCGAAGTCTCGGGCGGGCGCGGGCCCCGGAGAGAGAGCAGAAGCGAGAGAGAGAGAGAAAGAGCGAGAAAGAGAGAAAACGGGAAGGAAGGCGAAGAAAAAAGGCTCGCGTTGTTGTCCGGGCGAAAGAAGCTGCGCAGCGGTCCCGCTCCTTGCCCGCGGCGCAGTGGAAGGGCCGGCCGCCGGGTCGGCCGTGGTCGCCGAGGGCGTTTTCCGCCTCCCCGCCCCGGGCGGGTGGGGGTCGCTCCCGCTGCGCCGCTCTCGCCCCCAGGCGCCGCTGGCTGCGCTGATGTCGCCGCCGCCGCCGCCATGCCGCCCCCCGGGCCGGGTCGGAGCGCGGACCGGAGAGAGAGAGCGAGAGAGAGAGAAGAGAGAGAGAGAGAGAAGCGGGGCGGCCAGGGTTGGTAGGGCGCCGGCCGGGCGGGCGTGTCCGCTCGCTGGCGCCGCCGCGCCGCCGCTGGGTGTGGCGGCTACCTGGTTGATCCTGCCAGTAGCATATGCTTGTCTCAAAGCTTAAGCCATGCATGTCTAAGTACACACGGGCGTACAGTGAAACCGCGAATGGCTCATTAAATCAGTTATGGTTCCTTTGGTCGCCTCTCTCCCCGGCCTCCTTGGATAACTGTGGTAATTCTAGAGCTAATACATGCCGACGAAAGCCGACCTCCGGGGACGCTGCAGATTTATCAGACTAAAACCAACTCGGCCCGCCCGCAGCTTTGGTGACTCTAGATAACCTCGAGCCGATCGCGACGCCTCGCTGGGCGGCGTATCTACCCATTCGAATCGTCTGCCCTATCAACTTTCGATGGTACTGTCTGTGCCTACCATGGTGACCACGGGTGACGGGAATCAGGGTTCGATTCCGAGAGGGAGCCTGGAGAAACGGGCTACCACATCCAAGGAAGGCAGCAGGCGCCAAGAATTACCCACTCGACCCGGGGAGGTAGTGACGGTAATAACAATACAGGACTCTTCGAGGCCCTGTAATTGGAATGAGCGACTTTAAATCCTTGGAGCGAGATCCATTGAGGGCAAGTCTGGTGCCAGCAGCCGCGTAATTCCAGCCCAATAGCGATCTTAAAGTTGCTGCAGTTAAAAAGCTCGTAGTTGGATCTTGGGATCGAGCTGGCGTGTCCGGTCATGTAGGCGCAGCCACCGCCTGTCCCAGCCCCCTGCCTCTCGGGCGCCCCCCCTCGATGCTCTTAGCTGAGTACGCCCGCGGGGCCCGGGCGCTTTACTTTGAGAAAATTAGAGTGTTCAAAGCAGGTCGGCCGCCGCATACTGCAGCTAGGAATAATGGAATAGGACTCCGGGTTCTATTTTGTTGGTTTTCGGAAACGGGGCCATGATTAAGAGGGACGGCCGGGGGCATTCAGATTGTGCCGCTTAGAGGTGAAATTTTGACCGGGCGCAAGACGCCTAGAGCCGAAAGCATTTGCCAAGAATGTTTTCATTAATCAAGAACGAAAGTCGGAGGTTCAAGACGATCAGATACCGTCAGAAGTTCGACCATAAACGTATGCCGACTGGCTGCATCCGGGCGGCGTTATTCCCATGACCCGCCGGCAGCTCCCGGAAACCCAAGTCTTTGGGTTCCGGGGGAGTATGGTTGCAAAGCTGAAACTTAAAGGAATTGACGGAAGGGCACCACTAGGAGTGGGAGCCTGCGCTTAATTTGACTCAACATCGGAAACCTCACCCCGCCCCGGACACGGACAGGATTGACAGATTGAGAGCTCTTTCTCGATTCCGTGGGTGGTGGTGCATGGCCGTTCTTAGTTGGTGGAGCGATTTGTCTGGTTAATTCCGGAGCAATCTAACGCAGACTCTGGCATGCTAATTAGTTACGCCACCCCCGAGCGGTCGGGCGCCCAACTTCTTAGAGGGACAAGTGGCGCTCAGCCACCCGAGATTGAGCAATAACAGGTCTGTGATGCCCTTAGATGTCCGGGGTCGCACGCTACGCTACACTGGACTGGCTCAGTTTGTGCCTACCCTCCGGCCGGCAGGCGCTGGTAACCCGCTGAACCCCATTCGTGATGGGGATCGGGATTGCAATTCTTCCCCGTGAACGAGGAATTCCCAGTAAGTGCGGGTCATAAGCTCGCTGCTGATTAAGTCCCTGCCCTTTGTACACACCGCCCGTCGCTACCACCGGACATTGGATGGTTTAGTGAGGTCTCGGATCGCCCCCGGCGGGTCGGCCACGGCTCTGCCGGAGCTGCCGAGAAGACGGGTCAACTTGACTATCTAGAGGAAGTAAAAGTCGTGAATAAGGTTTCCGTGAGGTGAACCTGGGCGGAAGGATCATTACCGTGGGGGCCGGCGCCGTCGCCGCCGCCCTCGCTTTTCCGCTCTCAGACGCTTCGGGCGGCCTCTCTCGCTGGAGGGAGGGAGGGGGCCGACGCTCTTCCCCGGACGCCGCAGCAGCAGCCCCAGAGAGAGAGAAAGCGAGAGAGAGAGAGAGCGAAGGCGCTGCTGGCGCAGGCCGCCTCTCGGGGGGAAGGCGCTGGCGCTGGGCGAGGTCGCCATGCAGAAGCGGCGCTCGCCCACCGTGGCGCTGCTGGCGGGCCGACCCCGCTAGACCGCTGGCTACGCGACCGGGCGCCGCAGGAAGCGCCGGGCGGGTTACGCCGGCCGGGCGCCGAGGTCGCCTTTCTTTCCCCCCCCCGCTGCCGGTCCGCTGTCGGTCCGCCCCTCGCCGGAGGGCGGGGGACGGCCGGGCCGGCCTCCGAAGCCTCGCCATCGCTGCCGGGCGCCGCCGAACGCCGGTCGCCGGCGCCACGCCTCTCGCAGACTCGGGCGGGCGCGGAGCGAGGTTTCGGCGTCGGGCCGCCCCTACAAGGCTGCTGGCGGGCGTGCCCGAGCCGCGGGCGTGTCCTCTCGGGCGCAGAGCGCCGGGCTACTGAGGGAAACCCTGGCCCTCGAGACGGACGGGCCGCTGGGCGGTGGCAGCGGACGCCGGGCGCTGCCCCCGCTCAGCGGACGCCTCCCCGAAGGTGGCAGCGGGGAGGCATGCTGGCGGGCCATGCAGGTCGTTTCCCTCGCCCCCAGGGTCAGGTATTTACGCCCGCTACCGGGCGGCTCGGCCCCATGCCCGCTGCTTTTTCCCCTCGGCGCCGCCACACGCCGTTGGGGGGGGCCGGTAGGGAGAGGGAGAGGGGCCGCCGGGCCGGGCGGAGGTTTAAAGACTCGGGCGGCTTCAGACGCTGCCGCTGGCGCGGCGGCGGGCGGGCCGGCAGCGGGCGGTGCTGGCGGCGGGCGGCGCGGGCGCCATCCGCGAGGGGGTAGGGAGCAGCCCGCCCCGCCGATCCCCCCGGCTGTGTGAGCGCCTCGGGCGTCTGCCGCCAAGGCCCTCCCTCTCGCTGTCGGGTCGGCGCCCCGCTGGCGGGGGCAGCCGTGTTTTGCCGGGAGGGGCGCCCTGCTCCCCCTCTCTGGCGGCCCGGTCTCGGGCGGAGAGACCGCTACGCAAGCTTAACCTAACCGGGTCCGCCGCTGGGCCGACTCCGGCCGCTTCGACATCGGCCTGGCTCCGCTGCTGGCGGTGCCTCAGCCCTACGCCGTCGCTGGGTGGCGGCCGCCGGGCCCGCCACGCCTTCTCTGCCGCCGCCAAGGGCGCTTGGCGCGCCTGGGCGCCGGGCGCTGTCGGGCCGCTGCCGCTTCTTGCCTCGGGACGGCCTTTGTGCCCGGAAGGGCGCTGGGCGGCGCCGCCGTCAGCCGCCATCCCTCCTGTCTCGAAGCGCCCTCTCCCTGCGCCGCAGTGCCGCTGCGGCTGCCGCGTCGCTGGCGAAGCGCCGGGCGGTCTCCTCCGCCGGCGGAGGCCCGGCGAGCGCGGGCGCACTTCGCGTGCCGTGTGGGCGGCGCTGCCGCTGGTCAGTGTCCTCCGGGGGAGAAGGCGCCCGCGCTGCCGCCCCGCCCGGCCCCCGCCCCGCCGCTTCGCCGCCTTTCCCCTGCCGCTGCAGGGCCGCAGGGTTATAGGCGCGCGGGCGGCCGCTGGGCCGCCCTCGCTGCTCGTCCCCCGAAGCGAAGCGAGGGGAGCGGGCGCGTTCTCGGCTGAGCGCCGACGCCTGTCGCTTCGGCGCTGCGTCGGGCGCTAAGGTGCTTCCCGGGCGGGCGAAGGGCGGGCGGCGGCGGTGGGTCTCGCCGAGCGGCAGGCTCTCCGGCACTCAGCGACGCCGCTCGGTCGTCGGTGGCGCCCCGCCTCCGCGCCGGGCGGGCGGAGCGCTGCCGCTGGCTCCGCCCGGCGGCGGGGAGAGCCGTCCCGCTGCGAGGAGGGGTTGGCGCCGGGCGGAAGGAGGGCGGTCGCCGGCCGGCGTTTCCCGCTGGCGCCCCGTGAAGGTCGCTGGGAAGCAGGTCGGCCGCTGCCGGGCGCTGGGCTGCCTGCGGCGCTGCAGTCCGCCGATCGGGCCGAGGCGAAGGCGCTGAAGCGTGAGCGGGCCGGCGGCGGCGTCGCCGCTACCGGGCCGCTGGCGGGCGGCTTCGGTCCCGTGAGCGAGGGTCGGGCGGGCCGCCCCGCGGCGGGGCGGTGCGGTAGCGGTCCGTCCGGCTTGGTCGCTAAGGCGCTCAGCCTCCGCGGCAGAGGCCGGGCCGGTGCCCGGGCGCCTGGGCCGCCTCCCAAGAGCTAAGGGCCTTGCTGGCGGCGCTCTCCCCCCTGGCGCTGGGGGGAGGCGGTCGGGGCGCGGGCCCCCCGCCGCTGGGGCCGGCCTTGGGAGCGTATAGGTGGGCTTTTTTCCCTCCTGTCTCTCCTCCGCTTTGGAATTGACGCCTGTGTGCTCGTGACGGTCGAAGCTGGTGGGGCCGCTGGGCGCTGGCGTCCCGCCCCTCCGCTACCGCCGGAGTCGGTGCCGAAAGCCAGACAACTCTTAGCTGTGTGGATCACTCGCTCGCGGCGTCGATGAAGAACGCAGCTAGCTGCGAATTAATGTGAATTGCAGGACACATTGATCATCGACACTTCGAACGACTTGCGGCCCCGGTTCCTCCCGGGCTACGCCTGTCTGAGCTGCCGCTTGACGATCAATCGCCGCCCTGGGGGGCCCCTCCCCGGGCGGCGCGGGTTGGGTGGCCTCGCAGGTCCGGCTGCCGCGGGCGAGAGGCGACGGCCGGCCGCCCTCGCCGCCGCGAAGGGCCTTCGGCCCCCTTAAAGGTAGACTCGGGAGCGCCTGCGCTCCCCTCGGCCCTCGAACGAGCCGCTGGGGCGGAGCTCGCCCTTGCCGCTGAAGCCGCGCCAGGCGAAGCGCGGGCGCGCGGCCGGGTAAGAGCGAGAGAGAGAGAGAGAGAGAGAGAGACGGCGTCGGAGACGCCAGCGGGCGGTGCGAAAGGAAGCGAGAGGGCGAGAGGGCGAGAGGGAGGCGAGGCGCTGGCCTCGCCTCTCGGCTCCACCTCGCTGGCGTGTTGTTCGCGGGTGGGTACCGCTGGGCGTACTGCGTTGCCGCTGCCGCTACGCGGCCGGGCGCTGAAGCGCCGGGACGGGGGCGCAACCCCGCCCTCGTTGTCCCGAAGCGCCTCTCCTCCTCCTCGCCGCCGCCGCCCCGGTCGGTTCCCCTCGGTCAGGGCCGCCTCTGCCGCGATGCCTGTTTCTGCTCTCGCCTCCGGCTGGGAGTCTCCGTGTCCGCTGTCTTCTCCGCTCCCTCCGCTACGCTCTCCGCGCCCGGGCTTCCGTTGTCTCCTCTCTGGTGGCGCCATGGGCCAGGGTTTCGCTGAAGGAGGAGGAGGGGCATTGGAAAGGGAGAGGGGGAGGAAGGGACGCCGGGCGCTGCACGAAAGCTGCAGGCCCGTCCCCGCCGGCCGGGCCGGCCGCCTGCGGGCGGGCGGGCGGCGGCGCTGGCGAAGCCGCAGCGCCTGGGCTTGCGACCTCAGATCAGACGCGGGCGACCCGCTGAATTTAAGCATATTAGTCAGCGGAGGAAAAGAAACTAACGAGGATTCCCCTCAGTAACGGGCGAGCTTAAGAGGGAAAAGCCCAGCGCCGACCCTCGCCCCCGCGGTGGGGCGCTGGACATGTGGCGACAGAAGCTCCCCCATCCCCGGGCGGCGCCTCGGGGGACCCAAGTCCTTGTGATCGAGGCCGCAGCCCGCTGGACGGTGTGGAGGTCGGTATGCCCCCAGGGCGCCGGGCCCGGGCTTCTGGGAGTCGGGTTGCTTGGGAATGCAGCCCAAAGCGGGTGGTAAACTCCATCTAAGGCTAAATACCGCACGCAGACCGGAGCAGCCAACAAGTACCGTGAAGGGAAAGTTGAAAAGAACTTTGAAGAGAGAGTTCAAGAGGGCGTGAAACCGTTAAGAGGTAAACGGGTGGGGCCCGCGAGTCCGCCTGGAGGATTCAACCCGGGCGAAGTCAGCGGGTCGGCCGGGCGCTGGTCGTGGCGGATCCTCGCCCGCCTCCTCCGCCCTCTCGCTTACTCGCTGGGCGGGCCGGGGGCGGGCCGGGCGCTGGGACCGCCGCCTGCCGGCAGTCGGCCCTGGCCGGGCGTGATTTCTCCGCTGGGCGGTGCGCCGCGACCGGCTCCGGGTCGGTTGGGTATGCCTCCGGGCGGCAGGTGGCTCGGCGCCGCCGCGCTGAGCGAAGCGAGCGGCGCGTCGGGTGTTAGAGCCCCCCGGCAGCAGGTCTCGCCGAATCCCGGGCCGAGGGAGAGGACCGCCGCTCTCCTCCCCCGTGGGCGGCGCCGCGGACGGGGGACGCCGCTTGACCCTCTCTTCGGGGGCGGTAGGCGCCCCCGCGAGCGCGGGCGTTTCGGGCGCTGGGGTGCGGGGGTCGGGTTCGCCGCCCCCGGGCGCCGCTGTCAACCGGGCGGATTGTCCTCAGTGCGCCTCGACCGCTGGCGCCGCTCGGCCGGGCCGATTCGGGCCGCGCTTCGCGAGGGGCTTCGGGTCCGCGGGCGATGTCGGGCTACCCACCCGACCCGCCTTGAAACACGGACCAAGGAGTCTAACACGGGCGCGAAGCCAGGGGCCCGCGGCGGAAAGCTCGCCGGGCGCACGAAGGTGGAGGGTCGGGCGTCCGCCGCCGAGGTGGGGATCCCGGGCGCTGGCCGCCTGGCGCACTGACCGCCCGCTCGCCGCCGCTCTCGGCCCCGCTGGGGGGCCGGGAGGTGGAGCGGAGCGCACGCCGCTAGGACCCTAAAGATGGTGAACTATGCCTGGCAGGGCGGCCAGAGGAAACTCTGGTGGAGGTCCGTGAGCGTCCTGACGCGTAAATCGGGTCGTCCGACCCGGTCTAGGGGCGAAGACTAATCGGAACTATCTAGTAGCTGGTTCCCTCCCGTTTCTCAGGATAGCTGGCGCCGCAATGGGCAGTTTTACCCGTAAAGCTTAATGATTAGAGGTCTTGGGGCCTAAACGATCTCAACCTATTCTCAAACTTTCAATGGTGGTGGGCCGGCTCGCTGGCGCTGGAGCCGCCGCTTGAATGCGAAAGTGCCCAGTGGGCCACTTTTGGTAAGCAGAACTGGCGCTGCGGGATGAACCGAACGCCGGGTTAAGGCGCTCGACGGCGACGAGCCATCAGAGCCCAGAAAAGGTGTTGGTTGATCTAGACAGCAGGACGGTGGCCATGGAAGTCGGAATCCGCTAAGGAGTGTGTAACAACTCACCCGCCGAATCAACTAGCCCCTGAAAATGGATGGCGCTGGAGCCGCCGGGCCCATACCCGGCCGCCGGGCGGTAGTGCGAAATTCGCGGGGCTAGGGCCGCGACGAGTAGGAGGGCCGCTGCGGTGAGCCTGAAGCCTGGGGCGCGGGCCCGGTGGAGCCGCGAGGTGCAGATCTTGGTGGTAGTAGCAAATATTCAAACGAGAGCTTTGAAGGCCGGCGGAGCAGGGTTCCATGTGAACAGCAGTTGAACATGGGTCAGTCGGTCCTAAGCGATAGGCGAAAGCCGTTCGGCGGGCGGGCGATGGCCCCCGCTGCCCTGAGCCGATCGGAAGGGGAGTCGGGTTCAGATCCCCGGAATCCGAGTGGCGGAGACGGGCGCCGCGAGGTTCTGTGCGCGGTGACGCAACCTATCCCGGAGTAGTCGGGCGGGAGCCCCGGGAGAGTTCTCTTTCTTTGTGAAGGGCCGGGCGCTCTGGAATGGGTTCGCCCCGAGAGGGGCCCGCGCCTTGAAAGGCCGCGTTCCGGGCGGGCGTCCGTGAGCTCTCGCTGGCCCCGTGAAAATCCGGGGGGAGAGGGTGTAAGTCTCGCTACCGGCCGCACTCCATATCCGCAGCAGGTCTCCAAGGTGAACAGCCTCTGGCATGTTGGAACAATGTAGGTAAGGGAAGTCGGCAAGCCGGATCCGTGAACTTCGGGATAAGGATTGGCTCTAAGGGCTGGGTCGGTCGGGCTGGGGCGCTGCTGGCTGGCGCAAGGCCGCTGCTGGACGAGGGCGCCGCTGGTGAGGGCGCCCGCTGGGCGGGCGTGCTGCAAGGCCGGGCGGCGACTCTGACGCTAGCTGGCCTCTTCCCGTGGATCGCCCTCAGCTGCGGGCGTGGCGCCGCCGCCTCCTCCGCCTCGCCCCCGCCTTTGCCGCTGCCCGCCCGGGCCTGGCGGGCGGGCGGGCGGGCGGTCGCCGCCGTGGTCGCTGTTGCCGCCGGGCGGCCGCTTCCCTGGCGGCCGCTGCTGCCGCTGGCGCGGCGCTGGCGGGCGCTGCCGGCGCCGCCCGGGCGGGCGGCCGGGAGCCGGGCGGTCGGTCGCTGGGGCGGGTCCCTCGGGGTCTCGGCCGGCGCTCGCCGCCGCTTCTTAGCAGCCGGCTTAGAACTGGTGCGACCAGGGGAATCCGACTGTTTAATTAAAACAAAGCATCGCCAAGGCCCGAGGCGGTGTTGACGCTGATGTGATTTCTGCCCAGTGCTCT
>JAPFBE010000316.1:49881-66098 GCA_034336665.1 Luscinia megarhynchos | reverse complement strand
TTAGCGGGGATGCCCTGTCAGGGGTCCATCGTCATCGCCCTCGGAGGCGATGATATGTAGGAGTCCCTCGTCCTCGCCCACGGGTCAATACACTTTCGGGGTCCGTCGTACTCGCTCCCGGGGTGATGGTCAGTAGGGATGCCTCATACTCGCTCCTGAGAGGATGATCTTGCGGCGTCCATCGCCCTCGTCCTAGGGTGATGCTCTGTCGGTGACTCTCGTCCTGTCCCCGAAGGGATGCTCTGTCAGGGCCTGTCGTCCTCGCCCTCGGGGGGATGATCTGTCGAGGTCCCTAGTCCTCGCCCCCGGGGCAATACACTTCCGGGATCCGTCGTTCTCTCTCCCGGGGCGATGGTCAGTAGTGATATGGCATACTCGCCCCCAGGAGGATGATCTTACGGCATCTGTCGCTCTCGCCCAGGGGCGATGCTCTGTCGGTGACCTTAGTCCTCTCCCCAGAGGGATGCTCTGTCAGGGTCTGTCGTCCTAGCCACATGGATATGCACTGCCAGGGTCTGTCGTCCTCGCACCGGGGGGACGCCTTGTTGGTGTCCATCGTCATCGCACCTGGGAGGATCATCTGTTGGTGTCCGTCGTCCTCACGACCCGGGCCAATGCTCTGTTGGGGTCCCTCATCCTTGCCCCACGGGGATGCCCTGTCGGGGTTTGTCGTCCTCGTCCCCGGGGATGATCTCTCAGGGTATGTCGTCATTGACCCCGGGAGTATGGTCTTTCAGCATCCGTCACCCTCATCCTGCGGGGATGCTCTGTCGGGGTCCGTCGTCCTCGCCCTGGAGGGATGCCCTGTCAGGGTATTTCATCATCGCACTCGGGAGGATCATCTGTCGGTGTCCGTCATCCTCATCTGCGGGGCAATGCTCTGTTGGGGTCTTTCGTCCTCGCCCCGGAAAGATGATCTGTCAGGGTCTGTCGCCCTCGTCCCGGGGCAATGCTCTGTCGGGGACCCTCGTCCTCGCCCTCGGGGCGATGCTCTGTCGGAGTGTGTCGTCCTCGTCTCGGGGGGATGCTCTGTCGGGGCCTGTTGTCCTCGTTACCCGGTGATGCTCTGTCAGGGTCCATCGTCCTCGCCCTCGGAGGGGATGATATGTAGGCATCCCTCGTCCTCGCCCCCGGGGCAAGACACTTACGGGGTCCGTCGTCCTTGCTCCCAAGGTGATGGTCAGTAGGGATACGTCATAATCATACCGAAGAGTATGATCTTGCGGCACCCGTCGCCCTCGTCCCGCGGCGATGCTCTGTCGGTGACCCTCGTCCTGGCCCCGAAGGGATGCTCTGTCGGGGTCTCTCGTCCTCGCCCCACGGGGATGCCCATTCGGGGTCCGTTGTCCTCGCCCCCGGGGCGATGGTCTGTTGGGATCCGTTGTCCTCACCCCGGGGAGATGCCCTGTCGCGGTCTGTTATCATCACACCCGGGAGGATCATTTGTCGATGTCCGTCGTCCTCAACCCCGGGGCGATGCTCTTTTGGGGTCCCTCGTCCTCTCCCCCGGGGTGGTGCTCTGTCGGGCTCCGTCGTCCTCTCCACCGGGGGGATGCTCTGTCGCGGTCTGTCTTTCTATTCCCCTGGGCAATGCTCTGTTGGGGTCCGACGTCCTCGCCTTGGGGGGATCATCTGTAGGCGTCCGTCGCACTTGTCCCGGGGCGATGCTCTCTCGGGGTCCCTCCATCTCTCCTTGAAGGGATTCTTTGTCGGGGTTCGTCGCCGTCATCCCGGGGGGATCATCTGTCAGGGTCCGTCGTCCTCGCTCCGGAGGGGTGGCCTGTCAGGGTCCGTCGTCATCGCACGTGGGAGGATCATCTGTAGGTTTCCGTCGTCCTCACCCTCGGGGAAATGCTCTGTCAGGGTCCCTCGGCCTCGTCCCGGGGCGATGCTCTGTCAGGGTCCGTCACTCTAATCCTGGGGAGATGCTCTTTTGGGGTCCGTCGTCCTCGCCCCTGGGGCAATACACTTTGGGGGTATCGTCGTCCTCTCCCCCGGGGCAATGATCATTAAGGATATGTTGTCTTCGCCCCAGAGGGATGCTCTGTCGGGGTCCGTCATCCTCGCCCCCGGGAAGATGATCATTCTGCGTCCATCACCCTCGTCCCGTGGAGATGCTCTGTCAGGGACCGTTGTCCTCGCACCAGGGGGATAATCGGTCAGGGTCCGTCATCCTCGGTCCCGGGACGATGCTCTATCAAGGTCCATCGTCCTCGCCCCGGGGGATGCCCTATCGAGGTCCGTCGTCATCGCACCCGGGAGGATAATATGTGGGTGTCTGTTGTACTCACCCCCAAAGCAATGCTCTGTCGGGGTCCCCCGTCCTTGCCCTCGGGACGATGATCTCTCAGGGTTCTTTGCGCTCGTCATCGGGAAGAGGCTCTGTCGCGGTCCGTCGTCCTCGACCCCGGGGCAATACTTTCAAGGTCCGTCGTTGTTGCTCCCGGGGCGATGATCAGTAGGGATACATCATACTCGCCCGCGGGAGGATGATCTTGCAGCGTCCATCGCCCTCGTCCTGGGGCGATGTTCTGTCGGTGACTCTCGTCCTGTCCCCGAAGGGATGTTCTGTCGGGGCCTGTCGTCCTCGCCCTCGGGGGGATGATCTGTCGAGGTCCCTAGTGCTCGCCCCCGGGGCAATACACTTCCGGGATCCGTCTTTCTCTCTCCCGGGGCGATGGTCAGTAGTGATATGGCATACTCGCCCCCAGGAGGATGATCTTACGGCATCCGTAGCTCTCGCCCAGGGGCGATGCTCTGTCGTGGACCTTAGTCCTCTCCCCAGAGGGATGCTCTGTCAGGGCTCTGTCGTCCTAGCCGCACGGGTATGCACTGTCAAGGTCTGTCGTCCTTGCACAGGGGGGACGCCTTGTTGGGGTCCGTCGTCATCGCACCTGGGAGGATCATCTGTTGGTGTCCATCGTCCTCACGACCCGGGGCAATGCTCCGTCGGGGTCCCTCCACTTCGCCCCAGGGGATGCTCTGTCGGGGTCCATCGTCCTCGCCCTGGGGGGAATGCCTTGTCAGGGTATTTCATCATCGCACTCGGGAGGATCATCTGTCGGTGTCCATCATCCTCATCCCCGGGGCAATGCTCTGTCGGGGTCCCTCGTCCTCGCCCTCGGGGCGATGGTCTGTCGGGGTGTGTCGTCCTCACCTCGGGGGGATGCTCTGTCGGGGTCCGTCGTCCTCGTCCTCGGAGGCGATGATATGTAGGCGTCCCTCGTCCTCGCCCCCGGGGCAATACACTTACGGGGTCCGTCGTACTCGCTCCCGGGGCGATGGTCAGTAGGGATACGTCATACTCGCCCCCGACAGTATGATCTTGCAGCATTTGTCGCCCTCGTCCCGCAACGATGATATGCCAGTGACCCTCGTCCTGGCCCCGAAGGGATGCTCTATAGGGGTATATCGTCCTCGCTTCATGAGGATGCCCATTCGGGGTAAGTCGTCCTCGCCCCTGGGGCGATGCACTGTAGGGGTCCGTTGTCCGCACCGCGGGGAGATGCCCTGTCGGGGTCCTTGTCCTCGCCCTGGGAAGTTGATCTGTCAGGGTCTGTCGTCCTCGCCCTCGGGGGGATGATCTGTCGAGGTCCCTCGTTCTCGCCCTCGGGGCAATACACTTCCGGGATCTGTCGTCCTCGCTTCCGGGGCGATTGTCAGTAGGGATATGATATACTCGTCCCCGCGAGGATGATCTTACGACATTTGTTGCTCTCGTCCCGGGACGACGCTCGGTCGGGGACCTTAATCCTCGCCCCGCAGGGATGCTCTGTCGGGGTCCGTTGTACTCGTACCAGACGGATGCCTTGTTGGGGTCCGTCGTCATCGCACCCAGGAAGATCATTTGTCGGTGTCCGTCGTGCTCAACCCCGTGGCAATGCTCTGTCGGGGTCCCTGATTCTCGGCCCCTGGGCGATGCTCTGTCAGGGTCTGTGATCCTCACCCCACGGGGATGCCCTGTCGAGGTCTGTCGTCCTCGCCCCGGGGGCATTGCTCTGTCGGGGTCCCTGATTCTCGGCCCCGGGGCGATGGACTGTCAGGGTCTGTCGTCCTTGCCCCACAGGGATGCTCTGTCGAGGTCCGTCGTCATCGCACCCGGGAGGATCATCTGTCGGTGTCCATCATCCTCAACCCCGAGGCAATGCTCTGTCGGGGTCCCTCATCCTCACCCTCTGGGCGATGCTCTGTCAGGGTCTGTCTCCCTCGTCTCCCAAGGATGCTCTGTCAGGGACCATTGCCCTCATCAAAAAGCGATGCTCTGTCAGGGTTCGTCGCCCTCGTCCCAGGGCGATGCTCTATCGGGGTCCGTCGTCTTCGCCCCCTGGGCAATACACTTTCAAGGTCCATTGTCCTCGACCCCAGGGCGATGCTCTGTCGGGGTCTGTTGTCCTCGCCCCACGGGGATGCCTTGTCGGGGTCCGTCGTCCTCAACCCCGTGGCAATGCTCTGTCGGGGTCCGTCGTCCTCGCCCCGGGACAATGCTCTCTCGGGGTCCCTCGTCCTCGCCCCGGGAAGTTGATCTGTCAGGGTCCGTCACCGTCGTCCCTGGGCGATGCTCTGTTGGGGTCCGTCGTCCTCGCACCAGGGGGATGATTAGTACGGGTCCGTCACCCTCTCCCTCGGGGTTATGCTCTGTCGGGTTCCGTCGTCTCACCCTGGGGGGATGCTCTGTCGGGCTCCGTCATCCTCGCCTCCGGGGTAATGCTCTGTCGGGGTCCCTCGTCCTTGCACTTGGGGCGATGCTCTGTCAGGGTCGGTCTCCCTCGTCTCCCGAGGATGCTCTGTCAGGGTCCTTCGCCCTCATCCCGGGGCGATGCTCTGTCAGTGTCCGTCATCCTCGCCCCCAAGGCAATACACTTTCATGGTCCGTTGTCCTCGCCCCCGGGGCGATGCTCTATAGGGGTCTGTAGTTCTCGCCTTACGGGGATGCCCTGTCGGGGTCCGAAGTCCTCGGCCCCGGGGCGATACTCTGCCAGGGTGTGTCGTCCTCGCCCCGGGGGGATGCTCTGTCAGGGTCCGTTGTCCTCGTTGCTCGGGGATGCTCTGTCAGAGTCCATCTTCCTCGCCCTCAGGGGGCTGATCTGTCGCAGTTCCTCGTCCTCGCCCAAGGGTGGATGCTCTGTCGGGGTCCGTCCTCCTCGCCCCCGCGGCGATGCTCTTTTGGGGTCCCTCCTCCTTTCCCCTGGAGGATACTCTGTCGGGGTCTGCTGTCCTGGCCTCAGGTGGGACGATCTGTCGGGGTCCGTCGTCCTCTCTCCCGAGGTTATGCTCTGTCGGGGTCCCTCGTCTCACCCCAAAGGATGCTGTGTTGGGCTCCGTCGTCCTCGCCGCCGGAGGGATGCATTATAGCGGTCCGTCGTTCTCGCCCCCAGGGCAAAGCTCTATCAAGGTCCGACATTCTCATCTTGAAGGGATCATCTCTCGGCGTCTGTCGCCCTCGTCCCGGGGCGATGCTCTGTCGGAGTCCCTCCTCCTCTCCTTCAGGGGATAACTTGTCGGGGTTCGTAGCCTTTGTCCCGGGGGAATCATCTGTCGGTGTCCGTCGTCCTCGCCCCCGGGGACATGATCTGTCGGGGTCCCTCGTCCTCTCCCCGGGGCAATATACTTTTGGAGTCCTTCCTCCGCAGCCCTGGGGCGACGGTCAGTAGGGATATGTCATCTTCGCCCCCGGGGAGATGCTCTGTCGTGGTCCCACGTTCTCGCCCCAGGGAGGATGATCTGTCGGGGTTTGTCATCCTATCCCTCGGGGCAATGCTATGTCAGGGTCCCTCGTCATCGCCCCCGAGGCGATGCTCTGTCGTGGTCTGTCGTCCTCGCCCCGGGAGGATGCTCTATCAGGGTCCGTAGTCCTCGCCCTAGGGGAGATGCTCTGTCGGGGTCTGTCGTCGTTACCCAGGGGGGATGCCCTGTTGGGGTTTTCCATCTTCGCACCCGGGAGGATCATCTGTCGGTGTCCGTCGTCCTCGCCCCCGGGGACATGATCTGTCAGGGTCCCTCGTCCTCTCCCCCGGGGCAATACAGTTTTGGAGTCCATCGTCCTCGGCCCCGGGGCGATGGTCAGTAGGGATACGTCGTCCTCACCCCCGAGGAGATACTCTGTCAGGGTCCGTCGTCCTCGCCCCCGGGAGGATCATCTGTCGGGTCCGTCATCCTCGCAACCTCGACGATGTTCTTTCGGCGTCCGTCGCCCTCGTCCTGAGGCGATGCTCTGTCGGAATCCCTCCTACTCTCCTTGGGGGGATACTCTGTCGGGGTGCGTCGCAGTCGTCCCGGATGGATCATCTGTCAGGGTCCGTCATCCTCGCCCCGGGGGGATGCTCTGTCAGGGTCTGTCATCTTCGCCCCGTGTCCATCGTCCTGGACCAGGGGGGGATGCACTGTTAGTGTCCACCCTCCTCACCCAATGAGAGGACCGGGGAGCGGGGTGTCGCCATCGTTATCCTACGTGGAAATATGTGTGTGGGGCAGAAAGTGTCAGGTCACTGCGGTCATCCTCCACCATGGACGGGGGCCGGGAGATCTGTGCTCATCGCGGTGTAGGCTCCGGGGATCTCTGTGGAGCAGAGTCACGGGTCGGGTCTCCGCGCCCTTTGTTGCCAGGCAGACGGTGCAGAGCAGATCTCCACCCGCTCTGTGGGTCTCCTCGCGGTGCGCTGCTCAGGGCTCCTCTCCCAAAGACCCCTCCTCCTCTTTCCACCTCCATCGGTGCTGAAAACCAGAGCCAGCGAAGCTCTTTATATACCCAGACCAAGCCCCGCCCCTTTCAGGCACAGCCAATAGAAGCCCAGAAAGAAGCGTGGGGGCGGAGCACCCAGCATTGCTCATTGTGATGACACAAAGTGGAGGCGTGGCCACATCGTGACCGAGCGTTCTGATTGGTCGGAAGGAGAAAGAGCATAAAACAGGCGTGGCTCAGGCCCGGGCTGGAAGGGGCAAGTGTGAGGGCGGGGTGGGGGCGGGGACGGGGGTCACACCAGGATTTTGGGAGCAGCTCCGGGCACTCCCGGTCCCTCCACAGCTCTCCTGGGCCCCTTCCGGCACTGCAAGAAATTGAGGAAGGGGTCTCTGGGCGTCCCAGCCCCATTCCAGGAGTCGACAAGTGTCGACAGCGTGATGAGAAGATGCAACACTTATGGCTACAAGGTCTTTTCAGGATTTATTCACCAATAACACACTGCCCACAAAGATATTTATGTTTTTAATTCAATACTAAAATTTTGTCTAATTGCAGTGTGAACTTTCTTAGCCAATCCTGTTCTGGCACACAGACCTAGTCTAAGACTTTTTGTCACATCTGCGACTAATTTTATTCTTCTTTTTATCATAAAATCTACAGCTGAACTTTTCTCACCTAAATACATCTCTGCTTTAATCTACATTTTTGCTTCTAGCACCTAAGTTGGAAGCATTTCCTGAGGCCTCCGGTCAAATCCTGTGTTCTTTTCTAGACTTTGATTGGCAGGCCCAATGTCGAGAGAATTCCTTGCATTTTGAATTCCAACAGAATCTCACAGACCTGAGGCTCTCTTGTGACACAGTAGGGCCTGGTGGAACCAAGGGCAGCATTGTGACACCCCAGAACCTCACGGAACCAAGCGTCCATCGTGACACAGCGGGGCCTGGGGAAAGGAAATCTCACTGCCAAAGCATTTCTGGCTGATAAAAGTTTGATTTGGGCCAGTTTTATCTGGGCCAACACACAGGGATGCTGGAGGGTCTCCATCCCTCTGGGCCTGGGAAATGCTCGAGGTGGGTTTCTGTTCCTCTCCCTTGGGGCTGGGGTCTCCATCTTTCTGGGGACACCGCAGGGTCTCTGTCCCTCTCACCCTGGGATGAGCAACCCGAGCATCCACTGGTGTGACATGGCCAGAGACCCCCAGCCCTGAGCATCCCCCGGTGTGACATGAATAGAGATTCCCCAGCCCCGCCATGCCCCAGTGTGACACGGCCAGAGACCTCCAGTGTTGCAACTTCTCGTCATGCTGTCGACATTGTCGACTTCTGGAATGGGGCTGGCACACGCAGAGACCCCTTCCTCTGCTTCTTGCAGTGCCGGAAGGGGCCCAGGAGAGCTGTGGAGGGACCGGGAGCGCCCGGAGCAGCTCCCAAATTTCTGGTGTGACCCCCGGCCCCGCCCCCACCCCGCCCTCACACCTAGACCTTCCACCCCGGGCCCGAGCCACGCCTGTTTTCTGCTCTTTCTCCTTCCGACCAATCAGAACGCTCGGTCACGCTGTTGCCACGCCTCCTCTTTGTGTCATCACAATGAGCAACGCTGGGTGCTCCGCCCCCACGCTTGTTTCTGGGCTCCTATTGGCTGTGCCTGAAAGGGGCGGGGCTTGGTCTGGATATATAAAGAGCCCCGCTGGCTTGGGTCCTCTGCACCGATGGCGGCGGAAAGAGGAGGAGGTGTCCCTGGGAGAGGAGCCCCGAGCAGCGCACCGGGAGGAGACCCACAGTGCGGGCGGAGATCCGCTCTGTGCCATCTGCCTGGCAACAAAGGGCGGGGAGACCCCACCCGTGACTCGGCTCCACGGATATTCCCGGAGCCTACACCGCGATGAGCACAGATCACCCGGCCCCCGTCCATGGTGGAGGAAAACCGCAGTGACCTGACACGCCCCGCCCCACACACATATTTCCACGCAGGATAAGAATGGTGACACCCCGCTCCCGGGTCCACTCATTGGGGTGAAGAGGGTGGACACTGACAGTGCATTCCCCCGGGGGCCAGGATGATGGACACGGGGCGAAGACGACAGACCCTGACAGAGCATCACCCCGGGCGAGGACGACGGACCCTGAGAGATGATCCCCCCGGGACGACTGCAACGCGCCCCGTCAGAGTATCCCTTCAAGGAGAGGAGGAGGGATCCCGACAGAGCATCGCCCCAGAATGAGGGTGACGGACGCCGAAAGAACATCATCGAGGTGGCGAGGATGCCGGACCCCAACAGATGATTCCCCCGGGGGCGACAACGTCGGGCCCCAACAGAGCATTGCCCTTGGGGCGAGGACGACAAACGCGACAGAGCATCCCCCAGGGGGCGAGGATGACGGAGCCCAACAGACCATTGCCCCGGCGTGAGACGACAGAGACCGACAGAGCATCAGCCCGGGGGAGAGGACGACGGTCCCCGACAGATCATCCTCCAGAGGCCAGGACAGCGAACTCTGACAGAGTATCCTCCAGGGGAGAGGAGGAGGGACCCCGACAGAAAATCCTCCAGGGGGCAAGGATGACGGACTGTGACAGAGCATCCTCCCTGGGGTGAGGACGAGGGACCGCGACAGAGCATCTCCCTGGGGCGAGGGCGACGGACCCCCACAGAGCATCTCCCCGTGGGCAAGGACGAGGTATCCATACTGGCCACCGCCCCGGAGCTGAGGACGACAGAGTCCGAAAGTGTATTGCCCCGGGGGCGAGGACGAGGGACCCCAATAGATCATGTCCCCGGGGTCGAGGATGACGGACACCGACATATGATCCTCCTGGGTGCGAAGATGGAAGACCCCAACAGGGCATCCCCCCTGGGACGACCACGATGACGGACACTGACAGAGCATTGCCTTGGGGGCTGAAGATGACGGACGCCGACAGAACATCGCCCCGGGCCCGAGAACATCGGACCCTGACAGAGAATCCACCCGGTGCAAGGACGACTGACCCCAACAGAGCATTGCCCCGGGACGAGGATGACGGACCCTGACAGATCATCTTCCCAGGGCGAGGACGAGGGACCCCGATAGAACAATGCCCCGGGGGCGAGGACGCGGGACCCTGACTGGTCATCCTCCCGGTGCGAAGACGACAAAACCACCCAGAGCATCTCCCCTGGGACGAGGGCGACGGACGCCAAAAGATCGACCTCCCGGGGGCGAGGATGCGGGACCCCGACAGAGCCTCCCCCTGGGGCGAGGACCACATATCCCTACTGACCATTGCCGCGGGAACGAGGACGAGGGACCCCAACAGATCATTCCCCCATGGGCGAGGACGACAGACCCCGAGAGAAAATCCCCCCAGGAGAGGAGGACGACGGACCCCTACTGAGCATCCCCCTGGGGGCTAGGACAACGTATCCCTGACAGAGCAGCGCCGCGGGGCCGAGGACGACGGACCCCGACAGAACATTCCCCCATGGGTGAGAAGAGTAGACATCGGCAGAGCATCGCCCCTGGGGCGAGGACGATGGACACCGACACATGGTTCTCCCGGGTACGATGATGACGGACCCCGACAAAGCATCTCCCCGGGGGGAGGACGATGGACCTCGACAGAGCATCGCCTCGGGGGCGAGGACGAGGGACCCCGACAGAGCATTGCCCCGAGACAAGGACGACGGACGCCCAAAGATCGTCCTCCCAGGGGCGAGGATGAGGGACCCCGACAGAGCCTCCCCTGTGGGCGAGAACGACGTATCGCTACAGACCATCGACCCGGGGCCGAGGACGACGGATTCCGAAAGTGTATGGCCCTGGGGGTGAGGACGAGGGACCCGAACAGATCATGCCCCAAGGTGCGAGGACGACGGACCCCGACAGAGCATCCCCCCCGGGGGCGAGGACAATGTATCCCTACTGACCATCGCTCCAGAACCGAGGAAGACGGTCTCCGAAATTGTATTGCCTTGGGGACGAGGACGAGGGACCCCGACAGATCATGCCCCGGGAGCGGGGACGACGGACCCTGACAGATCATCCCCGCAGTGCCAGGACAACGGACCCCGACAGAGCATCTCCCCGGGGGCGAAGAAGGCGGACTCCGACAGATCATTGCCCCGGGGGCGAGGACGATGGACCCCGACAGAACATTACCCCGTGGGCGAGACTGGTGGACAACGGCAGAGCATTGCCCCGGGGCAACTGCGGACACAGACAGACCATCCCCCGAGGTGAAGGCAGATACGGGCGTGTCTTGGTTTAGGGCAAATTATAGGAAGAATATCCAAAAGGAACCCCTTAAGCAATAAACTCTCCAAACTCTTGCCTCTCCCACCACCGGCTTCGGGAAGATTTTCCTCAGAGTAAAAGTCGAAAAATCTTTTTTATTTAGCAAACACACAGAAAAATCTCGCCCCAACGCAAGTAAAATAAAGCCACGGGTGACGCAGCAAACTTCACCCGTCCGAGAGGATGTACAGCCTCAGGACGTCTCCGGTGCCGGGAAGGGCAGAAACGTGTATTTCTCTTCATGAGCAGGCGCCCGGAATTTCTTGATGTTCCAAGTCGTCCAGGATCAGGTTCACGTGGTATTGCTAGCTAATAAGGGAAGGAAAAATAAAGCGAAGCAGCCTAAGCAAAGTGGGGGGCAGAAGCAGCAGCTAAGCAAGCAGAAGCAGCTAAAAGCATTCGAGCCGTGCAGGGGGGGAGAGGGGGCAGCAGCTTGCAAGCAGCACAGCGGCAGCAGCTCACCGATGGGGAGGGGCGCTGTCTAGCTAGACAAAACAAACCCTCCAGGCATGAGCAGCACACGATTGTGGATATAAAGCACTGCAACGTCACCCCAGGACAGGGGGTGAGCCTCCCCCCGGGGGCAAGGATGACGGACACCGACAGCGCTTTCCCCTCCCCGCCAAAAGGTGACAAAGACAGCACAGCCTGCCAAAGGTAAGGTGGATGGAGAGCACAGCGGCCTCCCAAAATCGGAGGGGGTCGGACACCACCCCGGCTCAACAAAGCTAAGGACAGACAAGCACCGGGGCAGCGAGGGACCGCGCCGGCCCCCCAAATTGGAGGGGTCTGGCCATCGTCCCGGTTCAAAAAAGCTAAGGCCAAAATAAAATTGGCAAAAATCACATCAAGTGCTGTGCCTGGTCTTTACTCTCGCAACGAGTCCCTCGCCACCCAAACCAAGCTCAAAGCCCCCCCCGCCCCATGAAGAGGAAGACAGAGACCCTCAGCCGGGCAGAGAGAGCAGGGGCCCCAGGGATGTCTCTGTCCCCCTCCTCCCTGGGCGGTCCTGGGGGGTTTCGGACCTCTCCTGAGGAGAATGGCAGGGCTGGAGGTCTCTGGCCGTGTCACACTGGGGCATGGCGAGGCTGGGGGGTCTCTGGCCATGTCACACCGGGGGTTGCTCAGGGCTGGGGGTCTCTGGCCCTGTCAAACCGGGGAATGGTCGGGGCTGTGGGTCTTTAGCCGTGTCACACCAGGGGATGCTAGAGGCGCTCATCTCAGAGTGAGAGGGACAGAGACCCTGTGGTGTCCCTAGAGGGATGAAGACCCCAACCCCAAGGGAGAGGATCAGAAATCCCCCGGCCCCCTGGAGCATTTCCCAGGCTTAGAGGGATGGAGACCCTCGAGCATCCCTGGGTGTTGGCCCAGATAAAGCTGGCCGAAATAAAACTTTTATCAGCCAGAATTGCTTTGGCAGTGAGATTTCCTTTCCCCAGGCCCCGCTGTGTCACGATGGACGCTCAGTTCCGTGCGGTTCTGGGGTGTCACAACGCTGCCCTTGGTTCCAGCAGGCCCTACTGTGTCACAAGAGAGCCTCGGGTCTGTGAGATTCTGTTGGAATTCAAAATGCAAGGAATTCTCTCGACATTGGGCCTGTCAATCAAAGTCTAGAAAAGAACACAGGATTTGACCGGAGGCCTCAGGAAATGCTTCCAACTTAGGTGCTAGAAGCAAAAATGTAGATTAAAGAAGAAATTCAGTTAGGTGAGAAAAGTTTAGCTGTAGATTTTATGATAAAACAAAGAATAAAATTAGTCACAGATGTGACAAAATGTCTTAGACTAGGTCTGTGACCCAGAACAGGATTGGCTAAGAAAGTTCACACTGCAATTAAACAAACTTTTATTGAAAAGTATTGAATTAAAAACATAAATCTCTGTGTTGGCAGTGTGTTATTGGTGAATAAATCCTGAAAAGACCTTGTAGCCATAAGTGTTGCAGCTTCTCGTCACGCTGTCGACACTTGTCAACTCCTGGAATGGGCCTGGAACCCCCAGAGACCCCTTCCTCTGCTTCTTGCAGTGCCGGAAGGGGCTCAAGAGAGCTGTGGAAGGACTGGAAGCGCCCGGAGCTCCTCCCAAAATCCTGGTCTGACTCCTGGCCCCGCCCCCACCCCGCCCTTGCACCTGGACCTCCCACCCTGGGCCCGAGCCACGCCTCTTTTCTGCTCTTTCTCCTTCCGACCAATCAGAACGCTCGGTCACGCTGTGGCCACGCCTCCTCTTTGTGTCATCACAATGAGCAAAGCTGGGTGCTCTGCCCCCACGCTTGTTCCTGGGCTCCTATTGGCTGTGCCTGAAAGGGGCGAGGCTTGGTCTGGGTATATAAAGAGTCCTGCTGGCGCGGGCCCTCAGCAGCGACAGCAGCGGAAAGAGGAGGAGGGGTCCCTGGGAGACGAGCCCCGAGCAGCGCACCGGGAGGAGACCCACGGAGCGGGCGGAGATCCGCTCTGTGCCGCCTGCCCAGCAACGAAGGGCGCGGAGACCCCACTCGTGACTCTGCACCATGGAGACCCCTGGAGCCTACACTGCGATGAGCACATATCACCCGGCCCCCCTCCATGGTGGAGGAAGACCGCGGTGACCTGACACGCCCTGCCCCACACACAGATTTCCATGCAGGATAACGATGGTGACACCCCGCTCCCCGGTCTTCTCTTTGGGGTGAGGAGACTAGACACTGACAGTGCATCCCCCCGGGGGCCAGGACGATGGACATGGGGCGAAGACGACAGACCCTGACAGAGCATCGTCTTGGGGCAAGGACGACGGAGATACCGCTCCCCAGGACTACTTGGTGCTCCCCCGGAACGAGCTGGCGCCCCCCGCCTGCCAAAGGTGAGGTGGACGGAGATCACCCGTGCCCTCTGTGTTGCAGAGAAGGAGGATGGACATGACCTGACCACTCATTCCCACAAAAAACGAGGGCGGAGATGATCCTGACCCCCTATAGTGAAGGAGCGGCAACGAAGGGCGCGGAGACCCCACCAGAGATTGCTCCGCTCCACGGAGACCATAGCAACTCACCCCAAGGTAAAGACCGAGACCACCCAGACCCTTCCCCAGTAATGGGAAGTGGGCGGAGTTGTCCTGACCAACTCCACCATCCCCACACAGAAAAGATGGAGATTACGAGACACCCCGATCCTCCTTCGGGGCAAGGAGTGTGGACACTGAGAGAGTATCGCCCCGGGGCGAGGACGATGGACCCTGACAGATCATGCCCCCGGGGGCCAGGATGGCGGACCCTGACAGAGCATCCTTTCGGGATGCCAGACCCTGACAGACTATCCAGCCAAGAGGAGGAGGAGGGACCCCGGCAGATCATCCCCCAGGAAGAGAGGGCGAGGGACCCCGACAGAGCATGCCCCCGAAAGCGAGGGCGACAGATCCCAACAGATCATCCTACCGGGGACGAGGACCACGGACCCCGACAGATGATCCTCCCAAGGCGAGGCCGACGGAGGCCGACAGAGCATTGCCCCGGGGGCGAAGACGACGGACCCTGACAGAGCATCCTCCCGGTTCGAGGACGACGGACCCTGACACAGCATCGCCCCGGAGGCGAGTACGACGGACCCAGACAGTGCATCCTCCCGGTTCGAGGATGATGAACCCTGTCACATCATCGCCTTGGGACGAGGGCGATGGACGTTGAAAGGTCATCATCCCGGGGGTGAGGACAAGGGACCCCAACAGATCATCTCTCCGGGGCGAGGACGATGGACCCTGACAGATGATCCCCCCGGGATGACGGTGACGAACCCCGAGAGAGTATCCCCCCAAGGAGAGGAGGAGGGACCCCGACAGAGCGTTTCCCTAGGGAAGAGGACAACGGACCGCGACAGAGATTCCCCCTGGGGGCGAGGATGACGGACCCTGACAGATGATCGCCCGGGACGACTGCGACGCACCCCGAGAGAGTATTTCCCCAAGGAGAAGAGGAGGGATCCCGACAGAGCATCGCCCCGGGACGAGGGTGACTGACGCCGAAAAAACATTGTTGAGGTGGCGAGGATGACGGACCCCGACAGATGATCCTCCCGGGGGCGATGACGTCGGACCCTGACAGAGTATTGCCCGCGGGCAAGGACGACGTACCGCGGAAGAGCATCACCCCGGGGGCGAGATGACGGACCCCGACAGAGCATCACCCCGGGGGGGCGGACGATGGACCCTTACAGAGCATCACCTTGGTGCGAGGAGGACTGACCCCGACAGAGCATAGCCCCAAGGGCGAGGACAACGGACCCCAAAAGTGTATTGTCTTGGGGGCGAGGACGACGGACCCCGACAGAGCATCGCCCTGGGACGAGGGCGCTGGACCCTGACAGAACATCCCCGGGATGTGAGGGAGATGGACCCTGACAGAGCATCGCCCCGAGGGCGAGGACGAGGGACCCGACAGAGTATTGCCCCGGGGTTGAAGACGACGGACACCGACAATTGATACTCCCCGGTGCGATGGCGACAGACATCGAAAAGGCATCCCCCCCAAAGCGAGGACGACAGACCCGACTGGGCATCCCCCCGGGGGCGAGGATGACGGACCTCGACAGGGCATCCCCGTGGGGCGAGGACGGTAGAGCCTGACAGAACATCGCCCTGGGACCGAGAACGAGGGATCCCGGCAGAGAATTTCCCTGGGGGCGAGGACAATGGACCTTGACAGGTCATCCCCGTGGGGCGAGGGCTATAGACCCCGACGAGGACGAGGGTCACGGACAGAACGTCTCCCCGAGATGAGGACGACGGACGCGGCAAGATCAACCTCCTGGGGGCGAGTATGAAATATCCCTACTGACCATCGCCCCGGGATTGAGGACAATGGACCCGAAAAGTGTATTGCCTCGAGGGTGAGGATGCGGGACCGAGACAAATCATCCCCCCGAGGGCGAAGAACGACGGACCCTGACAGAGCATCCCTGGGTTACAAGGACAACGGACCCCGACAGAGCATCGCCCCGGGGCCGAGGACGACGGACCCTGAAAGGGCATCCCTGTGGGGCTAGAACGACAGACCCCTACAGAGCATCGACCCGGGGGCGAGGAAGAGGAAACTCGACAGAGCATTGCCTTGGGGTTGAGGACGACGGACACTGAGAAATGATCCTCCTGGGTGCTATGATGACTGACCCTCACAAGGCATCCCCCCGGTAGGAGGACAACAGACCCCGACAGTGCATTCCCGTGGGGCGAGGGACGACAGACCCCGACAGAGCATCCCTCCAGGGGCGAGGACTAAGATCCCCGACAGAG
>JAPFBE010000316.1:0-49781 GCA_034336665.1 Luscinia megarhynchos | reverse complement strand
CCTGGGAAGATGATCTGTCAGGGTCCGTCATCCTCGTCCCGGGGCAATGCTCTGTTGGGGTCAGTCGTCCTTGCACCGGGTGGATTATCTGTCAGGGTCCGATGTTCTCGGGCCCGGGGCGATGTTCTGTCGGCGTCCGTCATCTTCAGCCCAGGGGCAATGCTCTGTCAGTGTCCGTCATCGTGGTCGTCCCCGGGGGGATGCCCTGTTGGTGTCTTCCATCTTCGCACCCAGGAGGATCATATGTCGGTGTCCGTCATCCTCGACCCCGGGGACATGATCTATTGGGGTCCCTCGTCCTCGCCCCCGGGGCAATACACTTTCGGACTCTGTCGTCCTCAGCTCCGGGGCGGTGGCCAGTATGGATACCTCGTCCTTGCCCACGGGGAGATGCTCTGTGGGGGTCCGTCGCCCTCGCCCCAAGGAGATGCTCTGTCGCAGTCCCTCGTCCTCACCCCAGGGAGGATGCTCTGTCACAGTCCGTCGTCCTTGCCCCCTGGAGGATTTTCTGTCGGGGTCCCTCCTCCTCTCCCCTGGAGGATACTCTGTCAGAGTTCGCTGTCCTGGTTTCTGGAGGATGATCTGTCGGGGACCGTCGTCCTCTCCCCCGGGCTCATGCTCTGTCGGTCTCTGTCGTCTCACGCCGGGGGAATGGTCTGTTGGGCTCCGTCGTCCTCGCCCCCTGGGGGATGCTCTGTCACGTTTGTCGTCCTCGCCCCAAGGGCAATGCTCTGTTGGGGCCCGACGTTGTCGCCCCCGGGGGAATCATCTGTTGGGGTCCGGCATCCTCGCCACCTCGAGGATGTTCTGTCGGCGTCCGTCGCCCTCATTCTGGGGCGATGCTCTGTCGGAATCCCTCCTCCTCTCCTTGAAGGGATACTCTGACGGGGCGCGTTGCAGTCGTCCCGGGGGGATCATCTGTCAGGGTCCGTCGTCCTCACCCGGGGTGATGCTCTGTCAGGGTCTGTCATCTTCGCCCCGTGTCCATCATCCTGGCCCCCGGGGGAATGCACTGTCAGTGTCCACCCTCTTCACCCCAATGAGAGGACCCGGGAGCGGGGTGTCACCATTCTTATCCTGCGTGGAAATATGTGTGTGGGGCAGGGCGTGTCAGGTCACTGCGGTTTTCCTCCACCATGGACGGGGGCCGGGTGATCTGTGCTCATCGCGGTGTAGGCTCCAGGAATATCCGTGGAGCCGAGTCACGGGTGGGGTCTCCCCGCCCTTCGTTGCCGGGCAGATGGCACAGAGCAGATCTCCGTCCGCTCTGTGGGTCTCCTCCCGGTGCGCTGCTCGGGGCTCCTCGCCCAGGGACCCCTCCTCCTCTTTCCGCCGCCATCGGTGCAGAGGACCCGAGCCAGCGGGGCTCTTTATATACCCAGACCAAGCCACGCCCCTTTCAGGCACAGCCAATAGGAGCCCAGAAACAAGAGTGGGGGCAGAGCACCCAGCGATGCTCATTGTGATGACACAAAGAGGAGGCGTGGCAACAGCGTGACCGAGCGTTCTGATTGGTCGGAAGGAGAAAGAGCATAAAACAGGCGTGGCTCGGGCCCGAAGTGGAAGCGTCCAGGTGTGAGGGCGGGGTGGAGGCGGGGCCGGGGGTCACACCAGAAATTTGGGAGCAGCTCCGGGCGCTCCCGGTCTCTCCACAGCTCTCCTGGGCCCCTTCCGGCACTGCAAGAAGCAGAGGAAGGGGTCTCTGGGTGTGCCAGCCCCATCCAGGAGTCGACAATGTCGACAGCGTGACGAGAAGTTGCAACACTGGAGGTCTCTGGCCGTGTCACACTGGGGCATGGCGGGGCTGGGGGGTCTCTATTCATGTCACACCAGGGGATGCTCAGGGCTGGGGGTCTCTGGCCATGTCACACCAGGGGATGCTCGGGTTGCTCATCCCAGGGTGAGAGGGACAGAGACCCTGCGGTGTCTCCAGAGGGATGGAGACCCCACCCCCAAGGGAGAGGGACAGAAAGCCCCCGGCCACCTCGAGCATTTCCCAGGCCCAAAGGGATGGAGACCCTCGAGCATCCCTGGGTGTTGGCCCAGATAAAACTGTCCCAAATCAAACTTCTATCAGCCAGAAATGCTTTGGCACTGAGATTTCCTTTCCCCAGGCCCCGCTGTGTCACGATGGACGCTTGGTTCCGTGAGGTTCTGGGGTGTCACAATGCTGCCCTTGGTTCCACCAGGCCCTACTGTGTCACAAGAGAGCCTCGGGTCTGTGAGATTCTGTTGGAATTCAAAATGCAAGCATTTCTCTCGACATTGGGCCTGTCAATCAAAGTCTAGAAAAGAACACAGGATTTGACCGGAGGCCTCAGGAAATGCTTCCAACTTAGGTGCTAGAAGCAACAATGTAGATTAAAGCAGAGATGTATTTAGGTGAGAAAAGTTTAGCTGTAGATTTTATGATAAAAAGAAGAATAAAATTAGTCGCAGATGTGACAAAAAGTCTTAGACTAGGTCTGTGTGCCAGAACAGGATTGGCTAAGAAAGTTCACACTGCAATTAGACAAAACCTTAGTATTGAATTAAAAACATAAATATCTTTCTGGGCAGTGTGTTATTGGTGAATAAATCCTGAAAAGACCTTGTAGCCTTAAGTGTTGCAACTTCTCATCACGCTGTCGACACTTGTCGACTCCTGGAATGGGGCTGGGACGCCCAGAGACCCCTTCCTCAATTTCTTGCAGTGCCGGAAGGGGCCCAGGAGAGCTGTGGAGGGACCGGGAGGGCCCAGAGCTGCTCCCAAAATCCTGGTGTGACCCCCGTCCCCGCCCCCACCCCACCCTCACACTTGCTCCTTCCAGCCCGGGCCTGAGCCACGCCTGTTTTATGCTCTTTCCTCTTTCCGACCAATCAGAACGCTCGGTCACGATGTGGCCACGCCTCCACTTTGTGTCATCACAATGAGCAATGCTGGGTGCTGCGCCCCCACGCTTCTTTCTGGGCTTCTATTGGCTGTGCCTGAAAGGGGCGGGGCTTGGTCTTGGTATATAAAGAGCCCCGCTGGCTCTGGTTTTCAGCACCGATGGCGGCGGAAAGAGGAGGAGGGGTCTTTGGGAGAGGAGCCCTGAGCAGCGCACCGTGAGGAGACCCACAGAGCGGGTGGAGATCTGCTCTGCACCGTCTGCCTGGCAACAAAGGGCGCGGAGACCCGACCCGTGACTCTGCTCCACAGAGATCCCCGGAGCCTACACCGCGATGAGCACAGATCACACAGCCCCCGTCCATGGTGGAGGACGACCGCAGTGACCTGACACTTTCTGCCCTACACACATATTTCCACATAGGATAACGATGGCGACACCCCGCTCCCCGGTCCTCTCATTGGGTGAGGAGGGTGGACACTAACAGTGCATCCCCCCCTGGGCCAGGGCGATGGACATGGGGCGAAGATGACAGACCCTGACAGAGCATCCCCTCGGCGCGAGGATGACGGACCCTGACAGATGATCCATCCGGGACGACTGTGATGCACCCCGACAGAGTATCCCCCCAAGGAGAGTCGGAGGGATTCCGACAGAGCATCGCCTCAGGACGAGGGCGACGGACGCCGAAAGAACATCGTCGAGGTTGCGAGGATGACAGACCCGACAGATGATTCCCCCGGGGGCGAGGACGACGGACCCTGACAGAGTATCTCGTCGGGGGTGAGGACGACGTATCCCTACTGACCATCGCCCCGGGGCCGAGGACGATGGACTCCAAAACTGTATTGCCCCGGGGGAGAGGACGAGGGACCCTGACAGATCATGTCCCCGGGGGCGAGGACGACGGACACCGACAGATGATCCTCCCGGGTGCGAAGATGGAAAACCCCAACAGGGCATCCCCCCTGGGTAACGACGACAGACTCCGACCGAGCATCTCCCCTAGGGCGAGGACGACGGACCCTGACAGAGCATCTTCCCGGGGTGAGGACGACAGACCTCGACAGAGCATCGCCTCGGGGGCGATGACGAGGGACCCTGACATAGCATTGCCCCAAGGGATAGGATGACAAACCCCGACAGATCATCCTCCCTGGGGCGAGAACGTGGGACCACGACAGAGCATCTCCCCGGGGGCGAGGATGACATATCCCTACTGACCGTCGCCCCAGGGCTGCGGAGGAAGGACTCCAAAAGTATATTGCCCCGGGGGCGACGACGACGGACACAGACAGATGATTCCCCCGAGACGAAGGCTACGAACCCCGACAAGTTATCCCCTGAAGGAGAGGAGGAGGGACTCCGACAGAGCATCGCCCCGGGACGAGGGCGACAGACGCCGAGAGATGATCCCTTCAAGATGAGAATGTCGGACCTCGATAGAGCTTTGCCCTGGGGGCGAGAACGACGGACCGCTATAATGCATCCCTCCGCGGCGAGGACGACGGAGCCCAACACAGCATCCTTTGGGGTGAGACGAGGGACCCCGACAGAGCATAACCTCGGGAGAGAGGACGACGGACCCCGACAGATCGTCCCACCTGAGGCCAGGACAGCAGACCCCGACAGAGTATCCTCCAGGGGAAAGGAGGAGGGACCCCAAAAGAGCATCGCCGCGGGGGCGAGGAGGACGGACCCCGACAGAGCATCCACCCTTGGGCGAGGACGAGGAACTGCGACAGATCAGCCCCCTGAGGGCGAGGAAGATGGACCCTGACAGAGCATCCCCGAGCAACGAGGACAACGGACCCTGACAGATCATCCCCCCGGGGCGAGGACGACACACCCTGGCAGAGTATCGCCCCGGGGCAGAGGAGTTCGGACCCCGACAGGGCATCCCCGTAAGGCGAGAACTACAGACCCCTATAGAGCATCGCCCCGGAGGCGAGGACAACAGACCATGAAAGTGTATTGCCTTGGGGGCGAGGATGACGGACACTGACAGAGCATCGCCCCGGGATGAGGGCGAAGGACCCTGACAGAGCATCCTCGGGAGACGAGGGAGACCGACCCTGACAGAGCATCGCCCCCAGTGCAAGGACGAGGGACCCCGACAGAGCATTACCCCTGAGGCGAGGACGACGGAGCCCGACAGAGCATCCCCCCAGGGTGAGACGACAGAACCCGACAGAGCATAACCCCGAGGGAGAGGGCGACGGCACCCGTACTAATCATCCCCCTGGTGCGAGGACGACGGACCCCAACAGAGCATCGCCCAGGGACGACGGTGACGGACCCTGACAGATCAACTTCCCGGGGCGAGGACGACGGACCCCGACAAGGCATCCCCGTGGGGCGAGGACAACAGACCCCGACAGAGCATCGCCCTGGGGTCGAGGACAATGGACCTTGAAAGTGTATTGCCCAGGGGGCGAAGACGACGGACCCCGACAGAGCATCGCCCTGGGACGAGGGCGACGAACCCTGACAGAGCATCGCTTTTTGATGAGGGCAATGGTCCCTGACAGAGCATCCTTGGGAGACGAGGGAGACAGACCCTGACAGAGCATCACCCAGAGGGTGAGGATGAGGGACCCCGACAGAGCATTGCCTCGGGGTTGAGGATGATGGACACCGACAGATGATCCTCCCGGGTGCGATGACGACGGACCTCGACAGGGCATCCCTGTGGGGCAAGGACGACAGACCCTGACAGTCCATCGCCCCGGGGCCGAGAATCAGGGACCCCGACAGAGCAATGCCCCCGGGGCGAGGACGACGGACCTCGACAGGGCATCCCTGTGGGGTGAGGATCACAGACCCTGACAGAGCATCGCCCAGGGGCCGAAAATCAGGGACCCCGACAGAGCATTGCCACGGGGTTGAGGACGACGGACACCGACAAATGATCTTCCTGGGTGCGATGACGACGGACCCCAACAAGGCATCCGTCTGGTACGAGGACGACGGACCCCGACAGAGCATCCCTGCGGGGTGAGGATTAAGGTCCCCGACTGAGCGTCGTCCCGGGACGAGAGCAACGGATGTCGTAAGATCATCCTCGCGGGGACGAGTATATCATATCCCTACTGACAATTGCCCCGAAAGCGAGGACGACAGATCCCGGAAGTGTATTGCCCCGAGGGCGAGAACGAGGGACCTGGACAGATCATCCCCCCGAGGGCGAGGACGACAGACCCTGACAGATCAACTTCCCAGGGCGAGGACGTAGACCCCGACAGGGCATCTCCCCGCGGTGCGGACAACGGACACCTACAGTGCATCGCCCCAGGGGCGAGGACGACTTACCCCGAATGGGCATCCTTGTGAAGCGAGGACGATATACCCCTATAGAGCATCCCTTCGGGGCCAGCACGAGGGTCACTGGCATATCATCGTTTCGGGACGAGGGCGACAAATGCTGAAAGATCATACTGTCGGGGGCGAGTATGACGTATCCCTACTGACCATCGCCCCGGGAGCGAGGACGACGGACCCCATAAGTGTATTGCCCTGGGGGCGAGGACGAGGGACACCTACATATCATCCCCTCCGAGGACGAGGAAGATGGACCCTGACAGAGCATCCCCGGGTAACAGGGAAAACGGCCCCGACAGAGCATCCCCCCGAGGTGAGGACGACACACCCCGACAGACCATCGCCCCGAGGGCGAGGACAAGGGACCCCGACAGAGCATTGCCCCGGGGATGAGGATGATGGACACCGACAGATGATCCTCCCGAGTGCGATGATGAAATACCCTGACAAGGCATTCCCCCCAGGGCGAGGACGATGGACCCTGACAGAGCATCCCCTGGGGCGAAGTGGAGGGACCCCGACGGAGCATTGCCCCGGGTCGTGAGGACGAGGGACACCAACAGATGATCTTCCCAGGTGCGATGACGATGAACCCCAACAAGGCGTCCCCCCTGTGCAAGGACGACAGACCTTGACAGTGCATACCCGTGCGGCTAGAACGACAGAGCCCGACAGAGCATCCCTCTGGGGAGAGGACTAAGGTCCACGACAGAGCATCGCCCCTGGGCGAGAGCTATGGATGCCGTAAGATCATCCTCCTAGGGGCGAGTATGCCATATCACTACTGACCATCGCCCCGGGAGAGAGAAAGACGGATCCCGGAAGTGTATTGCCCCGGGGGCGAGCACTAAGGACCTCGACAGATCATCCCCCCGAGGGCGAGGACGACAGGCCCCGACAGAACATCCCTTCGGGGACAGGACGAGAGTCACCGACAGAGCATCGCCCCTGGGCGAGAGCTACGGATGCCGTAAGATCATCCTCCTGGGGGCGAGTATGCCATATCACTACTGACCATCGCCCCGGGAGAGAGAAAGACGGATCCCGGAAGTGTATTTCCCCGGGGGCGAGCACTAGGGACCTCAACAGATCATCCCCCCGAGGGCGAGGACGACAGGCCCCAACAGAACATCCCTTCGGGGACAGGACGAGAGTCACCGACAGAGCATCGCCCCAGGATGAGGGCGATGGACGCTGCAAGATCATCCTCCCGCGGGCGAGTATGATGTATCCCTACTGATCATCGCCCCGGGAGCAACAACGCCGGACCTTGAAAGTATTGCCCCGGGGTCGAGGACGATGGACCGCGACAGAGCCTTTCTCGATGATGAGCGCAAAGAACCCTGACAGATCATCACCCCGAGGGCAAGGACGGGGGACCCCGACAGAGCATTGCTTTGGGGGTGAGTACAACAGACACCCACATATTATCCTCCCGGGTGCGATGACGACGGACCTCGATAGGGCATCCCCCGGGGCAAGGACGATGGACCTCGATAGAGCATCGTCCCGGGACCAAGGATGACAGACCCTGACCGATTATCCCCCTGGTGCGAGGACAACGGTCCCTGACAGAGCATCTCCACGGGACGAAGGTGATGGACGCAGAATGATCATCCTCCCGTTGGCGAGGATGACGGACCCCGACAGAGCATCCCTCTGGGGCGAAGACAACATATCCTTAATGATCATCGCCCCGGGGGAGAGGACGATGATACCCCCAAAGTGTATTGCCCTGGGGGCGAGGACGACGGACCCCAAAAGAGCATCTCCCCAGGATTAGAGTGACGGACCTTGACAGAGCATCGCCCCGGGTCGAGGCCGAGGGACCCTGACAGAGCATTTCCCCGAGGGTGAGGACGACGGAAACCTACAGATGATCCTCCCACGTGCGATGACGACGGACCCTGACAGGACACCCCTCCGGAGCGAGGACGACGGACCCTGACAGATGATCCCCCCGGGACGACGGCGACGAACCCCGACAAAGAATCCCTTCAAGGAGAGATGGAGGGACCCCGAGAGAGCATCACCCTGGGACAAGTGCGACGAACGCCTACAGATGATCCCCCCAAGGCGAGGATGTCGGAACCCAACAGAGCATTGCCCAGGGGAATAGAAAGACAGACCGCGACAGAGCATCCCCCCGATGGAGAGGACGACGGAGCCCGACAGAGCACCACCCCGGGGGAGAAGACGACGGTGCCTAACAGATAATCCCTCCGGAGGCCAGGACAGCAGACCCCAACAGAGTATCCTACAGGGGAGAGAAGGAGGGACCCCGACAGATCATCCTCCAGGGGCCGAGGACGACGGACCCCAACAGAGCATCACCCTGGGGGAGAGGACGAGGGACCCCAAAAGAGCATCGCCCCGGGGTTGAGGACGATGGACATCGACAAATGATCCTCCCGGGTGTGATGATAACAGACCGCGACAGGGTGAGGACAACGGATCCCAACAGACCATCGCCCCGGGGGCGAGGACAACGGACCCCGAATGGGCATCCCCGTGGGGCGAGGACGAGAGACCCCGACAGAGCATCCCTTCGGGGCCAGGACGAGGGTCACCGACAGAGCATCACCGCGGGACGAGGGCGACGGATGCCGCAAGATCATACTCTCGGGTACGATTATGACGTATCCCTACTGACCATCGCCTTGGGAGCAAGGACGACGGACCCCGTAAGTGTCTTGCCCCGGGGGCGAGGACAAGGGATGCCTACATATCATCCCCTCCGAGGGCAAGGACGATGGACCCTGACAGAGCATCACCGGGGAACGAGGACAACAGGCCCCGACAGAGCATCCCCCCGAGACGAGGACAACACACTCCGACAGAGCATCGCCCCGAGGGCGAGGACGAGGGTCCCCAACAGAGCATTGCCCCGGGACGAGGGTGACAGACCCTGACAGATCATCTTTCCGGGGTGAGGACGAAAGACCCCAACAGAGCATTGCCCTGCAGATGAGGATGACGGACACCAACAGATGATCCTCCCGAGTGCGATGATGAAATACCCTGACAGGGCATCCCTCAAGGGCGAGGACGACGGACCCCGACAGAGCATCCCCGCAGAATGAGGGTGACGGATGCCGAAAGACCATACTCCCGGGGTCAAGGACAACAGACCCCGAGAGATCATCCCCGGGGCCGAGGACGACAAACCCCGACAGGGCATCCCCGTGGGGCAAGGATGAGGGACCCCAACAGAGCATTGGCCCGGGTCGTGAGGACGACGGACACCAACAGATGATCCTCCCAGGTGCGATGACGATGGACACCAACAAGGCGTCCCCCCGGTGCGAGGACGACAGACCCTGGCAGTGCATACCCATGTGGCTAGGACGACAGACCCTGACAGAGCATCCCTCTGGGGAGAGGACTAAGGTCCACGACAGAGCATCGCCCCTGGGCGAGAGCGACAGATGCCGTAAGATCACCCTCCTGGGGGCGAGTATGCCATATCACTACTGACCATCGCCCCGGGAGAGAGAACGACGGATCCCGGAAGTGTATTGCCCCGGGGGCGAGGACTAGGGACCTCGAGAGATCATCCCCCCGAGGGCGAGGACGACAGGCCCTGACAGAGCATCCCTTCGGGGACAGGACGAGAGTCACCGACAGAGCATCGCCCTAGGACGAGGGTGATGGACGCCGCAAGATCATCCTCTCAGGAGCGAGTATGAGGCATCCCTACTGACCATCACCCCGGGAGCGAGTACGACGGACCCCGAAAGTGTATTGACCCGTGGGCGAGGACGAGGTACGCCGAAATATCATCCCCCCGAGGGCGATGACGATGGACCCTGACAGGGCATCCCCGGCTAACGAGGACAACGAGCCCCCACAAAGCTTCCCCTAGGGGCGAGGACGACACACCCCGACAGAGCATCGCCCAGGGAGTGAAAACGGTGCACCCTGACTGGGCATCCCCTTGGGACGAGGACGAGAGATCCCGACAGAGCAAACCTTTGGAGCAAGGACGAGGGTCCCCGAGAGAGCATCGCCCCGGGACGAAGGCGATGGACGCCGCAGGATCATACATCGATGGCGAGTCTGACGTATCCCTACTGACCATCGCCCCGGGAGCGAGGACGACGGACCCCGAAAGTTTATTGCCTCAAGGACTAGGACGAGGGACGCCAACAGATCATCCCCTCGAGGGCGAGGACGATGGACCCTGACAGAGCATCCCCGGGTAACGAGGACAATGGGCCCCGACAGAGCATCCCCCTGGGGTGAGGACGACACACCCCGACAGAGCATCGCCCAGGGGACGAGGACGTTGGACCCCGACAGGGCATCCTCGTTGGGCAAGGACGACAGACCCTTACAGAGCATCGCCCCGTGGATGAGGACAACGTACCCTGAAAGTGTATTGCCCCGGTGGCGAGGATGACGGACCCCGAAAGAGCATCGCCCCGGTACGAGGGCGACGGACCCCGACAGAACATCGCCCTGGGACAAGGGCGATGGTCCCTGACCAAACATCCCCGGGAGACAAGGGAGACAGACCCCGACAGAGCATTGCCCAGGGTTTGAGGACGACGGACACCGACAAATTATCCTTCCGGGTGTGATGAGGACGGGCCCTGACAAGGAATCTCCCCGGTGCGAGGACGTCAGACCCCGATAGAGCATCGCCCCGGGACGCGGGTGACGGACCCTGACAGAGCCTCGCCTTGAGACAAAGGCGATGGACCCTGACAGAGCATCGCCCTGGGTCCGAGGACGTCAGACCCCAACAGAACATCCCTCCGGTGTGACAATGACGGACCCCGACAGATAATCCCTCCAGGGGCGAGGACGATGGACCCCGAGAGAGCATTGCCCAGGGGGCATGGACGAGGGACCCAGAAATAGCATCCCCCCGGGGGCGTGGACAAGGAACCTCGAGAGGACATCCCCCCGGGATGAGGGCGACGGATGCCGGAAGGTCATCGCCGTAGGGGCGAGGACGACGGATCCCACCAGATGATCCCCCCAAGGCGATCACGACGGACCCCGACAAAGCATCGCCCCGGCGCCGAGGAATATCAGACCCTGAAAGACCATTCCCCCGCTGTGAGGACGATGGACCCCGACAGAGCATTGCCCCGGGACAAGGGCGACAGACCCTGACAGATCATTTTCCCGGGGCAAGGACGAATGACCCCGACAGAGCATTGCCCCGGGTTGAGGATGACGGACACCTCCCGGGTGCGATGACAAAAGACCCTGATATGGCATCCCCCTGGGGCAAGGACAACGGCACCCGACAGAGCATCCCCCCGGGACGAGGGCGTCAAACGCCGAAAGATCATCCTCCCGGGGCGAGGACGACGGACGCCGATAAGCATCGCCCCGGGGACGAGGACGAGAGACCACGACAGGGCATCGCCCCGGGGCGAGGACGAGGGTCCCTGATAGAGCATCACCCCGGGATGAGGGCAACGGACGCCGCAAGATCAATTCCCCTGGGGGCTTGAACCACAGACCCCGACAGAGCATAGCCCCAAGGTTGAGGACAACAGACACCGACAAATGATCCTCCCGGGTGCGATGACTATGGACCCTGACAGGGCATCACCGTGGTGTGAGGACGAGAGACCCCCACAGAGCTTCTTTTCGGAGCGAGGAGGAGTGTCCCCGACAGAACATCGCCCCGGGACGAGGGCGACGGATGCCACAAGATCATCCTGTCTGGGGCGAGTATGACGTATCCCTACTGACCATTGCCCCGGGAGCAAGGACGACGGACCCCGAAAGTTTATTGCCTCAAGGACGAGGACGAGGGATGCCAACACATCATCCCCTCGAGGGCGAGGACGATGGACCCTGACAGAGCATCCCCGGGTAACGAGGACAATGGGCCCCCACAGAGCATCCCCCTGGGGCGAGGACGACACACCCCGACAAAGCATCGCCCAGGGGACGAGGACGTTGGACCCCGACAGGGCATCCTCGTTGGGCAAGGACGACAGACCCTTACAGAGCATCGCCCCGTGGACGAGGACAACGTACCCTGAAAGTGTATTGCCCTGGTGGCGAGGATGACAGACCCCGACAGGGCATCACCGTGGTGCGAGGACAAGAGACCCCGACAGAGCTTCTTTTCGGAGCGAGGAGGAGTGTCCCCGACAGAACATCGCCCTGGGACGAGGGCGACGGATGCCAAAAGATCATCCTCTCTGGGGCGAGTATGACGTATCCCTACTGACCATTCGCCCCGGGAGTGAGGACGACGGACCCTGACAGAGTATCCTCCAGTGGAGAGGAGGAGTGACCCCGACAGATCATCCTCCAGGGGGCGAGGACGACATACCCTGACAGAGCATCGCCCCGTGGCCGAGGACGTCGGACCCCGACAGGGCATCCCCGTGGGGCGAGGGCGACAGACCCCTACAGAGCATCGCCCCAGGGGCAAGCATAACGGACCCCGAAAGTGTATTGCCCTGGGGGCGAGGACGACGGACCCTGACAGAGCATAGCCTTGGAACGACGGTGATGGAACCTGACAGGGCATCGCCAGGAGACGAGAAAGATGGACCCTGACAGAAAATCCCTTCGGGACAATAACATAGCATCATCCTGGGACGAGGGCGACAGAAGCCGCAAGATCATCCTCTCGGGGGCGAGTATGATGTATCACTACTGAACATCGCCCCGGGAGCAAGGACGACGGACCTCGAAAATGTATTGCCCCTTGGGCAAGGGCGAGGGACCCCGAGAGATGATCCCCCGGAGAGCGAAGACGACGGACCCTGACTAAGCATCCCCGGGTAACGAGGAAAACAGACCCCGAGAGAGCATCCCCCCCAGGCGAGGACGACACACCCTGACAGAGCATTGCCTTGGGGCCGAGGATGTCGGAGCCTGAAAGAGTATTGCATTGAGGGTGAGGACGATGGACCCCGTCAGAGCATCGCCCCGGGACGAGGGTGACAGACCCTGACAGAGCATCCCCGGGAGACGAGGGAGACGGACCCTGACAGCGCACCGCACCGAGGACGAGGACAACGGACCCCGAAAGAACATCTCCTACGGGCGAAGACGAGGGACCCTAATAGAGCATCGCCCCGGGGTTGAGGACGACGGACCCTGACAGATGATCCCCCCGGGACGACTGCGACGCACCCCGAGAGAGTATCCCCTTAAGGAGAGGAGGAAGGATCCTGACGGAGCATCGCCCCGGGGGCGACGACGATGGACCCCGACTGAGCAACCCCCGGTTGGAGGACGACGGACCCCGACAGAGCATCCCCCCGGGGGCGAGGACGACTGACACGGCCAGAGACCTCCAGCCCTGCCATTCTCTTCAGGAGAGGCCCAAAACACCCCAGGACCGCCCAGGGAGGAGGGGGACAGAGACATCCCGGGACCCCCGCGCTCGCTGCCCAGCTGAGGGTCTCCGTCCTCCTCTTCATGGGGCGGGGGAGGGCTTTGAGCTTGGTTTGGGTGGTGAGGGACTCGTTGCGAGAGTAAAGACCAGGCACAGCACTTGATGTGATTTTTGCCAATTTTATTTTGGCCTTAGATTTTTTGAACCGGGACGATGGCCACACCCCTCCAATTTGGGGGGGCCGGCGCGGTCCCTCGCTGCCCCGGTGCTTGTCTGTTCTTAGCTTTGTTGAGCCGGGGTGGTGTCCGACCCCCTCCGATTTTGGGAGGCCGCTGTGCTCTCCATCCACCTTACCTTTGGCAGGCTGTGCTGTCTTTGTCACCTTTTGGCGGGGAGGGGAAAGCGCTGTCGGTGTGCATCGTCCTTGCCGTCGGGGGGAGGCTCACCCCCTGTCCTGGAGTGACGTTGCAGTGCTTTATATCAACAATCGTGTGCTGCTCATGCCTGGAGGGTTTGTTTTGTCTAGCTAGACAGTGCCCCTCCCCATCAGTGAGCTGCTGCCGTTGCGCTGCTTGCAAGCTGCTGCCCCCTCTCCCCCACCGCGCTGCTTGGCCGCTTTTAGCTGCTTTCGCTTGCTTAGCTGCTGCTTCTGCCCCCCACTTTGCTTAGGCTGCTTTGCTTTATTTTTCCTTCCCTTATTAGCTTGGAATACCAGGTGAAACTGGTCCTGGACGACCTGGAACATCAAGATACACCGGGTGCCTACTCGTTAAAAGAATTACGCGTTTCTGCCCTCCCCGGCACTGGAGACGTCCTGAGGCTGTACATCCACTCGGACGGGTGAAGTTTGCTGCGTCACCCGTGGCTGTTTTTTTCTTGCGTTGGGGAGAGATTTCTCTGTGTGTTTGCTAAATAAACAAGTTTTTTCGACTTTTTCTCTGAGGAAAATCTTCCCGAAGCCGGTGGTGGGAGGGGGAAGACTTTGGAGAATTTGTTGCTTAAGGGGTTTCTTTTGGAAATTCTTCCCCTAATTTGCCCTAAACCAGGACACGCCCGTATCTGCCCTCACCCCGGGGAATGCTCTGTCGGTGTCCGCGGTTGCCCCGGGGTGATGCTCTGCCGTTGTCCACCCTTCTCGCCTTGGGGGCAATGTTCTTTTGGGGACCGTCGTTCTCACCCCCGAGGCGATGATCTGTCGGGGCGCGTCATCCTCGCCCCGGGGTGATGCCAATTCGGGGTCCGTCATCATCACACCCGGGAGGATCATCTGTTGGTGTCCGTCGTCCTCACCCCTGGATAAATGCTCTGTCCCGGTCCCTCACCCTCGTCCCGGGGCTATGCTCTTTCAGGGTCTTTCGCCCTCGTCCGGGGGCGATGGTCTTTTGCCGTCTGTCGTGCTCGCCCCCGGGGTAATAGACTTTCCAGGTCCGTCGTTCTCGCCCCCAGGGCGATGGTCAGTAGGGATACGTCGTCCTCGCCCTTGTGGGCTGCTCTGTCTGGGGTCATCATCCTCGCCCCTGGGAGGATGATCTTTCGGCGTCCGGCGCGTTCGTCCTGTGGGGGATGTTCTGTCGGGGTTCGTCATCCTCGCACCAAGGGGATCTCTGTCAGGGCCCGTCGTTCTCGCCCCCAGTTGCGTGATCTGTTGGGGTCCCTCGTCCTCGCCCTCAGGGGGATGCTCTCTAAGGGTTTGTCGTCCTCGCCCTCGGGGGCATGATCTGTCGGGGTCCCTTGTCCTCGCCCCCGGGAGGATGATCTTTCGGCGTCCGTCGCCCTCGTCCTGGGGAGATGCTGTCTCGCTCCAGGGGGATGATCGGTCAGGGTCCGTTGTCCTCGCACCCGGGGCGATGCTCTATCAAGGTCTATCGTTCTCGGCTAGCAAGGATGCCTTGTCGGGCCTGTCGTCATCGCACCCGGGAGGATCATCTGTTGGTGTACGTTCTGCTCACACCCGGGCCAATGTTCTGTCGGGGTCCCTCATCCTCACCCCCAGGGCGATGATCTGTCAGGGTCAGTTGCGCTCACCCCGGGGGGATGCTCTGTCGGGGTCCGTCGTCCTCACACCAGGGGGAATGCCCTGTCAGGGTCTCTCGTCATCTCACCCGGAACGAACATCCATCGGCGATCGTCGTCCTCACCCCCGGGGCAATGCCCTGTCAGGGTCCATCGTCCTCGCACCGGGAAAATGATGTGTCAGGGTCCGTCGACCTCATCCCGGGGGAGATTCTCTGTCAGGGTCCGACATTGTCGGCCTTGGGGCAATGCCCTGTCAGGGTCTGTCGTCCTCGCCCTCGGGGGGATGATCTGTCGAGATCCCTCGTCCTCACCCCCGGGGCAATACACTTCCGGGATCCGTCATCCTCGCTCCTGGGCAAAGGTAGGGATATGGCATACTCGCCCACGGGAGGATGATCTTGGGGCGTCCGTCGCTCTCCTCCCGGGGTGATGCTCTGTCGTGGCCCTTAGTCCTCGCCCCAAAGGGTTGCTCTGTTGGGGTCTGTCGTCCTCGCACCGAAAGGGATGCCTTGTAGGTGTCCGTCGTCATTGCACCAGGGAGGATCATTTGTCGGTTTCCGTCGTCCTCAACCCGGGGGCAATGCTCTGTCAGGGTCCATCTCGCTCGTCTCCCGGGGATGCTCTGTCAGGGTCCATCGCCCTCGTCCCAGGGTGATGCTCTGTCAGGGTCTGGCGCCCTCGTCCCGGGGCGATGCTTTGTAGGGTTTCTGTTGTCCTCGCCCCACGGGCATGCCCTGTCTGGGTCCGACGTCCTCAGCCCCGGGGCGATGCTCTGTCGGGGTGTGTCGTTCTCGCCCTGGGGGGATGCACTGTCGAGGTCAGTTGTCCTCGATACCCGGGGATGCCCTGTGGGGTTCCGATGTCCTCGGCCCCAGGGCAATGCTCTGTCGGGGTGTGTCGTGCTCCCACAGAAGGGATGCTCTGTTGGATTTCCTTGTCCTCGTTACCCAGGGATGCACTGTCAGGGTCCGTCGTCCTCGCCTTTGGGGGGATGATGTTTCAGGGTCCCTCGTCCTTGCCTCCGGGGCAATACACTTTCTAGGTCTGTCGTCCTTGCTCCAGGGGCGATGGTCAGTAGGGATACGTCATACTCGCTCCCAAGAGGATGATCTTGCAGTGTAGGTCACCCTTGTCCAGGGGTGATGCTCTGTCGGGGACCCTCATCCTCCCTCCGAAGGGATGCTCTGTCGGGGTCTGTCGTCCTCCCCCCACGGGGATGCCCTGTTGGGGTCCGTCGTCATCGCACCCGGGAGGATCATCTGTTGGTGTACGTTCTGCTCACACCCGGGCCAATGTTCTGTCGGGGTCCCTCGTCCTCACCCCCAGGGCGATGATCTGTCAGGGTCAGTTGCGCTCACACCGGGGGGATGCTCTGTCGGGGTCCGTCGTCCTCACACCAGGGGGATGCCCTGTCAGGGTCTCTCGTCATCTCACCCGGAACGAACATCCATCGGCGATCGTCGTCCTCACCCCCGGGGCAATGCCCTGTCAGGGTCCATCGTCCTCGCACCGGGAAAATGATGTGTCAGTGTGGGGGTCCAAGGAGTCCCTCTGGACCTTCCAGGAGAGCGGAGACCCCCCTGTCCAACCCCTGAGAGACCCCCGAGTGAGGCCAGGGGGGTGAGAGAGCTGGATTCAGCTCGTCAGGGACATTTGCTTTCCTGCAGAGGAGAAATGCGACCTTTGAGAGTAACTAAGGTCTGAATTATATATTTAACATGTAGAAAATGTGGTTTTTAGGATTGTTTATATTATCAGTCACAAAGCCAAGATGGAGAATTTGGGGTGTGGTGTCTTTCTTCTTCTTCTTCTTCTTCTTACCCTCCATGTTGGTGTGGGATGCTGGGAATCACAGATTGGTTGGGGACAAAACTAGACATTGTAATAAAACTTTGTAGTATTGGAATATTATTGTAAACATAAAATACGTAGTATAGAGTATAAAAGATAAGTTCGGCCCTCCTTGGGCAGACTTTCGTCCTGGACACGGTGGTGATCAGACTGCTGCTCGCGAGCAAAGAACACTTTATAGATAACAAATAATAAACAGACCTTGAGCCCGGACGACTGTCTCCTGCGGTTTCTCTTCGGTTGCTTCAAGGATTCCCTGCGCCCTGAACCACCCTCCCATGTCCATCTGAGTGGTCTCGGCCACAAAGAGACCCCCAGACAGTGACATCTGGCGTCCCTGGGTGGGCTCGGTGGGCTCGGTGGGCTCCACCTTGGCCGGGGCATCAGCTTGGCCGTGGTGGGCACCAGCTTCAGCTGCTGTGATCTACAAAGGTAGATACAGAAGAGCTCCGATCCAGAAAAACTCCCTGACAGAAGAAGCCACCTGAAGAGAGAAAACTGCAGAGAAGAGACCTTGAACAGTTGCCAGAAACCAGCTACCAGGCACAGAGATGGAGGAGACCCCCCCAGGCAGAGACATTTGGCACGGCCCGTGGTGGATCCTTGTTGCCTGCAAAAACAGGTACAGACCCCCAGAAGACCGAGCTTCAGAAGAGGCACGCTGTTGAAAAGGACTGCAGAGGAAATTTCTGGCCCTCTGCCAAGAAAAGCCGAGGTCCAGACGCGAGTCGGAGAGGAGGTGTCCCGGGAAGCCTCGCTCCTGTGCACTGCTGGTCGGTTTCAGGAACCTCCGAATCGATTTTGGGCAAATTGCTTTTGGGTAAGACGGTTCAGATTTCAGACACATCATAGGAACACTATAGGCAGAGCTTTTAGCAAGGAACAGTTCACTTTACTATTTACTTTAAAAAGTTTAGCTTCTGTTTAGCCTGTCTCTGTCACAGAGAAGGAATTCAGAGATTTACTTGTGTGGGTGAAGCTTCATTACCCACAGGCAGAAACAAATGTGTTATTTAGAACTTTGAGAGATAAGGGAGTGAAGGACTCCCGAAAGTGTAGTTTTATCCAGTCTCTCCTAGCCATGAGCTGGGGGAGGGAAGTCCTTGGCAAAAAGCAATTAAAGTCCCTTAGAGACTGGGGAAGGATTCTCACCTAGCCATGAGCTGGGGGAGGGAAATTTATGGCTGCCTTGCCGGCGGCAGCCAGTTCAACAAAGCCTTGTTAGTAGTAGCAAGGTCGGGAAAAATTAAGTTAGAAATATTTTCAAGTGAGTTAAAGAACTCAGATTTTTACTTCTTCACCCCTTCATAAACCCTGATCCCAGGAGGTGGGAGGGCGCTACAGGCGACTCCCCGGGCCGTGGGGGACAGAGGGGAGGGGGAGAGAATTCGCGAGGGGCGTAGGAAAGCTGCGCCGAGCACTCGCGGGGGGCGTGGAAAAGCCACGCCAAGGATTCGCGGGAAGCGCGCGGGAAACACAAAACCTGGAAGTGTCAGCGATAGGGACACAGAGCCCTGTTTCAGGGAAAGACAGATTCAAAAGGGGAAAGAAATTCATGCTTTGTAAAATCAAAGGAGAGAAATGTAACAACTTTTAAGCAGTTTGCAGGGCAGCAGCTCGAACGGAGCCTGCTCAGACACAGCCCGCTCGGACCCAGGGCACAGCAGCGTGAGGCCAGCAGCCCGGAGCTCTCCGAGGGAGGGGGCACAGCCGCCCCGCTCCCAGAGGGCACTGACAGCGCCCCCGCTGCCATCCCCTGCCACGCACAGAGCCAGTGCTGCAGAGGGGCGGGGAATGGGCGGTGCAGAGATGCCGAGAGCTGTTTTATCTATATTGTGGAGAACAAGCAGAACCAGGGAATTGATAAGAGACTCAGTTTTATTTTCAGTTCTTGTATGTTAAACTAAGGTGTTTGGTTTTGTATTGTTGTTAGAAAGATGCTGAAATTTTAAAAATGGTAAAGGTATTTTAATAATATTAGGTATTTTAATAATTGAAGGTATAATAAGGTATTTGGTATTTGATTTGAATAGATATTACATATATTTAGTGACTTGCTATTTCTCAGATATGAGTGGACGTTTATTTAAATGTTAACATTGAGTTTTAATTTTTCTATAATTAATTGTTTCAAAGAAACCAGTTTTTAAGCATTTGCAATACTGTCAATGTAAATTAATAGATTTTGGATTTTATAAGGAAGAAGCTTGTAAATTTATGTTTTGCAAATTTATTTTATATATCAATATTTTAGTTTTTCTTCAAACCAAATTGCAATGGATTTCTAGTCTACATTTTTCAAATTATTAATGAAATGCTGTGTGAACATAAATCAAGACCACTTCTAGGATCATCATTTGAATTGTAAAATTTAATCTGAATCAAAAATTCTTTATGTATATTGGAAAAGCAGTATTTATCTATCAGTTTGATTTTAAAATTCAAATTTAGTTTCAGTATTTAATTTTTAAAACACTGTAATAAGATTGTATGAATTCTGGATCCACTGTTTCATTGTTTAATTTGAAGCCTTTCAATATTTCAAGTAAGTTTTGGAAAGCCTCCAGTCCTTGAATCAAAAATGTAAAGATAATTAGTTAAGTTGTAAACTTATCGTTTCTTTGTTTTTCTTTTGTTAATTCTCTATTTTAGGAGGTCTTTTGTGACCTGGCCCTGTGCTGGTTTTGAGTGTTTTTTTAGAATCCCAAAAAATTATTTGAGCTTCACTCTCAGAATGAATTTTTAGTGTTATGGTTTTCCTGAGTTGCTATCACAGAAGCACTGCAACAGCTTGCCATGTTCAAAACATCTCACCCTAAAGAAGAATTTTAGAGAAAACCAGTTGCAAAAGGAATTTGATTTCTTTTTCACCTTGAAATGTTTAATTGTAGTTTTGTTAAGACTTGTGGGTTTTTTTTCTTTAACAAGAAGATGTCAAGGAGTTCTCTTCCGATTAGAGTTTAGGCTCTGGCCAAGCCTTGATTCTGACTGAAAGAGAAAAATGTCTAAACCCAGGTGTTTTCTGCATCAAAATAATATTCCAGTCGTTTAGATTGGCAATTTGACCTTATCGATATAGCAGCTGAAGCTGACTTTGAAGTGAATTTGGTGTTCATTTTCCGGAGATGACCATCTAATTCCACGTTGAATCAAGGTTTGTCAGCTGTTTGCAGACTCTGAGGTGATGACACAGTTTTTTTAAGATTAATGATTATCTAATTTTGTAAATGTATGTCTGTTGTTTAAAGTATTGTTAATTGTTGTATTGTGTTTTACCTGCAGAAGATGTAAATTTTAGGAGGTTTGGTTCGTTTTTTAAATAGTATTGTGGTATTGTAAATTTTTGTTAGATAATAGTTAAAGGAAAATTCTCCAGTTTTGATCAAAAATCTAGAAACAGAGAAAGTTGAAAAGCTTTCAAAGTAAGCATTTGGGGGAAGGGTTCTGCTTGTGTCTCCACAGAGTGAGGACAGAGATGAAAGCCAGTGAGACAGATGAGGCAATGTCCGGCCAAGACGCGGGCAGATGCCAGCCCTGGAAGTGAAGGGGCAAGCTCACAGATTGAATCAGAAACAAAGATCATGAACTTCTCTCCGGACAGCTGACTTGGAAAACTGATAAACCTCTTTAGATGGGGGCCTTCAAAAAAAAGCAATTGAGTGCTTTGAAGAATTTAGTCAAGATGGTGATTTGCTCATTGTGGCATTCATGCAACAGAAGCTGCAAGAAGCTCATGACTGTCTGATCGCAGAAGTGGAAAAGGCTGGTTTGTAAATTAGCATTTCAAGATTTGGGAAATTGCACCCTGGAATTTTTTTATGTTTGTTAATTTGAAGAAGACCTCTGGTTCATGGAAATTGTTTCATGATCTCAGAGAGCTGAATGAGATTGTAAAGCCTCAGAAAATAGAAGTCAGCTCAAAAACCAACAATTTGCAAGACCTACAACCACTTTTTTATTTTACTAATCCCCGAAAACAATTTTTACAGATTTAAAAATAATAGCTCAGACCATAATAGAGGGAAAGATAAGGCTGATGACAATAACAGGCAGAAATTTTTTTATAATGTACTTACCCTTGAGAAAGCAATGTTTTGATTTGGCACACCAAAATCACAGGATTTGGCAATTGCATTGTTAAATTATACAGATATTTGTACAATTCTTTACCCGAGTCATAGGTTGTTAAAAGCAAAATTGAGTTTCAAAGAAAAATTAAAAATGAGTGAGGAACCATTGGATGGGATCACAGTATTCACTGATGGTTCAGGTTCAGGGTAAACTCATAAATCAATAATTACATGGCAAAATTCAATCACAGGAAAATGGGAGTCAAATGTGGAAATAGTGCAAGGTTCACAACAAATTGTGGAATTGGCAGCAATGTCAAAGTTTTTAAATTGTTTTAGCAACCCCTCAATTTAATCACAAATTTAGCATATGTGACCAACGTAGTTAAAGAATTGGAAAAATCAATTTTAAAAGAAATAAGCAATGACATTCTGTATTCATATTTATCATGTATGAAAACATTGCTGAAAAGCAGGACACATAAATATTTTATTATACATATTAAAGCAGACTTATCACTCCCAAAAATTTTAGTAGAAGGAAACGTGCAAGCAGACAAATTGACCATGTCTTTTTTGCAAACCTTGCAAGATATTTTTGAGCAGGCAAAATTAAGCCATGCATTTTTTTATCAAAATACATAAGCATTGATTGAATCTTTTCACATTTCAAAAGCCAGGCAAAAGAAAGTATTTAGTCCTGTCCAGATTGTCAAATGGTACAGCCACCAGTTTTTATGAGAGCAGTCAACCCTAGGGGACTGCAAGGTCTTCAACTGTAGCAGACAGAGTTGACAAAATACTTTTTGGAAAACTGAAAAACATTTATATTTTAGTTGACATCTTTTTTAGGAGCAATTTCAGAAGAATAAAAAGGAGGGAGGCAGAAGCTGCACCTCACATGTGGTTGAACAAAAGTTTTAGATATATTAAACTTCATAAATAGTTCTTTTTCAGAGCGAACTCTATCAATTATAAGACATTTTACAAATGATACAAAAGCAAAGCTAAAAGAAAATAATTTGGTTTTGATCAGAAATTTAGAAACAGGTAAAACTGAAGGGCCTTTCAAACTAATTATGTAGGGAAAAGATTGTGCTTGTGTTTCCACAGATAGAGGATTGAAATGGGTTCCTGCGAAATACGTGAAACTGTATTGGGCCCAAACGCAAGCAGAAGCCAATCCTGGAAGCGAGGAAGGGAGCTCGCAGACAGAATCAAAGACAAAGGATGTGAACTTCTCTTCAAACAAAATGTAAAAGACTTAAGAACTTCACTGTTAGAAGCATGTTTGTTTATATACTGTTGTATCTTTTTGTCAATTATGTTAGGTAACAAAGTGGATTTACCAGTGATGCAGCCAAGGGAGAAGGTTTGGGAAAATTTAGCATAGACAGCGGGGTTGGACACAATTTGTTTCAGACATCCCAGGCCAAAAAAGCATTTTGAACATGTTTAGTGGGATTGCCAGTGAAAGAATGGCCCATTCCGGAGGGCATCCCTTCATGGGTGATGCGAGTTGTGACAACTCCTGTGGACGGATGGCATGTGTGGGTTCAGTTTCTCCCGGTGGCCTTTTTCGAATCAGAAGAATTAGAAATGTTTTGCTTCGACAAGAATGGACTTTTGTATTGTATTTAATGTTTCAGGAGTGACAAAGAACCAAACAATAGATGTTACTCTGAATCAAGATGTATATAGTAATTGTATTGTAGTCTCAAACAAACCATCCTTCCGAGTTGCAGCACAGTTACTGTGGAGAACATTCTTTATTTGTAGAGACAGAATTTGGGCTGGTATCCCTACGAAAATCAGAGGAGGTCCATGAAGCATTGGAAGACTTTTATTGTTGACCCTAGATTTAAAAATTCTAAGAAAACCAAAGCACAGAGAAAAGAGAGCAATCAAGGAATACGATCTGAATTGTGATGATGAATTTTATACATGGAACAAGGCACAGAGAATTGCGGCAGCGCTATTCTCACCTCAAATGGCATCAGGGGTGGCCTTGGCTCAATTGAATCGTATGGGTTGTTGGTTGAGCAAAAATGCCAAAACTGTTACTCTCGCACTGAGTGACGTGTTAACTGATGTCAACAGTGTGAAAAAAGCCACTCTTCAAAACAGAGCAGCAATTGATTACTTACTGCTGGCTCATGGGCATGGATGTGAATTTGAAGAATTTGAAGGAATGTACTGCATGAATTTGTTTGATCATTTGAAATCAATTTATAAGAATATAAGACAGTTCCAGAATGGTAAGGCAAAGCTTGAAAAAGTAACTAAATCATGGTTGGATGGTCTGTTTGGCCTTTTTGATCTTTTATCTTTGTAAAGAGAAATTTTGAAAGTGGGTTTTTACATATTAGTTGGCATTGTTATTTTCTTTATTCTTTTTCTGGTTATTTTGCCTTGCATTTTTCACTGCCTTCGGAGAGCATTGGACACAACTGTAAAAGATATATTTTTGGTGCAAACAGAAGGGGGAGATGTGGGGGTCCAAGGAGTCCCTCTGGACCTTCCAGGAGAGCGGAGACCCCCCTGTCCAACCCCTGAGAGACCCCCGAGTGAGGCCAGGGGGGTGAGAGAGCTGGATTCAGCTCGTCAGGGACATTTGCTTTCCTGCAGAGGAGAAATGCGACCTTTGAGAGTAACTAAGGTCTGAATTATATATTTAACATGTAGAAAATGTGGTTTTTAGGATTGTTTATATTATCAGTCACAAAGCCAAGATGGAGAATTTGGGGTGTGGTGTCTTTCTTCTTCTTCTTCTTCTTCTTACCCTCCATGTTGGTGTGGGATGCTGGGAATCACAGATTGGTTGGGGACAAAACTAGACATTGTAATAAAACTTTGTAGTATTGGAATATTATTGTAAACATAAAATACATAGTATAGAGTATAAAAGATAAGTTCGGCCCTCCTTGGGCAGACTTTCGTCCTGGACACGGTGGTGATCAGACTGCTGCTCGCGAGCAAAGAACACTTTATAGATAACAAATAATAAACAGACCTTGAGCCCGGACGACTGTCTCCTGCGGTTTCTCTTCGGTTGCTTCAAGGATTCCCTGCGCCCTGAACCACCCTCCCATGTCCATCTGAGTGGTCTCGGCCACAAAGAGACCCCCAGACAGTGACATGTCAGGGTCCGTCAACCTCATCCCGGGGGAGATTCTCTGTCAGGGTCCGACATTGTCGGCCTTGGGGCAATGCCCTGTCAGGGTCTGTCGTCCTCGCCCTCGGGGGGATGATCTGTCGAGATCCCTCGTCCTCACCCCCGGGGCAATACACTTCCGGGATCCGTCATCCTCGCTCCTGGGCAAAGGTAGGGATATGGCATACTCGCCCACGGGAGGATGATCTTGGGGCGTCCGTCGCTCTCGTCCCGGGGCGATGCTCTGTCGTGGACCTTAGTCCTCGCCCCAAAGGGTTGCTCTGTTGGGGTCTGTCGTCCTCGCACCGAAAGGGATGCCTTGTAGGTGTCCGTCGTCATTGCACCAGGGAGGATCATTTGTCGGTTTCCGTCGTCCTCAACCCGGGGGCAATGCTCTGTCAGGGTCCATCTCGCTCGTCTCCCGGGGATGCTCTGTCAGGGTCCATCGCCCTCGTCCCAGGGTGATGCTCTGTCAGGGTCTGGCGCCCTCGTCCCAGGGTGATGCTTTGTAGGGTTTCTGTTGTCCTCGCCCCACGGGCATGCCCTGTCTGGGTCCGACGTCCTCAGCCCCGGGGCGATGCTCTGTCGGGGTGTGTCGTTCTCGCCCTGGGGGGATGCACTGTCGAGGTCAGTTGTCCTCGATACCCGGGGATGCCCTGTGGGGTTCCGATGTCCTCGGCCCCAGGGCAATGCTCTGTCGGGGTGTGTCGTGCTCGCACAGAAGGGATGCTCTGTTGGATTTCCTTGTCCTCGTTACCCAGGGATGCACTGTCAGGGTCCGTTGTCCTCGCCTTTGGGGGGATGATGTTTCAGGGTCCCTCGTCCTTGCCTCCGGGGCAATACACTTTCTAGGTCTGTCGTCCTTGCTCCCGGGGCGATGGTCAGTAGGGATACGTCATACTCGCTCCCAAGAGGATGATCTTGCAGTGTAGGTCACCCTTGTCCAGGGGTGATGCTCTGTCGGGGACCCTCATCCTCCCTCCGAAGGGATGCTCTGTCAGGGTCTGTCGTCCTCCCCCCACGGGGATGCCCTGTTGGGGTCCGTCGTCATCGCACACAGGAGGATCATTTGTCGGTGTCCGTCGTCCTCAACCCCGGTGCGATGCTCTGTAGGGGTCTGTCATCCTCGTCCCCAAAAGGATGATCTTTCAACGTCCGTCACCCTCGTCCTGGGGGGATGCTGTGTCGGGGTCCGTCGTCTTCGCACTGGGGGGATGCCCTGTTGGAGTATTTCGTCATCACACCGGAAAGGATCATCTGTTGGTGTCCATCGTCCTCACACCCAGGGCAATGCCCTGTCGGAGTCCCTCGTCCTCGCCACCGGGAAGATGATCTGTCAGGGTAAGTTGCCCTCATCCCGGAGCGATGCTCTGTCAGGGTCTGTCGTTTTCGCCTTCGGGGGGATGCTGTGTCGGGGTCCGTCATCCTCGCACCGGGGGGATTCTCTGTCTGGGTCCGTCGTCCTCGCCCCCGGGGAGATGATCTGTCGGAGTCCGTTGTCCTTGCCCTTGGGGGCATGGTCTGTCGGGGTCCCTCGTCCTCGCCAACGGGAGGATGGTGTTTCAGCGTCTGTCACCGTCGTCCCGGGTTGATGCTGTGTCAGGGACCGTAGTCCTCGCACCGGAGTGATGGTCGGTCATGGTCCGTTGTCCTCGCCCCTGGGGCGATGCTCTGTCGAGGTCCATCGTGCTTGCCCGGGGGGATGCCCTTTCTGGGTCCGTCGTCATCGCACCCAGGAGGATCATGTGTCAGTGTCCGTCGTTCTCGCCACCAAGGCGATACTCTGTCAAGGTCCCTCGTCCTCGCCTCTGGGGGGATGGTCAATAGGGATACGTCTTCCTCGCTCCCAGGGGGATGCACTTTCGGGGTCCGTCGTCCACGCCCCCAGGGGCATGATCTGTCGAGGTCCATCGTCCTCGCTCCTGAGGCAATACTCTTTCAGAGTCCGTCGTCCTCGGCCCCAGGGTGATGGTCAGTAGGGATTTGTTGTCCTCGCCCCAGTAGGATCCTCTGTCGGGGTCAGTCGTCCTCGCCCCCGGGAGGATGATCTTTCGGCGTCCGTCGACCTCGTCCCAGGGAGATGGTCTGTGGGACTGTCACCTTCGCACTGGGAGGATGCTCTGTCAGGGTTTGTCGTCCTCGCCCACGGGGCGATGCTCTGTTGGGGTCCCTCGTCCTCGCCCTCGGGGGTATGGTCAGTAGGGATACGTCGTTCTCGCCCCCGGGGGTATGCTCTTTCGGGGTCCGTCGTCCTCGCCCCCAGGGTCATGATCTATCGGGGTCCACCGCCCTCGCCCCAGGGGCAATACACTTTTGGAGTCCGTCGTCCTCGGCCCCAAGATGATGGTCAGTAGGGATACGTTGTCCTCGCCCCAGTGGGATGCTCTGTTGAGGTCCATTGTCCTTGCCCTGGGGTGACGCTCTGTCGGGGTCCGTCGTCATTGCACCTGGGAGGATAATGTGTCGGTGTCCGTCGTCCTTGCCCCTGGGGTGATGTACTGTCGGGCTCCCTCGTCCTCGCCCCAGAAAGATGATCTGTCAGGGGCCGTTGCCCTCGTCCCAGGGCTATGCTCTTTTGGGGTCTGTCGTCCTCGCACCGGGGGGATGCTCTGTCAGGGTACAATGTTCTCGGCCCCGAAGCGATGGTCAGTAGGGATATGTCGTCCTCACCCCCAGGGGGATGCTCTGTCGCGGTCCCTCGTCGTCGCCCCAGGGAGGATGCTCTGTCGGGGTTCCTCGTCCTCGCCCCCGGGGAAATGCTCTGTCCGGGTCCGTCATCCTCGCCCCCTGTAGGATGATCTGTTGGGGTCCCTCCTCCTCTCCCCTGGAGGATACTCTTTGGGGTCCGCTTTCCTGGCCTCCGGGGGGATGATCTGTCGGGGTCTGTCGTCCTCCCCCCCCGGGTGATGCTCTGTCAGGGTCCGTCGTCTCACCCCGGGGGGATGCTCTGTCGCGGTCCATCATCCTTGCACCCGGGGCGATGTTCTTTTGGGGTCCCTCGTCCTCGCCCCCGGGGCAATACACTTTCTGGGTCCGTTGTTCTCGCCCCTGGGGCGATGGTCAGTAGGGATACGTCGTCCTCGCCCCAGTGGGATGCTCTGTCGGGGTCCGTCATCCTCGCCCCAGGGAGGATGATCTTTCAACGTCCATCGCCCTCGTCCCGGGGGAATGTTCTGTCGGAGTCCATCATCCTAGCCCCGGAGGGATGCCCTGTCGGGGTCTTTCGTCATCGCCCCCGGGAAGATCATATGTCGGTGTCCATAGTTCTCGCCCCGGGGGCAATATCTGTTGGGGTCCCTCGTCCTCGCCCCCGGGGCAATACACTTTCAGAGTTCGTCGCCCTCGTCCCAGGGCGATGTTCTGTCGGATTCCATAGTCCTCGCACCAGGGGGATGCTCTGTTGGGGTCCCTCGTCCTCGCCCCGGGAAGATGCTCTGTCAGGGTCGTCGCCTTCGTCCCGGGGCGATGCTCTGTTGGGGTCCGTCGTCCTCGCCCCCGGAGGGATGCTTAGTGGGGATCCGTTGTCCTCGCTCCCAGTGCAATACACTTTCGGAGTCCGTCGTCCACGACCCCTGGATGATGATCTTTCGGCCTCCCTCGCCCTCGTCCCAGGGGGATGTTCTGTCAGGGTCCGTCGTCCTCGCCCCCGGGGGGATGCTCTGTCAGGGTCCGTCGTCCTCGTATCCTGGGGGGATGCTCTGTCGGTGTCCGTCGTCCTCGCCCCTGGGGGCATTATCTGTTGGGGTCCCTCGTCCTCGCCTCCGGGGCAATGCACTTTCGGAGTCCATCGTCCTCGGCCCCGGGGCGATGGTCTGTAGGGATACGTCGTCCTCGACCCATGGGGAAGCTCTGTCGGGGTCCCTCATCCTCGCACTGGGGGGATAGGCGGTCTGGGTCCATCGTCCTCGCCCCGAGGCGATGCTCTGACGAGGTCCATCGTCTTCGCCCCCATCATTGTCGCACCCAGGAGGATCATGTGTCGGTGTCCGTAGTTCTCGCTCAGGGAGGATGCTCTGTTGCGGTCCCTCATCCCCACCCCCTGGAGGATGATCTTTCGGCATCCGTCGCCCTCGTCCCGAGGCGATGATCTGACCGGGTTCATCATTCTCAATCCGATAGGATGCTCTGTCAGGGTCCATCGTCCTCGCCCCCAGGGCAATGCCCTGTCAGGGTCCATCGTCCTCGCCCCCGGGAGGATGCTCTGTCAGGCTCCATCATCCACGCCCCCGGGAGGATGCTCTGTCGGGGTCCGTTGTCGTCGCTCTAGGGTGATGCCCTGTCGGAGTTTTTCTTCTTCGTACACGGGATGATCATCTGTCGGGGTCCGTCATCCTCGCCACCTGGATGATGTTCTTTTGATGTCCAAGGCCTCGTCCTGGGGTGATGCTTTGTCGGGATCCCTCCTCCTCTCCTTTGGTGGATACTCTGTCGGAGTGCGTCGCAGTCGTCCCGGGGGGATCATCTGTCAAAGTCCGAAGTCCTCGCCCCCGGGGCGATGCTCTGTCATGGTCTATCGTCCTCTCACCAGGGGGATGCCTTGTCGGAGTCCGTTGTTCCTGGATAATCATTTGTTGGTGTCCATCGTCCTAAACCCCAGGGCTATTCTCTGTCGGGGTCCCTCGTCCTCGCCCTCGGGGCGATGCCCTGTAGGGGTCCGTCTCGCTCATCTCACAGGGATGCTCTGTCAGGGTCCATCGCCCTCGTTCCAGGGCGATGCTCTGTCAGGGTCGATCGCCCTCGTCCCGGGGCGATACTTTGTTGGGGTCCCTCGTCCTCGGCCCACGGGGATGCCCTGCTGGGTTCCAATGTCCTCGGCCACGGGGCCCATCTCTGTCGGGGTGTGTCATCCTCGCCCCGGGGGGATGCTCTGTCGGTGTCCGTTGTCCTCGTTACCCGGGGATGCTCTGTCGGGGTCCATCGTCCTCGCCCTCGGGAGGATTATCTGTTGGGGCTTTTCGTCCTCTCCCCTGGGGCAATACACTTTCGGCGTCTATTGTCCTTGCTCCCGCGGCAATGGTCAGTAGGGATACGCCATACTCGCCCCTGAGAGGATGATCTTGCGGCGTCCGTCGCCCTCGTCTTGGGGCGATGCTCTGTCGGGGACCCTCGTCCTCGCCCCGAAGGGATGCTCTGTAGGGGTCTGTCGTCCCCGCCCTACGGGGATGCCCTGTCAGGGTCCGTCCTCCTCGCCCCCAAGGTGATGCTCTGTCAGGGTCCTTCGTCCTTGCCCAGGGGAGATGCCTTGTCGGGGTCCATCTTCATCGCACCCAGGAGGATCATTTGTTGGTGTCCATCGTCCTCGCCCCCAGGGCATTGCTCTGTCGGGGTCCCTCGTCTTCGCCCCCGGGGCAATGCTCTGTCAGGGTTTGTTGCCCTCGCCCCACGGGGATCCCCTGTCGGGGTCCATCGTCCTCACCCCTGGGGGGATGATCTGTCGGGGTCTGTTGTCCTCGCACCGGGGGGATGCCCTTTTGGGGTTCGTCGTCATCGCACCTGGGAGGATCATTTCTCAGTGTCCGTTGTCCTCAACCCCGGGGCAATGATCTGTCGGAGTCCCTCGTCCTCGCCCTCGGCGCGATGATCTGTAGGGGTCTGTCGTCCTCGCCCCACGAGGATGCCCTGTCGGGTTCCGTTGTCCTCGCCCCCGGGGCGATGCTCTGTTGGGGTCCCTCATTCTCCCTCCGGGACGATGCTCTGTCGGAGACTCTCATCCTCACCCCGGGATAATGATCTGTCAGAGTCCGTCTCCCTAGTTTGGGGTCGATGCTCTGTTGAAATCCGTTGTCCTCGCACCAGGGCGATGCTCTGTCGGGCCCTGTCGTCCTCGCCCCCGGGGGCATGCTCTGTCGCGGTCCGTCGTCCTTGCCCCCGGGGCAATGCTCTGCCGGGGTCCGACGTCCCTGCCTTGGGGAGATCATCTGTCGGCATCCGTCATCCTCGCCAGCTCGACAATGTTCTTTCGGCGTCCGTTGCCCTCGTCCCAGGGCGATGCTCTGTCGGGATCCCTCCTCCTCTCCTTGGGGAGATACTCTTTCGGGGTGCGTCGCAGTAGTCCCAGGGGGATCATCTGTTGGGGTCCCTCGTCCTCGCCCCAGGTGGATGTTCTATCTGGGTCCGTCGTCCTCGCCCCCGGGGCGATGCACTGTCGCGGTACCTCGTCCTCGCCCCCAGGGGGATGTTCTCTTGGGGTCCGTCGTTCTCGCTCCGGGGGGATGCTCTATCGCGGTCCCTCGTCCTTGCCCCAGGGATGATTATCTTTCGGAGTCCATTGCCCTCATCCCGGAACGATGATCTGACGGGGTTCATCATCTTCAAACCGGAAGGATATTCTGTCAGGGTCTGTCGTCCTCGCCCCCAGGGCGATGCTCTGTTGGAAACCATCATCCTCGCCCCGGGAGGATGCCCTGTCGGGGTCCGTCGTCCTCGCCCCGGGAGGATGCTCTGTCGGTCTCCATCGTCCTCGCCTCCGGGGCAATGCTCTCTGGGATCCAACGTCCTTGCCTTGGGGGGATCATCTGTCGGGGTCCGTCATCCTCGCCACTTCGACGATGTTCTCTCAGCGTCCGTCGCCCTCGTCCCGGGGCGATGTTCTGTCGGGATCCCTCCTCCTCTTGTTGGGGGGATATTCTCTCATGGTGTGTCGCAGTCATCCCGGGGGGATCATTTGTCAGGGTCCGTCATCCTCACCGCCAAGGCAATGCTCTGTCGGGGTCCGACGTCCTCGCTTTGGGGAGATCATCTCTCGGCATCTGTCGCCCTCGTCACGGGGCGATGCTCTGTCGGGATCCCTCCTCCTCTCCTTGAGGGGATTCTTTGGCGGGGTTCGTCACCGTCATCCCGGGGAGATTATCTCTCAGGGTCCATCGTCCTCACCCCGGAGAGATGATCTCTCGGGGTCTCGCGTCCTCGCCCAGGGGGATGCTCTATCGCAGTCCCTCGTCCTCACCCCTGGGATGATGATCTTTCGTCGTCCGTCGCCCTTGTCCCGGGGCGATGATCTGACGGAGTTCATCATCCTCGAACCGGGAGGATGCTCTGTCAGGGTCCGTCATCCTCGCCCCCGGGGCGATGCTCTGTAGGGGTCCGTCGTCGTCGCCCCGGGAGGATGCCCTGTCTGTGACCGGCATCCTCGCCCCGGGAGGATGCTCTGTCAGGGTCCGTCACCCTCATATTGGCGCGATGCTCTGCTGGGGTCCATCATCCTTGCAGCGGGTGGATGCCCTGTCATGGTCCGATGTTCTCGGCCATGTGGCGATGCCCTGTCGGCATCTGTTGTCATCGCCCCGGGGCAATGTTCTGTTAGGGTCCGTCGTCCTCGTCCCCGGAGGGATGCCCTGTCACAGTCCGTCGTCATCGCACCCGGGACGATCATCTGTCGGTGTCCATCGTACTCACCCCAGGGGCAATGATCTGTTAGGGTCCCTCGTCCTTGCCCCTGGGGCGATGATCTGTCAGGGTCCGTTGCAGTCATCCCGGGGGGATGCTCTGTCGGGGTCCATCTTCCTCGCCCCCAGGGGGATGATCTGTCGAGGTCCCTCGTCCTCGCCCCCAGGGCAATACACTTTCGGAGTCCGTCGTCCTCGGCCCCGGGGTTATGGTCAGTAGGGATACGTTGTCCTCGCCTCAGTGGTATGCTCTGTCAGGGTCCGTCGTCCTCGCCCCCGGGGGGATGCCCTGTCGCATTCCGTCGTCACACCCGGGATGATCATCTGTTGGAGTCCATCGTACTCACCCCAGGGGCAATGATCTGTTAAGGTCCCTCGTCCTCGCCCCTGGGGCGATGATCTGTCAGGGTCCGTTGCAATCATCCCGGGGGGATGCTCTGTCAGGGTCCGTCTTCCTCTCCCCCGGGGGGATGATCTGTCGAGGTCCCTCGTCCTCGCCCCCAAGGCAATACACTTCCAGGATCCGTCGTCCTCGCTCCTGGGACGATGGGCAGTAAGGATATGGCATACTCGCCCGAGGGAGGATTATCTTACGGCGTCCGTCGTTCTCGTTCCGAGGCAATGCTCTGTCAAGGACCTTAGTCCTCACTCTGGAGGAATGTTCTGTCGGGGTGTGTCGTCCTTGCCCTACGGGGATGTCCTGTTGGGGTCGGTCGTCCTCGCCCCCAGGGCAATACACTTTCAGGTCCCGTTATCCTCGCCCGTGGGGCGATGCTCTGTAAGGGTCTGTCGTTCTTGCCACACGGGGATGCCCTGTCGGGGTCCAACGTCCTCGGCCCCGGGGCGATGCTTTGTCGTGGTGTGTCGTCCTAGCCCCGGGGGGATGCTCTGTCAAGGTCCGTTGTTCTCGTTACACGGGGATGCTCAGACAGGGCCTTTCATCCTCGCCCTCGGGGGGATGATCTGTCGGGGTCCCTCGTCCTCGCCCTCCGGGCAATACAATTTCGGGGTCCATCGTCCCCGCCCCACGGGGCTGCTCTGTCAGGGTCTGTCGTTATCGCCCCCAAGGCAATGATCTGTCGGGGTCTGTCGTGCTCGCCCCACGAAGATGCCCTGTCAGTGTCTGATGTCCTGGGCCCCAGGAGGATCATTTCTCGGTGTCCGTCGTCCTCAACCCCGGGGCGAAGCTCTGTCAGGGTTCCTCCTCCTCATCCTCGAGGCGGTGCTCTGTCAGGGTCCGTCTCCCTCGCCTCCCGGGGACGCTCTGTCAGGGTCCATCGCCCTCGTCCCAGAGCGATGACCTGTAGGCGTCTGTCGTCCTCGCCCCACGGGGATGCCCTGACGGGGTCCGACGTCCTCGCTCCCGGGACGATGGTCAGTAGGGATACGTCCTACTCGCCCCTGAGAGGATGATCTTTCGGCGTCCGTCGCCCTCGTCCCGGGGAGATGCTGTGTCAGGATTCATCGTCCTCACCCTGGGGGGATGCCGAATCAGGGTCCTTCGTCATCGCACCCGGGAGGATCATGTGTCGGTGTCAGTCGTTTTCACCCCCGGGTCGATGCTCTGCAGGGGTCCCTCGTCCTTGCCCCCAGGGTGATGTTCAGTAGAGATACGTTGTCCTCGCCTCCGGAGGGATGCTTTTTCGGGGTCTGTCGTCCTCACCGTTGGGGAGATGATCTCTCGCTGTCCCTCGTCCTCGCCCCCGGGGCAATACACTTTAAGAATCCATCGTCCTCGCTCCTGGGGCGATGGTGAGAAGGGATACGTCATACTCGCCCCCGAGAGGATGATCTTGCGGCGTCCGTCGCCCTCGTCATGGTGCGATGCTCTGTCAAGGACCCTCGTCCTCGCCCCGAAGGGATGCTCTGTCGGGGTCTGTCATCCTCGCCCCGAGAGGATGCTCTGTCGGGGTCCGTCGTCCTTGCCCCCAGGGCAATACATTTCCAGGGCCCGTTGTCCTCGCCCACGGGGCGATGCTCTGTAAGGGTCTGTCGTCCTCGCCCCATGGTGGATGCTCTGTCAGGGTCCAACATCCTATGCCCCGGGACGATGCTTTGTTGGTGTCTTTTGTCATCGCACCCGAGAAGATCAACTGTTGGTATCCATCGTCTTCGCCCTTGGCAGCATGATCTGTCGGGGTCCCTCGTCCTCGCCAACGGGAGGATGATCTTTTGGCGTCCGTCACCCTCGTCCCGGGGAGATGCTCTGTCAGGGACCGTCGTCCTCGCACCAGGGGGATGATCGGTCAGGGTCCGTCGTCCTCGCCCCTGGGGCAATGCTCTGTCGAGATCCATCGTCCTCGCCCCGGGGCAATAATCTCTCGGGGTCCCTCGTCCTCACCCCTGGGGCAATACTTATTCGGAGTCTGTCGTCCTCGGCCCCCGGGTGATGGTCAGTAGGGATACATCGTCCTCGCCCCAGTGGGATGTTCTGTCGGGGTCCGTCGTCCTCGCCCGAGGGAGGAGGATCTTTCGGCGTCCGTCGCCCTCGTCCCAGGGGATGTTCTGTCAGGGTCCGTCGCCCTTGTCACAGAGTGATGCTCTGTCGAAGTCCGTCGTCCTCGCCGCCAGGGCAATACACTTTCAGGTCCCGTTGTCCTTGCCCGCGGGGCGATGCTCTGTAAGGGTCTGTCGTCCTTGCCCCACGGGGATGCCCTGTCGGGGTCCAACTTCCTCAGCCCCAGGGCGATGCTTTGTCGTGGTGTGTCGTCCTAGCCCCGGGGGGATGCTCTGTCAAGGTCCGTTGTTCTCATTACACGGGGATGCTCAGTCAGGGCCCATCATCCTCGCCCTCGGGGGGATGATCTGACAGGGTCCCTCATCCTCGGCCCCGGGGCAATACAATTTCGGGGTCTGTCATCCTCGCCCCACGGGGCTGCTCTTTCAGGGTCTGTCGTTATCGCCCCCAAGGCAATGATCTGTCGGGGTCTGTCGTGCTTGCCCCACGGAGATGCCCTGTCAGTGTCCGACGTCCTGGGCCCCAGGAGGATCATTTCTCGGTGTCCGTTGTTCTCAACCCCGGGGCGATGCTCTGTCAGGGTTCCTCCTGCACATCCTCGAGGCGGTGCTCTGTCAGGGTCTGTCTCCCTCGCCTCCCGGGGATGCTCTGTCAGGGTCCGATGTCCTCGCTCCCGGGGCGATGGTCAGTAGGGGTACGTCCTACTCGCCCCTGAGAGGATGATCTTTTGGCGTCCGCCGCCCTCGTCCCGGGGAGATGCTGTGTCAGGGTTTATCGTCCTCAGCCTGGGGGGATGCCGAATCGGGGTCCTTCGTCATCGCACCCAGGAGGATCATGTGTCGGTGTAAGTCATTTTCGCCCCCGGGTCGATGCTCTGCAGGGGTCCCTCGTCCTTGCCCCCAGGGTGATGTTTAGTAGAGATACGTTGTCCTCGCCTCCGGAGGGATGCTTTTTCGGGGTCCGTCGTCCTCACCGTTGAGGAGATGATCTCTCGGTGTCCCTTGTCCTCGCCCCCGGGGCAATACATTTTAAGAATCCGTCGTCCTCGCTCCTGGGGCGATGGTGAGAAGGGAATTCATCATACTCGCCCCCAAGAGGATGATCTTGCGGCGTCCTTTGCCCTCGTCACGGTGCGATGCTCTGTCAAGGACCCTCGTCCTCGCCCCGAAGGGATGTTCTGTCAGGATCTGTCATCCTCGCCCTACGGGGATGCTCTGTCGGGGTCTGTCGTCCTCGCCCTCGAGGGGATGCTCTGTCGGGGTCCGTCGTCCTCGCCCCCAGGGCAATATATTTTCAGGGCCCGTTGTCCTCGCCCACGGGGCGATGCTCTGTAAGGGTCTGTCGTCCTCGCCCCACGGTGGATGCTCTGTCAGGGTCCAACATCCTGCGCCCCGGGACGATGCTTTGTCGGGGTGTTTCGTCCTCACCCTGGGGGAATGCTCTGTCGGGGTCCATTGTCCTCGTTACCCGGCGATGCTCTGTCAGTGTCCGTCGTCCTCGCCCTCGGGGGGATGATCTGTTGGGGTCCCTCGTCCTCGTCCCCGGGCAATACACTTTCGGGGTCCGTCGTCCTCACTGCCGGGGCGATGGTCAGTAGGGATACGTCATACTCGCCCCCGAGAGGATGATCTTGCGGCGTTTGTCGTCCTCGCCCCGGGGAGATGCCTTGTCGGTGTCTTTTGTCATCGCACCCGAGAAGATCAACTGTCGGTATCCATCGTCTTCGCCCTTGGCAGCATGATCTGTCGGGGTCCCTCGTCCTCGCCAACAGGAGGATGATCTTTTGGCGTCCGTCGCCCTCGTCCCGGGGAGATGCTCTGTCAGGGTTCATCGTCCTCGCACCAGGGGGATGATCGGTCAGGGTTCATCGTCCTCGCCCCGGGGCGATACTCTCTCGGGGTCCCTCGTCCTCGCCCCCGGGGCAATACTCTTTCGGAGCCTGTCGTTTTCGGCCCCCGGGTGATGGTCAGTAGGGATACATCGTCCTCGTCCCAGAGGATGTTCCGTCGAGGTCCGTCGTCTTCGCACTGGGGGGATGCTCTGTCAGGGTCCATCGCCCTTGCCTTGGGGGGATCATCTGTTGGGGTCCGTCGTCCTCTTCCCCGGGTGGATGATCTTTCGGAGTTCGTCGCTGTCGCTCCCGGGGGGATGCTCTGTCGGGGTCTGTCGCCCTCGTTTCCTGAGGGATGATTTGTTGGGGTCCCTCCTCCTCCTCTCTGTTGGGTACTCTGTCTGGGTCCGTCGCCCCAGGGGGATGCTCTGTCGGTGTCCGTTACCCTGGCGCCCGGGGGATGATCTGTCGGTGTCCGTCGTCCTCGCCCTGGGGCGGTGCTCTCTCGGTGTCCACCCTCTTCACCACGAGGGAGGATCAGGGTGCCTCGTCGTCTCCATCCTTTCTGTGTGTGGATGGTGGGGTTGGTCAGGACATCTCCGCCCGCTTCCCATTACTGAGGAAGGGTCCAGGAGATCTCAGTTCTTACCTTGGGGTGAGTGGGGATGGTCTCCCTGGAGCGGAGCAGTCTCTGGTGGGGTCTCCGCACCCTTAGTTGCCGCTCCTTCGTTATAGGGGGTCAGGATCGTCTCCGCCCTCGTTTTTCGTGGGGATGAGTGGTCAGGTCATGTCCATCCTCCTTCTCTGCAACACAGAGGGCACGGGTGGTCTCTGTCCACCTCAGCTTTGACAGGCTGGGGGCGCCTGCTCGTTCCGGGGGAGCACCAAATAGTCCTGGGGAGCGGTGTCTCCGTCGTCTTTGCCCCGGGGTGATGCTCTGTCAGGGTCTGTCGTCTTCGCCCTATGTCCATCGTCATGGCCCCCGGGGAGATGCACTGCCAGTGTCCACCCTCCTCACCCCAATATGAGGACCAGGGAGCGGGGTGTCGCCATCGTTATCCTGCATGGAAATATGTGTGTGGGGCGGGGTGTGTCAGGTCACCGCGGTCTTCCTCCACCATGGAAGGGGGCCGAGTGATCTGTGCTCATCGCGGTGTAGGCTCCGGGGTTCTCCGTGGAGCAGAGTCACGGGCGGCGTCACTGCGCCCTTCGTTGCCGGGCAGACGGCGCAGAGCGGATCTCCGCCCGCTCCGTGGGTCTCCTCTTGGTGCGCTGCTCGGGGCTCCTCTCCCTGGGACCCCTCCTCCTCTTTCCGCCGCCTTTGCTGATGAGGACCCGAGCCAGCGGGGCTCTTTATATACCCAGACCAAGCCCCGCCCCTTTCAGGCACAGCCAATAGGAGCCCAGAAACAAGCGTGGGGGTGGAGCACCCAGCGTTGCTCATTGTGATGACACAAAGAGGACGCGTGGCCACAGTGTGACCGAGCGTTCTGATTGGTCGGAAGGAGAAAGAGCATAAAATGGTGTGGCTCGGGCCCGGGGGAAGAAGGACAGATGTGAGGGCGTGGTAAGGGCGGGGCCGGGGTCACACCGGGATTTTGGGAGCAGCTCCGGGCGCTCCCGGTCCATCCACAGCTCTCCTGGGCCCTTCCAGGACTGCAAGAAGCAAAGGAAGGGGTCTGTGAGCGTACCTACCCCATTCCAACGGTCGACAAGTGTCGACAGCCTGACGAGACGTTGCAACACTTATGGCTACAAGGACATTTCAGGATTTATTCACCAATAACACGCTGCCAACAAAGACATTTATGTTTTTAATACAGTACTAAAATTTTGTCTAATTGCAGTGTGAACTTTCTTAGCCAATCCTGTTCTGGCACACAGACCTAGTCTAAGACTTTTTGTCACATCTGCGACTAATTTTATTCTTCTTTTTATCATAAAATCTACAGCTAAACTTTTCTCACCTAAATACAATTCTGCTTTAATCCGCATTTTTGCTTCTAGCACCTAAGTTGGAAGCATTTCCTGAGGCCTCCGGTCAAATCCTGTGTTCTTTTCTAGACTTTGATTGGCAGGCCCAATGAAGAGAATTCCTTGCATTTTGAATTCCAACAGAATCTCACAGACCCGAGGCTCTCTTGTGACACAGTAGGGCCTGGTGGAACCAAGGGCAGCATTGTGACACCCCAGAACCTCACGGAACCGAGCGTCCATCGTGACACAGCGGGCCCTGGGGAAAGGAAATCTCACTGCCAAAGCATTTCTGGCTGATAAAAGTTTGATTTGGGCCAGTTTTATCTGAGCCAACACCCAGGGATGCTCGAGGGTCTCCATCCCTCTGGGCCTGGGAAATGCTCGAGGTGGCCGGGGGGTTTCTGTCCCTCTCCTTTGGGGGTGGGGTCTTCATCGCTCTGGGGACACCGCAGGGTCTCTGTCCCTCTCACCCTGGGATGACCGCCCCGAGCATCCCCCAGTGTGACACGGCCAGAGACCCCCAGCCCCGAGCATCCCCCGGTGTGACATGACCAGAGACCCCCCAGCCCCGCCATGCCCCAGTGTGACACGGCCAGAGACCTCCAGCCCTGCCATTCCCTTCAGGAGAGGCCCAAAACCCCCCAGGACCGCCCAGGGAGGAGGGGAACAAAGACATCCCGGGGCCCCTCGTGCTCCCTGCCTGGCTGAGGGTCTCTGTCTTCCTCTTCGTGGGGCGGGGGAGGCTTTGAGCTTGGTTTGGGTGGCGAGGGACTCGTTGCGAGAGTAAAGAACAGGCACAGCACTTGATGTGATTTTTGCCAATTTTATTTTGGCCTTAGATTTTTTGAACCGGGACGATGGCCAGACCCCTCCAATTTGGGGGGCCGGCGCGGTCCCTCGCTGCCCCGGTGCTTGTCTGTCCTTAGCTTTGTTGAGCCGGGGTGGTGTCCGACCCCCTCCGATTTTGGGAGGCCGCTGTGTTCTCCATCCACCTTACCTTTGGCAGGCTGTGCTGTCTTTGTTGCCTTTTGGCGGGGAGGGGAAAGTGCTGTCGGTGTGCATCGTCCTTGCCGTCGGGGGGATGCTCACCCCCTGTCCTGGAGTGACGTTGCAGTGCTTTATATCAACAATCGTGTGCTGCTCATGCCTGGAGGGTTTGTTTTGTCTAGCTAGACAGTGCCCCTCCCCATCAGTGAGCTGCTGCCGTTGCGCTGCTTGCAAGCTGCTGCCCCCTCTCCCCCACCGCGCTGCTTGGCCGCTTTTAGCTGCTTCTGCTTGCTTAGCTGCTGCTTCTGCCCCCCACTTTGCTTAGGCTGCTTTCCTTTATTTTTCCTTCCCTTATTAGCTTGGAGTACCACGTGAACCTGATCCTGGACGACCTGGAACATCAAGAAACGCCGGGCGCCTGCTCATGAAAAGAAATACGCGTTTCTGCCCTCCCCGGCACCGGAGACCTTCTGAGGCTGTACATCCACTCGGATGGGTGAAGTTTGCTGCGTCACCTGTGTTTGTTTTTTTTTTTTGCGTTGGGGCGAATTTTTTCTGTGTGTTTGCTAAATAAACAAGTTTTTTCGACTTTTTCTCTGAGGAAAATCTTCCCAAATCTGGTGTTTGGAAGGGGAAGTGTTTGGAGAATTTGTTGCTTAAGGGGTTCCTTTTGGAGATTCTTCCCCTAATTTGCCCAAAACCAGGACACGCCCGTATCTGCCCTCACCCCGGGGGATGCTCCGTCCGTGTTAGCAGTTGTCCCGAGGCAATGCTGTGCCGTTGTCCACCCTTCTCGCCAATGGGGCAATGTTCTGTCGTGGTTCGTTATCCTCGGCCCCTCGGCTATGCTCTGTCGAGGTCCGACGTCCTCACCCCCGGGAAAATGCTCTGTCGGGGTCCCTTGCCTTCATCCCGGGGCGATGCTCTGTCAGGGTCCGTCGCCCTCATTCCAGGGCGATTCTCTTTTGGGGCCCGTCATCCGTGCCGCTGGGGCAATACACTTTCGAGGCCCGTCGTCCTCGCCCTTGGGGAGATGGTCAGCAGAGGTGCGTCGTCCTCGCCCCAGTGGGATGCTCTGTCGGGGTCCGTCATCCTCGCCCCTGGGAGAAGATCTTTCTGCATCCGTCGCCCTCATCCCAGGGGGATGTCCTCTCGGGATCCCTCGTCCACGCCCCTGGGGGGATGCTCTGTCTGGGTCCCTCGTTTTTGCCCCCGGGGCAATGCTCTGTGGGGATCCGTCGTCCTCGCCCCCGTGGGGATGCTCTGTCGGAGTCCGTTATCATCGCACCAGAGGGATGCTCTATCCGTGTCCGACGTCCTCGGCCCCGGGGCGATGCTCTGTCGGGGTTAGCCGACTTTGCCCCTGGGATGATGTTCTGTCGGCACCTTTTACCCTCGTCTCGGGGGGATGCTCTGTCGGGGTCTCTCATCATCGCACCCAGAAGCACCATGTATCGGTGTCCGTCATCCTCACCTTCAGGCCAGTGCCCTGTCAGGGTCCCTCATCCTCGCCTCAGGAAGATGATCCGTCTGGGTCCGTCGCCCTCGTCCCGGGGCGATACTCTGTCAGGGTCCGACGTCGTCGGCCCCGGGGCGATGCCCTGTCAAGTTCTGTTGCCCTCGCCCTCGGGGGGATGATCTGTCGAGGTCCCTCGCCCTCGCCCTTGGGGCGATGCTCTGTCAGTGTCCGTCTCCTCGTCTCCCGGGGATGCTCTGTCACGGCCTGTCGCCCTCGTCCAAAGACGATGCTCTGGCAGGGTCCATCTCCCTCGTCTACCTGGGATGATCTGTCAGGATCCATCGCCCTCGTCCCGGGACGATGCTCTGTAGGGGTCCATCGTCCTCGCCCCCGGGGCAATACACTTTAGGAATCCGTTGTCCTCGCCTACGGGGCTATGCTCTGTGAGGGTCTGTCTTCCTCGCCCCAAGGGGATGTTCTATCTGGGTCCGTTGTCTTCGTTACCCGAGGATGCTCTGTCAGTGTCCGTCGTCCTCGCCCTCGGGGGGATGATCTGTCGGGGTCCCTCGTCCTCGCCCCCGTGGCAATACACTTTCGGGGTCCGTCATCCTCGCTCCCGGGGCGATGGTCAGTATGGATACGTCATACTCGCCCCTGGGACGTTGATCTTGCGGCGTCCATCGCCCTCGTCCTGGGGCAATGCTCCTTCGGGGTCTGTCGTCCTCGCACCACGGGGATGTCCTGTCGGGGTCCGTCGTCCTCGCCGCCGGGGCGATGTTCTCTCGGGGTCCGTCGTCCTCGCCCCGAGGAGATGCCCTGTCGATGTCCGTCGTCATCGGAACCCGGGGATGATCTGTCACAGTCCGTCGTCCTCACCCCCGAGAGGATGATCTCGCGGCGTCCATCGCCCTCGTCTCGGGGCGATGCTCTGTAGGTGACCCTTGTCCTTTCCCCGAAAAAATGTTCAGTCAGGGTCTGTCGATCTCGCCCCACAGGGATGCCCTATCGGGGTGCGTCTTTCTAGCCCCTGGGGCGATGTTCTGTCGGGGTCTGTCATCCTCACCCCACAGGGATGCCCTGTCGGGGTCCGTCCTTCTCGCCCCTGGGGCGATGGTCTGTCGGGGTCTGTCGTCCTCGTTCCGGGAGGATGCCTTGTCGAGGTCCGTCGTCATCGCACCCAGGAGGATCAATTGTCGGTGTCCATCGTCCTCAACCCCGTGGCAATGCTCTGTCGGAGTCCCTCGTCCTCGCCCGCGGGGCGATGCTCTGTCACGGTCCGTCTCCCTCATCACCCAGGGATTCTCTCTCAGGGACCATTACCCTCTTTCCAGGGCGATGCTCTGTCAGGGTCCATCGCCCTCTTCCCGAGGCGTTGCTCTGTCGGGGTTCGTCGTCCTCAACCCCGGGGCAATGCTCTCTCGGGTTCAGTCATCCTCGCTCCACGAGGATGCCCTGTCAGGGTCCATCGTCCTCGCCCCCAGGGCAATGCTCTGTCGGGGTCCGTCGTCCTCACCCCCGGGGCGATGCTCTGTCAGGCTCTGTCGTCCTTGCCCTCGGGAGGATTGTCTTTAAACATCCGTCGTACTTGCCCCCGGGGGGATGATCTGTCGGGGTCCGTCGTCCTCGTACCGGGGGGATGATCTGTTGGGGTCTGTCGTCCTCATTCCGGGGGGATGCCTTGTCGAGGTCCGTCGTCATCGCACCCGGGAGGATCAATTGTCGGTGTCCATCGTCCTCAACCCCGTGGCAATGCTCTGTCGGGGTCCCTCGTCCTCGCCCTCGGGCGATGCTCTGTCAGGGTCCGTCTCCCTCATTCCCAGGGATGCCCTTTCAGGGTTCGTCACCCTCGTCCCGGGGCGATGCTCTGTCAGGGTCTGTTGTCCGCGCTCCTGGGGCAATGATTTGTCAAGGTCTGTCGTCCTCGCCTCACGGGGATGCCTTATCGGGGTAAGTCGTTCTTGCCTCTGGGGTGATGATCTGTCGGGGTCTGTCGTCCTCGCCCCAAGGGGATGCCCTGTCGGGGTCCGTCCTTCTCACCCATGGGGCGATGCTCTGTCGGGGTCCGTCATCCTCGCACCGGGGTGATGCCTTGTCGGGGTCTGTCGTCATCGCAACCGGGAGGATCAATTGTCGGTGTCCGTCGTCCTCAACCCCGGGGCAATGCTCTGTCGGGGTCCCTTGTCCTCTCCCACGAAGCGATGCTCTGTCGGGGTCTGTCGCCCTTCCCCGGAGAGGATGGTTTTCGACATCCGTCACCCTCGTCCCAGGGGGATTTTCTGTCAGGGTCCGTCGTCCTCGCCCCGGAGGGATGCCCTGTCGCGGTCTCCCGTCATCGCACCCGGAAGGATCATATGTGGGAGTATGTCATTCTCACCCCTGGGGCAATGCCCTGTCGGGGTCCCTCGTCCTCACCCTGGGAAGATGATCTGTCAGTGTCCGTCGCCCTCGTCCCCGGGGGGATGATCTGTCGAGGTTTGTCGTCCTCGTACCGGGGGAATGCCTTGTTGAGGTCCGTCGTCATCTCACCCGGGAGGATCAATTGTCGGTGCCCGTCGTTCTCAACCCCGGGGCAATGCTCTGTTGGGTACACTCATCCTCGCCCCGAAGGGATGATCTGTCGGCATCCATCATGCTCGCCCTTGGGATAATACACTTTCGGGGTTGGTCGTCCTCGCCCCCGAGGCGATGGTCAGTAGGGATACGTCCTCCTCGCCCCAGTGGGATGCCTTGTCGTGGTCCCTTGTCCTCGCCCCCAAGAAGATGATCTTTCAGCGTCCGTCGCCCTCGTCCCAGGGGAATGATCTGTCGGCATCCCTCGTCCTTGCCCCCGAGGCAATACACTTTTGGGGTCCGTCAACCTCTCTCCCGGGGCGATGGTCAGTAGGGATACGTCATACTTGCCCCCGAGAGGATGATCTTGCAGAGTCCGTCGCCCTCCTCCTAGGGCAATGCTCTGTTGGTGGCCCTCGTCCTCGCCTTGAAGGGATGCTCTGTCGGGGTCTGTCGTCCTCGCCCCACGGGGATGCCCAGTCGGGGTCCATCCTCTTCGCCCCCTGGGCTATGCTCTGTTGGAGTCTGTCGTCCTCGCACCGGTAGAAAGCCTTGTCGGGGTCCGTCATCATCACACCCGAGAGGATCATTTGTCAATGTCCGTCATCCTCATCCCTGGGGCAAGGCTCTGTCGGGGTCCTTCGTCCTCGCCCTCGGGGCGATGCTCTGTCACAGTCCGTCTCCCTCATCGCCTGTGGATTCTCTGTCCGGGTCCATCGCCCTCGTCCCAGGGCGATGCTCTGTCAGGGTCTGTCGCCCTCGTCCTGGGGCGATGCTCTGTCGGGGTCCGTCGTCCTCGCCCCACGGGGATGCCCTGTTCAGGGTCTGTCGTCCCTGCCCCCTGGGCGCTGCTCTGTCGGGGTCTGTCTTCCTCGCCCCGGGGAGATGCTCTGTCAGGGTCCATCGCCTTCGTTCCAGGGTGATGCTCTGTAGGGGTCTGTCGTCCTAGCCTCACGGGGATGCCCTGTCAGGGTCCAACGTCCTTGGCCCTGGGGAGATGCTCTGTCGGGGTGTGTCGTCCCTGCCCCGGGGGGATGCTCTATCAGGGTCCGTTGTCCTCATTACCCGGGGATGCTCAGTCAGGGCCCGTCGTCCTCGCCCTCGGGCGGATGATCTGTCAGCATCCCTCATCCTTGACCCCGGGGCAATACACTTTCGGGGTCCGTCGTCCTCTCTCCAGGGGCGATGGTCAGTAGGAATACGTCATACTTGCCCCCAAGAGGATGATCTTGCGGCGTCCTTCACCCTCATCCCGGGGCGATGCTCCGTCAGGGTCATTCGCCCTCGTCCCAGGGCTATGCCCTGTCGGGGTCCGTCGTCCTCGCCCCCGGGGTGATGCTCTGTCAGGGTCCGTCGTTCTCACCCTACGGGGTGCCCTGTCGGGGTCCGTCGTCATCACACCCGGAAGAATCATTTTTCGGTGTCCGTCCTCCTCAACCCTGGGGCAATGCTCTCTCGGGGTGACTTGTCCTCGCCCCCGGGGCCATGCTCTGTCGGGGTCTGTGGTCCTTGCCCCCGGGAGGATGATCTTTAGGCGTCCTTCGCCCTCGTCCCGGGGTGATGCTCTGTCAGGGTTCGCCATCCTCGCACCGGGGGGATGCTCTGTCATCGTCCGACATCCTCGGCCCCGGGACGATGCTTTGTCGGGGTCCGTCGTCATCGCCTTGGCGGGATCATCTGTCAGGGTCCGTCATCCTCGTCCCCACGATGATGATCTTTCGGCATCTGTCACCCTCATCCTGGGGGGATGTTCCTTCAGGGTCCCTCGTCCACGCTCTAGGGGGGATGCTGTGTCTTGGTCCCTCGTCCTCACCCCCGGATCAATGTAATGTCGGGGTTTGTCGTCCTCGGCCCCAGGGGGATGCTCTTTCGGGGTCCGTCATCTTCGCACCGGAGGGATGCTCTGCCCGTGTCCGACGTCCTCGGCCCCGGGGCGATGTTTTGTCAAAGTGTGTCGTCCTCGCCCCAGGGGGATGCTCTGTCAAGGTCCGTAGTCCTCGTTACCCGGGGATGCTCTGTCAGGGTCCGTCGTCCTCGCCCTCAGGGGGATGATCTGTCGGGGTCAGTCATCCTCGCCACACAGGGATGCACTGTCGGGATGTGTCGTCCTCGCACCGGGGGGATGCCTTGTCAGGGTCCGTCGTCATCGCACCCGGGAGGATCATTTGTCGGTGTCAGTCATCCTCAACCCCGGGGCAATGCTCTGTCGGGGTCCCTCGTCCTCGCCCTCGGGGGGATGATCTGTCGAGGTCCCTCGACCTCACCCTTGGGGCGATGCTCTGTCAGTGTCCGTCTCCTCGTCTCCCGGGGATGCTCTGTCACAGCCTGTCGCCCTCGTCCAAAGACGATGCTCTGGCAGGGTCCATCTCCCTCGTCTACCTGGGATGATCTGTCAGGATCCATCGCCCTCGTCCCGGGACGATGCTCTGTAGGGGTCCATCGTCCTCGCCCCCGGGGCAATACACTTTAGGAATCCGTTGTCCTCGCCTACGGGGCTATGCTCTGTGAGGGTCTGTCTTCCTCGCCCCAAGGGGATGTTCTATCTGGGTCCGTTGTCTTCGTTACCCGAGGATGCTCTGTCAGTGTCCGTCGTCCTCGCCCTCGGGGGGATGATCTGTCGGGGTCCCTCGTCCTCGCCCCCGTGGCAATACACTTTCGGGGTCCGTCATCCTCGCTCCCGGGGCGATGGTCAGTATGGATACGTCATACTCGCCCCTGGGACGTTGATCTTGCGGCGTCCATCGCCCTCGCCCCGGGGAGATGCCCTGTCGGGGTCCGTCGTCATCGCACTCGGGAGGATCATTTGTCGGTGTCCATCGTCCTCAACCCCGGGGCAATGCTCTGTCAGGGTCCCTTGTCCTTTCCCCGGGGTGGATGGTTTTCGACATCCGTCACCCTCGTTCCCGGGGGGATGCTCTGTCGGGGTCCGTCATCCTCGCCCCGGGAAGATGCCCTGTCGGGGTCTGACATCATTGCTCCCGGGAGGATCATGTGTCGCTATCCGTCGTCCTCAACCGCGGGGCAATGCACTCTCGGGGTCCCTTGTCCTCGCCTCCAGGGCAATACCCTGTCAGGGTCCGTCGTCCTCGCCCTCGGGGGGATGATCTCTCTGAATTTGTCGTCCTCTCACCGGGGGGATGCCTTCTTGGGGTCCATAATCATCGCACCCAGGAGGATCATTTGTCAGTGTCATTCGTCCTCAACCCCGGGGCAATGATCTGTCAAGGTCCCTAGTCCTCGCCCTTGGAGCGATGCTTTGTCAGGGTCCGTCTCCCTCGTCTCGCAGGGATGCTCTGTCAGGGTCCATCGCCTTCGTTCCAGGGTGATGCTCTGTAGGGGTCTGTCGTCCTAGCCTCACGGGGATGCCCTGTCAGGGTCCAACGTCCTTGGCCCTGGGGAGATGCTCTGTCGGGGTGTGTCGTCCCTGCCCCGGGGGGATGCTCTATCAGGGTCCGTTGTCCTCATTACCCGGGGATGCTCAGTCAGGGCCCGTCGTCCTCGCCCTCGGGCGGATGATCTGTCAGCATCCCTCATCCTTGACCCCGGGGCAATACACTTTCGGGGTCCGTCGTCCTCTCTCCAGGGGCGATGGTCAGTAGGAATACGTCATACTTGCCCCCAAGAGGATGATCTTGCGGCGTCCTTCACCCTCATCCCGGGGCGATGCTCCGTCAGGGTCATTCGCCCTCGTCCCAGGGCTATGCCCTGTCGGGGTCCGTCGCCCTCGCCCCCGGGGTGATGCTCTGTCAGGGTCCGTCGTTCTCACCCTACGGGGTGCCCTGTCGGGGTCCGTCGTCATCACACCCGGAAGAATCATTTTTCGGTGTCCGTCCTCCTCAACCCTGGGGCAATGCTCTCTCGGGGTGACTTGTCCTCGCCCCCGGGGCCATGCTCTGTCGGGGTCTGTGGTCCTTGCCCCCGGGAGGATGATCTTTAGGCGTCCTTCGCCCTCGTCCCGGGGTGATGCTCTGTCAGGGTTCGCCATCCTCGCACCGGGGGGATGCTCTGTCATCGTCCGACATCCTCGGCCCCGGGACGATGCTTTGTCGGGGTCCGTCGTCATCGCCTTGGCGGGATCATCTGTCAGGGTCCGTCATCCTCGTCCCCACGATGATGATCTTTCGGCATCTGTCACCCTCATCCTGGGGGATGTTCCTTCAGGGTCCCTCGTCCCACGCTCTAGGGGGGATGCTGTGTCTTGGTCCCTCGTCCTCACCCCCGGATCAATGTAATGTCGGGTTTGTCGTCCTCGGCCCCAGGGGGATGCTCTTTTGGGGTCCGCCATCTTCGCACCGGAGGGATGCTCTGTCCGTGTCCGACGCCCTCGGCCCCGGGGCGATGTTTTGTCAAAGTGTGTCGCCCTCGCCCCCAGGGGGATGCTCTGTCAAGGTCCGTAGTCCTCGTTACCCGGGGATGCTCTGTCAGGTCCGGCCGCCCTCGCCCTCAGGGGATGATCTGTCGGGGTCAGTCATCCCTCGCCACACAGGGATGCACTGTCGGGATGTGTCGTCCTCGCGACCGGGGGGATGCCTTGTCAGGGTCCGTCGTCATCGCACCCGGGAGGATCATTTGTCGGTGTCAGTCATCCTCAACCCCCGGGGCAATGCTCTGTCGGGGTCCCTCGTCCTCGCCCCTCGGGGGGATGATCTGTCGAGGTCCTCGCCCTCGCCCTTGGGGCGATGCTCTGTCAGTGTCCGCTCCCTCGTCTCCGGGGATGCTCTGTCACGGCCTGTCGCCTCGGCCCAAAGACGATGCTCTGGCAGGGTCCATCTCCCTCGTCTACCTGGGATGATCTGTCAGGATCCATCGCCCTCGTCCCCGGACGATGCTCTGTAGGGGTCCATCGTCCTCGCCCCCGGGGCAATACACTTTAGGAATCCGCTGTCCTCGCCACGGGCTATGCTCTGTGAGGGTCTGTCTTCCCTCGCCCCCAAGGGGATGTTCTATCTGGGTCCGTTGTCTTCGTTACCCGAGGATGCTCTGTCAGTGTCCGCCGCCCTCGCCCTCGGGGGGATGATCTGTCGGGGTCCCTCGTCCTCGCCCCCGTGGCAATACACTTTCGGGGTCCGTCATCCTCGCTCCCGGGGCGATGGTCAGTATGGATACGTCATACTCGCCCCTGGGACGTTGATCTTGCGGCGTCCATTGCCCTCGTCCTGGGGCAATGCTCCTTCGGGGTCTGTCGTCCTCGCACCACGGGGATGTCCTGTCGGGGTCCGTCGTCCTCGTTACCCGGGGATGTTCAGTTAGGGTCCATCGTCCTCGCCCTCGGGGGAATGATCTGTCGGGGTCTGTCGTCCTTGACCCCTGGAGGATGGGCTTTCGGCATCCGTCACCCTCGTCCCTGGGGGATGCTCTGTCGGTGTCCATCATCCTCGCCCCGGGGCAATGCCCTGTCGGGGTCCCTCGTCCTCGCCCTGGGAAGATGATCTGTCAGGATCCGTCACCCTCGTCCCGGGGCGAAGTTCTGTCAGCGTCTGTTGACCTCGTCCCGGAACGATGCTCTCTCGGGGTCCGTCATCCTCGCCCCCAGGGCGATAAACTTTCATAGTCCGTTGTCCTCGCCCACAGGGCGATGCTCTGTAAGGGTCTGTCGTCCTCACCCCACGGGGATGCCCTTTCGGGTTCCAACATTCTCGGTCCCGGGGCGATGCTCTGTCAGGGTATGTCATCATCGCCCCAGGGAGATGCTCTGTAGAGGTCCGTTGTTCTAGCTACCCAGGGATGCTCAGTCAGGGTCCATCCTCCTCGCCCACTGTGGGGATGATCTGTCAGGGTCCTTTGTCCTCGCCCCCGGGGCTATACACTTTCGGAGTCTGTCGTCCTCGTTCCCGGGGCGATGGTCAGTATGGATACGTCATACTCGCCCCAGAGAGGATGATCTTGCGGTGTCCGTCGCCCTCGTCCTGGGGCGATGCTCTGTCGGTGACCTTCGTCCTGGCCCCAAAGGGATGCTCTGTCAGGGATCTCGTCCTCGCACCACGGGAATGCCCAGTCAGGGACCGTCGTCCTCGCCCCGGGGAGATGCCCTGTTGGGGTCCGTTGTCATCGCACCCGGGAGAATCATTTCTCAATGTCCGTCGTCCTCAACTCCGGGGCAATGCTCTCTTGGGGTTCCTCGTCCTTGCCCCCAGGGCAATGCTCTCTCGGGGTTTGTCGTCCTTGCCCCCGGAAGGATGGACTTTCGGCATCCATCACCCTCGTCCAGGGGGATGCTCTGTCGGGGACACTTGTCATCGCCGGAGGGATGCCCTGTCAGGGTCGGTCGCCCCTCAGCCCCCGCAGCGAAGATCTTTCGGCATTGGTCGCCCGCATCCCAGGCGGATATTCTCAAGGGGTACATCGTCCATGCCCCCAGAGGGATGCTCAGTCTGGGTCTCGCCCTCGCCCCCGGGGCAATGCTTTGTCGGGGTCCGCTGCCCTCGCCCCCAAGGGGATGCTCTGTCAAGGTCCGTCATTGTCGCACCGGAGGGATGCTCTGTCGGTGTCCGAGGTCCTCGGCCCCCGGGTGATGCTTTGTCGGGTCCG
>JAPFBE010000315.1:0-66260 GCA_034336665.1 Luscinia megarhynchos | reverse complement strand
GCTTCAAAAAACATACTGATATCAATACAGGCCAATTAAAAACAAGATGTTATTAAAGTTTTTTCCACTTTCTCCTTCCCGTGCACGGGCCACCAAATAAGGAATGTCCAAGTTTGGACAAACTTAGGGAAAAAACCCCCAGAAGAGCTTCCCAGGAAATAAGAAAAAAATTTCACTCAGGGGAAAAAGTGGAAAAAACCTATTTATTAACACATACAAGAGAAACACTTCCCAGCACAGACCCAGGTGACAAAAAAGTTTTCACCGAGAGAGAAACTTGGACGCTTCGATCTTCACTAGAAGGGCGTAAACGCTTCTCTGGCCGGGGTGTCCAGCGGCAGGCCGCAGGGGTTCTTCTCGGAGCTGGTGCTGAATCCTCGGGGGTGAGGGGGAGAAGGGAGAGGGGAGAGAAAGAAAAAAAACCAGCCGGAATAGCCAGCAAGCCTTAAACAGCAGCGAGCTAGACCAAGTAATTCAAGCAATATAAAGTCAAAAAAATCAAGCAAAAAAAAACCAGCTAACTCACAAACCAGGCCACGAGCCACCACCACAGCAGCGATAGCCACCCGCAGCAGCAGCCAGAGCCAAGGCAGCGGCCACTGAGAGCCACCCACCCCCCCCAAGCCAAGCCCGCGGCAAACCAAGGCCATTCATGAGAGCAGAGCCCAGGCGGCCCCTCCCCGGGAGCAGACAGCTTCATGGCCAAGGGGGGCAGTGTGAGGAGTCAGTCAAATCATCAACCCAGGACAGAGCCACAGTACTCATATTATTCTATTATAGTTCTTGGGAATTGCATGTTTAGAGCATGAGTTATGGTATAGATATCTTGAAACTCAGGAGATAGAAGTTAGGTAATCTTTAAAACATATAACTCAGCAGGGATTACAAGTTAATAAAAGTCTGGTCGTATAACATGCAGAGCTAACAGAATATGCATGAAACATTTAAATGGAATAGATATACATTAGAAAATGCGTAGAATGAGCCAAAGAAACCCCATCAATCATGAAATTTTGAATTTAAAGGCAATAAAGACCAGGTTAAAGGAATTAAAAGGTTAGGTAATCATGGTAACGGGCAAGGGTAAGAAGTTTTAGAGGAAGCGACTTTTACATCATCCCCATGCAACCGCCCGACCAAATAAAAGACCACCGACCCAAAACCAGGGATACTCGCAGCTGCAATAAGTATGCAGCTGATTTTAAAATACTAAGCAGGGAAAGGGCGGTGACAGGTAATAAATATGTATAGGATTCTTGAATATGCATGATTATTGTGAATAAAATGAAGGACCAAAAATTGCTGAGGCGTGCATGCCTTTGGGAGAGATCCCCGTGTTCGCCCCAGCACTGAAATAAACATATCATTTTGACTTAATCGGCTGAAAGGTGTTTTCTTGCCTTTCGTGCTTCACAACTCCCTCTGTTTCACTCCCATGTCCCTAGACTGGAATTCCTTTCTCCTGCCCTGCATCCCACACAGGCTCCCTTCCACAACCCCATGCCAGTCCCTTGGGGCTCTTTGGGGTTACCTCAGTTCAGTGTCCTTGGGGTCTCCCCACCTCAAAACAGATCTCCTTAGAGGCCCTGAATTCCCATTCCCAATCCTTTGCCTCTGCCCTGCTCCCTGCACCCCTGTCCTCCCACAGCCCCACAAGGCCCCAGTCCAGACCAAGCCTTTGTTCTCCTTTCCCAGGCACTCCTGGAAGGAACCCAAGATGATCTCCAGGAGGTGAGTGGGGTGCTGGCATTGGAGGGCATCCCCTCAGAGAATTCAGTTCAGTCCCCCCATCTCTTGCTGGCACCAGGAAGATCCCAGTGACCACTGAGGTCTCCTGATCTCTCTGCAGATGGATTTAGACAATTTTGAGATCCTGAAGACACCTCTGGTGGGTACCATGAGTTCTGCCACTGTCAGTCCCTCCCCTTGCATGGCCACCACACCCCAGACTATCCCAGTCTGTCCCAGCACAGCCCAGTGCACCCCTACTGGATCTTTCCCAGGGTACCCCATGCCCCAGGGGTCCCCATTGCCTTCCCATCCCTGTCACCCCAGAACCCCCAAGGATGACCCCAGGGTGCAGCCCTGCCCCAGCTGGGCCTCTTGGCCAGGACCCCCAGAGCTTCTGGGGCAGGAGCACAGCAGCTCCTGCACTCCATTGCTCCCCACAGGTCCCTTCTCTGAGGACCCCCTGCTTTCCCCCTTCCTCCCCAGTCCAGCCCAGTCCAGTGCGTCCAGTGTGTCTCTAATAAGTCATTTCTGGACTCTGCTGTGGCCTGAAGATCCCAGCTATGTGGCTGATCTTGTGCCCATGACCCCATTGTTCTGCCAGTGCAATATCTGGGGCTGGGGTCAGCTCTAGAGTGCCCTGCAGGGAAAGCTCTGGGAGGGAGGAGCACTGGGAGATGCAGGGATCTGGCTCTGGGGGCACTGTTGGAGGATGGATTGTGTTGAAGTAGGGATACAATTGTCTTGGGCTCCCTGCCCACCCCCTTGTTTCCCTTCGTCAGTGTGCCAAGTCCGGTGGAGGAGTCCTGGTGTAGGCAACAAGCGGCAGGGCGGGAAGGCACCGGGACGGGACACCGCGCGCACCCCTCCTGGCCTCCCCATCGCTGACTGCGATGCCTGAGGACAAGACACAAGGGGGCACAACACAAAACTGCTCGGGCCGGCCCAGCCCAGCCTGGCCCTGTGCCGAGAGACACCAGGTCTACCTTCCCACCTGGAAACAGCAGCGGACGGATCCCCTTTATAGTGCGCATGCGTGCAGTGAAGGGAAACCCGCCGGCGTCTGCGCAACCAAGGCCCCCCGCCCTGCGTGAACCGGGCCTGGGACCCGCGAGGAGGAGGGGCGCGAGGGCCGACCAGTGCTGGCGAGGGCACCCCCGCCAGCAACCGGGGCCCCCTGTCGGCCCCGCTGGCCGGGAGAGGCCGAGGAGGAGGAAGGAGGAGGAGGAAGGGCCGCGCCCGCACCATGCGCCCGGAGTGTCGGGCCACCCACAAAAGCTACACCTGAGCTGTTCCTGAAGCCTCAGCCTTGTGTTCCCTGGGGCAGTAAAACGTGCCCTGCCACGGCCAAGAGGGAGAGAGGGAGGGGGAATCCTTCTTCAGCCGGCTGCAGCCAAGCTGCTTTTCGGCGGGGCAGGAGCCCACAGAAGGAGGGATGGCCAAGGGCTGGGCAGAGCTGGCAGGGCCAGAGGCACCCAGGCTTTTGTGCCCTGGGCTGGGCAGCACCTCTGGAGCCCCACAGAAGGAACTTGCCTTGCAGGGGCTGCCCTCTGCTGCTGCCTCGGCCCTCCCTGAGGAGGCTGGCAGGCCTTGCAGGGTGATGACATTTGTCCTTGCTGCCTCTCACATCCCAGTGCCCCAGGAACAGCCCCGAGCCACCTATGAAGGACAGGCCCTGCTGGGCCAGGGCTGAGCTCAGGCCTTGGCCTTTCTGCTGCCTCCAACCAGCCCAGGCCTTGCTCAGCATTGGACTTCCCTGCTCACAGCCTTTGGCTCCTGCAATCCTGGCCTCAAGGATCTGCTCTCAGCAGTCCCTGGGGAGCCTTTGGCAGTCCCTGCCCTCAGTGGGGCCAGCGATGCTCCAAGGGACTTGGAGTTTTGCTTCTGACTCCTTGAGCAGCTTCTTCAACCTTCTCTCAGTGCCTGAGGGTCCTGGACTCAGCTGCAAATCTCCCCAAAGTGGAGCTCATTAAAATACAGAAAGATTTCAGGAGCTCTTTGTCTTCCTTCATTTATTTTCAAGTCTCCAGGGCTTGTGCAACTGATTTGAGTCAGCTTGGAGTTCTGTCAAGGAAGGAGATTTCAAAGGGCACCGCATGAATTTTTGTTTTAATCAAGGGCATATTATTTTAATTTTTTAGTTTAGGCTAGAGGTGACTTAAGCATTCCTTAAGTTATCTCGATGCTGAACATCTCCTTAGGAGGTTTGGGCACAGACAAAGAATGAGCTTCTTACAGCTGACCCTATTTGGATAAACTGCTCCTCATCCCCATCCTCACCGTGTCTGAAATTGCCCTGAAATCCCAAAACATTTAAACAAAATCATGCATTCTTCTTTGTAAGTAAATTTATAATAATAATTTATAATTAAAAGTTATAATAATAGTTAAAAGTATACTAATAGTTTTCTTTTTTATTATTATAGTATTCTATATTTTATTATCTTTTTTATTTATGTAAAAAACGGATACATCTTTAGCAACCAAAAAAAATTTGGTTCATTGGTTCTAAGTAACACAATTTCCTTCATTAGTTAATTGACCAGTATTGGCTATTCATTTCTCTCACTTCGTGTTTATTAGTCCTTTTATAGTCCTTTAGCATTTTTTTTAAAAATCATTTTCTCAGACAGGGTAAACAGGGCCACTTTGGGGTCACTGAAGACATTTCTGGGGCAGTTTGGGGCCTGGGGAGGGAATTTAGAAAGAGGTTGAGGGTCTGGAGGACACTTGGGGGAGCTGGGTGGGCACTCGGACGGACACTAAGGAACAATGACGAAAACATCAGGCACCGTGGGGAGCTCTTGGGGGTCCAGGGAGGCACTTGGAGGTCAGGGAGGGTTGCAGCCCACCCCCCACTCCCAGCAGTGCTGCCTCCTTTTGGACAAAACCAAATACTGCAGCCCCCTCCCCCGAGCAGTGCTGCCACCTTGTGGACTCAGTGTGGTACTGCAGCCCCCCCTTTTCCAAGTAGTGCTGCCCCATTCTGGACACAACATATTACTGCAGCCCCCCTTTCCAGCAGAGCTTCTCCCTTGTGGGCTCAGCATGGCACTGCAGAGCCTCAACTTAGCAGTGCTTCCGCCTTCTGGACACAGCCTGTTACTGCAGCCCCTCCCCCGGGGTGAATTGCTGCCCCCCTTGTGGACACAACACGCTTCCTGCACACCTCTTTTAAAGCAGTGCTGCCTGCCTGTGGACACAGCGTAGTACTGCAGCCACCTACTTCAAAGCAGTGCTTCCCCCTGTGGACACAGCGTGGTACTGCAGGCCCCTGCCCCCACCTCCAAGCAGTGCTGTCCTCCTTGGGACACAACCCAGTACTGCAGCCCCAACCCCCAGACCAGTGCTGCCCCCTTGTGGACACAACTCTATACTGTAGCAACCACACCCCCCGACTGGTGCTGTCCCTTTTTGGTCACAGCCCGGTTCTGCAGGCCCCTATTTCTGAGTGGTCCTGCCCCTTGTCGACACAGCATGGTGTTGCAGCCCCTGCTCCTGAGCACTGATGCCCCCTTGTGGACAAAGTCTCTTGCTGCAGCCTCCCCCGCAGTTCAGCGCTTCCCCCGTGAGGACAAAAACCAGTACTTCAGCACCCCCCTCCCTGAAGTAGTAGTGCCCAAATTTGGACACAGACTGGTACCACAGCCTTCCCCAAGCAGTGCTGCCACCCTGTGGACACAGCATGGTACTGCAGCCCCCCTCCCTGAGCATTGCTGCACTCTTGTGCACACAGCATGGTATTGCAGCCCGGCCACCCGAACAGTGCTGCCCCCTTCTGGCCAAAACCTTGTACTGCAGCCTGCCGCCTGAGCAGTGCTGCCCCCTGTGGACACAGCTTGGTACTACTGTTGCCTTTTGGAGCTGGAACAGAGATCACACAGAGTTAGGGGAAATAAAATGAGTATTTATTGAAAGGCCTTCAAAGGCCACACCCTGGCAGTAACAGTGCCACAGCGTGGCCCCTGCCCTGCCTGAGTGGCTCCAAGGTGGATGCAAAAGAGAGCTTGGTCACATGATTTTACATTTTTTATAAACTTTAGTTCATTTACATACAGGAGTCAGCCATCCAATTAATAGTCTCAAATTGTAAGGTGTTATCCTCCTCTTCTCCTGGATGGCCCGTCCTCCCTCTTCTCACGTTGTTTATACTTAGGGCCTAAAGTTTGAAGAAACTGTCCTTGAATCAATAGCTGGAATTGGACTATTTTGTCTTCACCACCCTAAGCACAACGGGACAGAACAGAAAGCTCCAAACTTAAGGCATCATTTCCCCCTTTAGAGGCTTGACAAGGCCTCTACCTTGTTAAGTCTCTATTTTAAATTTTACTAATAGTAAACTCCCAATAACCAACAAGTATCTAATAACAGAAATTCTAACATCAGATAGATATCTAATAGTAGATACATACTAATAAACATAAACCTAATAACAATAAACATCTAATAAGAATAATATTTGATATAGTCAAATGCTATATAAAGAAAAATAGTAATTAAATGCAAAAGAAAAATCATTTAAAATATACTATCATTAACGTCAGTCTTTGTTGTTACAATTGCTCGGGAGCTGAGGCTTTCTTAATTCTGGAATAGTGAATCCAGGGTCCTCTGTCAGCAACTTTAACTGCAGTAAAGGTTGTTGAATGGTCCTTTCCACTTAGCTTGCAGAGGATCACTGTCCCACCATTTCACATAGACCCAGTCTCCAGGTTGGAATGGATGTGCGGGTGTGTCCAGTCCTATGGGTCTGGATAACACGATGTAACGCTGAAGCTTCTGTAAAGTAGAACCTAAAGCCATTAAATAGCGCTGCAAATCACATTTCCCCTTCAAATGAATTTCGCCTGGAATGTGTGGACTTTGATATGGTCTGCCATACAGTATTTCGTAGGGACTGATGTTACCCCTCCGCCGCGGTTGAATGCGAATTCTCAATAAAGCTATAGGTATGGCCTGAACCCACGTCATGGATGTCTCCTGACAAATTTTACTAATTTGTCTTTTAAGAGTCCCATTCATACGTTCAACTTTACCACTCGCTTGGGGTCTATAAGGTGTGTGTAGATCCCAAGTAATTCCCAAAATCTGGCTAACATCTTTAACCACTGTTGCAACAAAGTGTGGTCCCCTATCTGATGATATTCCCAAGGGAACACCAAATCTCGGAATTATGTGGTTAAGCAAAACTTTCACCACCTCCTTAGCTGTGTTAGTACGACAGGGGTAAGCTTCCGGCCATCCACTGAAGGTGTCAACCAATACCAGTATGTACCGGTATCCCTCTTTGCGTGGTAACTCTGCAAAATCTATTTGCCAGTAATCCCCAGGAAGATCTCCTGCCTTTGTCACTCCTAATACAACTCTCTTTCTTGTGTCGGGGTTGTTTTTACAGCAAATCTCACATTTGCTTACTACTGATTGTATAATATCAATCATTCCTTTTCCTATTACTACCTTTCTTAGGTGTTTCAAAAGGTTTTCAACCCCGAAATGTGTGGTTTCGTGTTCTCTCTGAACTAATTCCCGAAGGATCAGGGGTGGGACTACCACCTGGTTCGTCGGGGTAACAGCCCACCCACCTTCTGTGATTTCAGCTTTAAGGAATTTTATTAGTTTGTGGTCTGCCTGATCATATTTTGGGGTGTATCCTGACAAATCAATCTCTTTTTGTGGAATCACTGCAAGAATACCTTTTTCTGCAATCCTTCTTGCTGTTTTATCAGCAAAACAATTTCCCAATTCTGGAGCAGTTTTCCCCTTTTGGTGACCTCTACAGTGCATGATAGCTACTTCTGCAGGTCTTTTAATGCTCTCTAAGAGGGCGAGTATTTGCTCAGCATGCTTAATTTGATTACCTTGAGCATTCAAAAGTCCTCTCTCTTTCCAAATGGCTCCATGGGCATGGACAACACTAAATGCATATTTGGAATCAGTCCATATATTTACCTTTTTTCCCTCACTCAGGTCTAGAGCTCTTGTTAGTGCAATCAGCTCAGCTTTCTGCGATGACACATCTGCTGGCAGGGCCTTTGCCTCGATCACCTTATCCTGTGTGGTCACTGCATAGCCTGTCATCCTTTTACCATTTTTCATGAAGCTGCTTCCGTCGGTAAAGAGTTCCCAATCTGGACTCTCTATGGGCATATCCTTCAGATCTGGTCGGCTGGAATAGACCTCTTCAATTATCTGCAAGCAGTCATGCTCCGGCTCATTGTCAATTAAAAAGGAGGACAGAAACATAGCAGGATTAACAACAGAAGTTGTTTTTAGGGTAACATCATCTTGCTCTAACAACAGCGATTGGTATCTCAGCATCCGGTTGCCAGACAGCCAATGTCCCCCCTTTTGCTCAAGGACAGCTGCCACGGCATGGGGTACATACACCACAATGTGTCGCCCAAGGGTGAGTTTTCGGGCCTCCTGGATCAAAATGACAGTGGCTGCCACGGCCTTTAGGCACCCCGGCCAACCTTGGGCAACACTATCCAGCTGTTTGGAAAAGTAGGCCACAGCTCTCCGCTGGTTCCCGAGACGCTGTGCTAGCACCCCCAAAGCCATATTCTGTCTCTCATATATAAAAAGTTCAAAAGGTTTAGTTAAATCTGGCAGTCCCAATGCTGGAGCTGACATCAGTGAGCGTTTCAGCTGTTTAAAAGCTGCTCTAGCATGTTCAGTCCATGGAATAATTCCTCTCTCAGCTGCTTTTAATGCCCCATATAGAGGTTTTACTAAAAGTCCATAATTTGCTATCCATAAACGACACCAACCTACCATTCCCAGGAAAGCTTGCATCTCTCTCACTGTATGGGGCTCTGGGAGTTGACAGATAGCTTCTTTCCGTTCCTTGCTGAGTTGTCTGTGTCCCCGGAAGATCTCAAGTCCCAAATAGATGACGGTTTCTTTAGCAATCTGTGTTTTGTCTTTAGAGACTCTGTACCCTCTAAGTCCCAAAAAGTTTAATAAACTTACAGTGAGTTGTATGCAGTCATCTCTGGTCTTGGCTGCAATCAAGATGTCATCTACATATTGAAGAATAACTCCCTCTGGCTCCTGTTTTTTCCAGTCTTCCAATTCCTTTGCTAGCTGGTTCCCAAATATAGTCGGGCTGTTCTTGAAACCTTGGGGTAAAACTCTCCAGGTAAGTTGACACTTTCTCCCTGTCTCGGGATTTTCCCATTCAAAAGCAAAAAGGTCTTGACTATTTTTGTGTACAGGAATGCAGAAAAAGGCATCTTTCAGATCTATAACAGTAAACCACCCTAACTCATCTGTTAGTGTGGTCAAAAGGGTGTAGGGATTGGCTACTACTGGATGGATATCTTCTGTAATTTTGTTAATCGCTCTTAAGTCTTGTACTAACCTGTAACTCTTACCATCTGCTTTCTTAACAGCTAAAATAGGGGTGTTAAATTTGGACTCACACTGCACTAACAAACCATGCTGTAAAAATCTTTCAATTATAGGTACCAATCCTTTACGATTTTCCAATTTTAAGGGATATTGTTTCTGCCTTACCGGTGTGGCTCCTGGTTTGAGTGCAATGCTCACTGGTTCTGCTTGTTTGGATCTTCCTGGGATATCACTGGCCCACACTATCGGATTTACCACATTTTCCACTTCAGCGGGGATTTCACTGCATTTTTCCTGTATAAAAAGTGCAGCAACTTGGACAAATTTAGATTCGGGAATTATAACTTGTACACCCCTTCCTTTTCTAAATTTAATCTCTGCTTCCAATTCTTCAAGCAAGTCCCTCCCCATCAGTGGTTTTGGGGAGTTAGGCATGTAAAGGAATTGATGGGTTACCCAATGCTTCCCCAATTTGAATTTTAAAGGTTGGAAAAAAGGCCGTGTTTCAGTTACCCCAGTCGCCCCAACAACACGTACAGTGTCATGACTCAGTTTCCCTTCTAAGGTATTCAACACAGAATATGCTGCTCCGGTATCTACCAAAAACTCAATGTCATCTTTCCCCAGCTTAGTCGTAACCAAGGGCTCTGCTGGGGGAAGAGCCCTCGGTCGGCATCACTCAGAGCCTGAGCCACTTGAAGTTTGTACTACTGGGAGTTGGGAAACTGAGGATTTTTCTTTTAACACTGGACAGTCCTTTTTCCAATGTCCCCACTTTTTACAGTATGCACACTGGTCCTTCTCTGTAGGAGAAGCTTTGTTGGATGACTTTTCCTGAGTTGCCTTTTTACTAGGTTGAGATTTAACCCTTTCAGTTGAACCCCTACCTCGAAACACCTTCCAGGCAACCTCTAGCAATTTCTCCATATCTCGGGCTCCTTCTATTTTTTGTAGCTTCCTTCTTATATCATTTGAAGCCTGACCCATAAACAACAAAACCAGATGTGCTTTACCATCAGCTGATTCAGGGTCTAGATCAGTATACTTGATAGCAATTTCTCTTAATCTGTTCAAAAAATCAGTGGGTGATTCATCATAATTTTGTTTTATTTCATAAAGCTTTGACCAATTTATAGCTTTAGGTACACCATGCTTTAACCCATATACTACAAGGCTTTGATATCGTTTCAGCCTCGCCATTTGCTCGGGTATATTTGGATCCCACCCAGGATTTTCAAGGGGGAATATCTGAGTGACAGTACCTTGAAGTAGTCCGCTGGCTATGTTCCCCTCTACTGAGGTTATAATGGCTTTATTGACCATTTGTCTCTCAGTGGGATCAAGTAATATATCTAACATAGAGTTCAAATCTGCCCAATCAGGGTTCTGTGAGTTAATAGCCCGTTCTACTAAGTTTGCCACTTTATCCGGTTCTCTTTATACTTCCCCACGGTAGTTTTCCACTGTTCTAACTCTATAAGGGAGTATGGGACTTTCACATATATCGGCCCCTGATTGCCAACTGCTTGTCTTAAGGGGGCTTGCAAAATTGGTTCTCTCTCTTTCTCCCTTCGTGATCTAATGCGGCTGGGCAATTGGGCTCACGTTCTCTGTGGGCTTTTATTGCTATCCTTCCCTCCTTCAGCTTGTTTAAGGCAGCAATGATTTCGTCTATTTCATCATCCTCTTCTTCTTCCTCAGAGCCATTTGAATAAGAGCTGTCTGAGTCTGTTGTGGCCAACAGTTTACCTCGGCTAGTCCCCACCCTAGAAAGCACCGTGCAAGACCTATCGCTGACGCCGCTCCCGGGCTGTGTGCCTGCGACCTTTGAGGGTATCACCTCCCGCCGCAGCTCCCTGACCTTCGGGGGTTGCCATGGGATCTCACAGGCCCGAGAACGGAGGAGGTGTCACTTTCCCTGTGGGAGGTTCCCTCCCGCCTTCTTTGCAAAGGCCTTGTCCCCGGCCCCTCCTCTCGGGGGCGGTGCCGGGGCTGCAGGGGCGGTGTCCTTTGCTGCCAGGGCCCGCCTTGCTCCTCCTTCACTGAGGCCGGAGCCCGCCCTGGCCTGTGCCCCCCTTTCCGGGGCTGCGGGAGGAGGGGCCGCTCCTGGCCCGAGCCAGCCCAGCGCAGCCGGGACTGATCCTGTTCTCATGGCAGGCGCAACCAGGTCCATCTCTGATTCCTCTGGATTTTTACATAAACTACTGAAAGTCGGCTCCTTCTTTTTACCCTTTAAGACTAATATATGCTCTTTCTCCCTTTTCCGGTCCTGCTCACGTGCTAATACCAGAAAGAGCCGGGCGTACTCTAGCTCTTCAAAAAATCTGTCTTCACGTATTCGGGATATCAAACTTAATATTAATTTTCGATCTAAACTTCCAAACTGAGGCCACGTTTCTCCATTATCTAGTTCATATGTTGGCCACATTTTTTCTGAAAGTCTAATAAGTTTAGGTTTGGAAAGCATAGACTCCTCCCCAATCAACTTCGCCCAGTTCTTCAATATTAATCCCAAAGGGCTATCCCTTGGGATACTTCCATTATCACGTTCAGATGAGAATGTGCAGCCCATTCTAATACCTTAGAATAAATGGCAAAACTTAAGCAGTCGGGATTTGAACTCACAGCCCTCGGGGCACAACACACACACAAACCAGCTGCACCACACTCTGGCTTCAAGCCAGTAGTACTGCAATTTAACCTAGTCTTAAAGAAGGCGTTCCTTCTTATCCACAAATAAAAAGCACGAGATTCTCCAAAACAAATTTACACCTCACAAAATAACAAATTACAAATCCTTTTAGCACCTAATCCAGGTGCCAAACAAACAGAATACCCTTTTATTCCATCACTCACGTGTCTCTGCTCCCAGGGTTCTTGGCTCTGATATCTCTGGACCTCCGGTGGGCCTTTCCAGGGCTGACAGTCTCAGTCCAGGGATCTTCCAGATGCCTCCCCTCCTGCCTGGCTCGCCAAAATCTGTTGCCTTTTGGAGCTGGAACAGAGATCACACAGAGTTAGGGGAAATAAAATGAGTATTTATTGAAAGGCCTTCAAAGGCCACACCCTGGCAGTAACAGTGCCACAGCGTGGCCCCTGCCCTGCCTGAGTGGCTCCAAGGTGGATGCAAAAGAGAGCTTGGTCACATGATTTTACATTTTTATAAACTTTAGTTCATTTACATACAGGAGTCAGCCATCCAATTAATAGTCTCAAATTGTAAGGTGTTATCCTCCTCTTCTCCTGGATGGCCCGTCCTCCTCTTCTCACGTTGTTTATACTTAGGGCCTAAAGTTTGAAGAAACTGTCCTTGAATCAATAGCTGGAATTGGACTATTTTGTCTTCACCACCCTAAGCACAACGGGACAGAACAGAAAGCTCCAAACTTAAGGCATCACTACAGCCCCCCTCATTCCGAGCAGTGCTGCCCTCTTGTGGACATAACCTGGTACTGCAGCCCCCCAGAGCAGTTCTGACCTCTTGTAGACACAGAATGACACTCCAGCACCCCTCCCCCGAACAGTGCTGCCCCCTTGTGGATGCAGCATGATACTGCAGTCCCCCTGTTTCTGAGTGGTGCTACCCCATTCCAGATACAACCCAGTGCTGCAGCCCCTCCTTTTGAGCAGTGCTGTCCTCTTGTGCACACAGCATGGCCCTGTAGCTGGCCCCCCGAGCAGTGCTGCCCTATGGTGGACACAACCCAATACTGTACCCACCCCCCTCCTTGAGCAGAGCTGCCCCCTTGTGGACACAGCCCAGTACTGCAGCCCCCACCTCCCCCCCTCCCCGGGATGAGAAATCTAGCCCCTTTGTGGACAAAACACTGCACTACAGCCCCCGCCTCATCCCCTCCCCCCAAAATTGCTGCCCTCTTGTGGATATAGCCCGGTACTGCAGCCCACCCTTTCAAACAGTGTTGCGCCATTGTGGACAGAAGCCGGTACTGCAGCCTCCCCCAGGAGCAGTCCTGCCTCCTTGTGACAAAGCATGGTACTGCAGTCCCCCCTTCTGAGCAGTGCTGCCTCTTTGTGGACACAGGTCGGTACAGCAGCCCTCCCGCCGAGCAGTGCTGCACCCTTGTGGACACAGCATGGTACTGCAGCCCCCCTCCCCAAAGCAGTACTGCCTCCTTGTGGGCACAACCCGGTACTGCAGCCACCCCGCTCCGAACAGTGCTGTCCAATTGTAGTCACTACATGCTACTGCAACCCCCCCCTCCCCCGAGCAGTGCTGCACATTTTGTGGACAAAACTTGGTACTGCAGTCCCCCTTCCAAGTAGTTCTGATGCTTTGTAGACACAGCATGACACTCCAGCACCCCTGCCTTGATGAGTGCTACCCCCTTGTGGACACACCCACGGGGTTTTCTCTCTCTCTCTCTCGGTTTCAGACTCCTTTAATCCTAAACTTCTGGCCGCACGTTGCCCTCTTCCTTTCCCCATTGCCCGAGGTACTAGGAAGGTACAGCCTTCCTGACATGCCTGCCTCATATTCCGTCTTAAACCTGGCATTTCATCCACAGTTCAGATTTTCAGCCTTGTGCAGACCCTTGTCTGTTTCAGGAGCCAAGCTGTCTGGGCCTGGTAACAAAGCTGCTGCCCAAAGTCAGTAGAAACATTACGACCCATTTCAAAGACCTTAACACTCATGCCTTCACCTATCAAATGATTTCTAAAGACATTAGGACACATCTTTCCTCTTAGACTGAGGTTTCCTGTGCTGATAACAGTCGTTTAAGCCCAGCCTTCAGCCTGACCTCTCTGCTGTTGCAGTTCCATGGAGAGAGGTTGTTGTCTCTTCCCCTTTCCATGGGCAGGCCAGTGTTCAGCCATCTCCAGGACAGCAGGGCCCTACCAAACGCCACTGTGACCTGGGAAGACAAAAACCATCACTTCCTCCTTCTTCCCAGGCATTTGGCTCTGCCAGTGGGTTTTGAAGCTAGGTGCCACTGGGAAAAGGAAACTGCTGTGACACTGTAGGGCCTTGTGGAACCAAACATCCATTGTGACACCACAGAACCTCACAGAACCAAGAGTCCATGGTGACACAACAAGGCCTTGTGGAACCAAGGAGTCCAAAGGTCTAAAACTGATCTTGCATGGCTCTGCCTTGGAAATATAAATCTCCATGGTGGCATCTTGACATACACTTGAGAAGTGTGTCTGTTTGTAGTGGTAAAACTCAGGAGTTTTAGACTGCTTCAAAAAGATTAAGGGAAGAAAAGCCCTGTTTTCTTGAGTGCACCCAGTTCTCCAAGCAAAGCAGGTCCCAGGTGAGTGAGGACAGACAGGATGGGGTTGGGCAGTGTGGAGCAAGGTTGTCCACACAGGGACAGACCTCAAGGCACAGCTTCTCTGAGCAGGCCAGACCTTCTGAGGAAAGACCCTGGATCAATATCAATTACAGAACACTGCAATCAACTCCTCTCTAAAGAGAAACAGTAAAAAACTACATGCTTTAAATAGGGACACTTATTTCTAACAAGCTCTTTGAAATATTTCTCCATAACTGTAGAAAAAACTTCCTAATGAACTGCACTGAGCAGAGGGAAATCAAGGCAAAGCCATGGTTTTGTCAGGACTTGCTTGATCCCAATGAGCCCTGTGGTGCATTTGGTGCTGAGCCCTTGAACCTCAGGACCTGAGAGGAGTCCAAGTAAGAAGAAAAACCCAAAATGTCCCAAAACATTAATGGGTCCCACTGAGGTCCATCCCCACCGCAGGTTTCTCACAGACTCTTTGGAGGAGAGAATTGGAGGCCATGGTTGTCCAAAAACCTCAAGGAGACTCAGAGAAAAAAGGATAAAGGAAAGTACCGTAAAAAACTGAAGTACTTTGAAGCATTAATGAGCCCACTGAGTGTTATTACTGACAAAGACTCTCAAGGGACTAATTAAAGCAGATAATTGGAGGCCATGGTTGCACAAAGCTCTCAGAGACTCCAAGGCAAAAGCAAAACCCAAAGTCCTTTGAAAAACCTGCAGTCCATGGGAGCATGAAGGAGCCCCCAGGGCCATTCCTGACCGAGGCTCCCCAGGGACTGGTCCCAGCAGATCCCTGAGGCCACTGGGATGTGGGGGGAATGCTGAGCGCAGGACAAGGGGTGACAGTGCCCAGCCTTGCTGGGGCTGTGCCAGGAGGCCCCAGTGCCTCAGAACAAGGTGTCTCCTCACAGCCCTTGGTGGCACAGACCCTGCTGTGCCCCAGGGCACCAAGACTTGGCTTCTCTTTGTCCCCACCTGTCATCTCTGCCTCCAGTTCTCAGCTCTGATTGAGGCTTGGGGACACTTTCTCAGTTGTGTCCCTCAGTGAGACCCATTAAAACTTTAAGAAACTCTGGAGTTTGATTCTGACTTGGAGTTCTTGAGAGGTTTCTTCATCTCCTTCTCAGGGACTGATGTTCAGGGCCTCAGCACAAACCCCAAGAGGGTCATTAAAGTCCTTGTGCTGTGTCTGTGCTGCTGAGCTGGGCTGGGCTTCTGGCACAGAGGCAGCTCCTGGCAAGGGCAGCGCTGCAGAGAGACAGCTCTGCCCAGGAGCAGCTCCTGTGCACAGCCCAGCAGGGCTGGGGCACTGCCTGCAGCCACCCTGGGCACAGCACAGAGGCAGAGAGGGGTTAAACTCAGCCTGGGCTAGGGGCACAGAGCACAGCTCACTGAGGGCTCACTAGAGCAGAAATCCTCTCAGTGTTTGGAACAGTCACTCTCTGGCTGTGGGAAGATAAGCTGCAGTTCCTGCAGGGATCTCCTGAAGCTGGCACATCCCACAGCTTTTAGGAGCCTCCAGGAGGACTCTCAGAGCTGCTGCAGTGCAGGGGATGTGGCCCTAGGGCAGGGCTGGGTTTCCCTGCTGCAGGAGCCGAGGCACAGACCCAGGCAGCTCCCTGTGTCCAGGCTCTGCTGCAGGGCTGAGCAGCCAGGGCTGCAGCCAGGGGTGCCCAGGGCTGTCCTGCAGAGCAGGGTCCTGCAGCCCAGGGCGCTGTGCTGGGGCAGGGACTCTGCTGCCTGCCAGGGACAGCTCTCAGCCAGCCCAGGAGCTGCTCCCAGTGCTGGGGGAGAAGCTGTGGGGGCAAGGAGCGACCCTGAGCAGGGCAGGTGCTGCTGCTGAGTGGGGCAGGGCTGCTCCCAGCTCCAGACCAGCCTGGGCACAGCTCCGGAGAACACTTCCCAAAAGAAGGTGACCCTGGGATTGCTGTAAAGATCAGGAGAGTTCCTGTGAGTGTTTTCAATTTCCTGCTTGGAGAAGAATGGGAAAGTTGGGATGGTGACAAAAAGATTTTTGCTTTTTATGCATTTTTCTTAAATTCGTAGCTCAGTAAACTATTATTATATACTTATATAGCTATAATCCCTAATTAACTCTTGTACATTTTCTGACCTTTCTCTTAGATTTTGGAACAATGAGCTGACCTCTTAAATACATTCCTGAAATGCTGTATAGTCTTATTGTCAGGAAGATGACATAGAGAAACTTTTTTATTTTTTTTAACCAGAATATTTGTCAAAAAAAATTTGTGCAAAGAAGCCTTTGGACCTACTCCAAAGTTTTGACCCAGGTGTGTGTAACAGGGGACCCAAATCTCCGCTTGAATGTTCCTGTTTTTATCTTAAATAACCAACCTTAATAAATTGTCAAAATCGGGGCCGGGGGTGCTCCATCCACACTGGGACACATGGAAGTTTCCAATAAAGATCTGTTTTTTACTTTGCCTATCTCTAATACTCTTGCAAGGGTTTTTTTCTCTCTTAATTATAGACAACAAGGGGATGAGAGAAGCAGAAGAGGAATTGTACTCAGAGAGTCACAGAACATACTAAGTTGAAAGGGACACACTGAATCACCAAAGTAATGTTTAAACCTTTACAGAGACTTTGGATCTATAACTTTGGGTGTCCAGTCTCTCTGCTGGGAGCCTCCCAAAGGGCCTTCAGCCACTCCTCAGCCCTGGGCAGCACCAGCATCCCCTTTGCAGGGCCCAGCAGGGCTCTCCTGAGCTGTCCTTGCCCACCTGCAGACACACCCTGCTCCAGGCAGGGCCCTGCAGACAGGCAGGTTTCTGTGGGGCAGGTGGGTGCACAGAGAGTGGGATGGGCTCTGTGAGCCTGGCAGGGACAGGGTGTGGGAGTCCAGGGTGTTCCCCTGACTCCTTTGGGGATGCAAAAACCCCCATGGCAGACCCCTCTGAGACCCTCAAATGGTGTCCAAGAGCCACAGGGACTGGATTTGGCTCCTTGGGAGAATTTGGCAACACTGAGGGAGGAATCACAAAATGTGAGAACAAGCAGGGTGTGAATTAGAATGTTAGAAGGTAGAATTAGTGGTTTTTTGGATTGTTTATGTTAAGGGCCATGTGGTCAAGATGGAGGAACCTGGGTGTGGTGGGCTTCTTCCTCCTTCTTCTTCGTGTCATCCATGTTGGAATTGAATCCTGGGAACCACAGATTGGATGGGGAAAGAACTGGACATTGTAAAGACAGTGCATGGCATTGGGAAAATTTTGTAAACATCACATACATAGATTTAGGTATAAAAGATCGGGCACCACCCGCCTGCGGGGAGTTCTGTAATGGTTGTCTTACAGAGCAGACCTGTGTCGGGCTGCCTGAAACATTTTGCAAGATAAGATAAATAAATAGCGTTGAAGCAACACAAGGTCATCTCCAGAAGCTTTCTTGTCGGTGACTCCGAGGGAATCCAGACTCCTGACCACCTGCATGTCCTCCCCGAGGAGGTCTCAAGGCTAGAGAGACCCCCGGGGCAGTGACACAGGGCAGCTCTCTGGAGGGAAATGTCCAGGCCCAGGGAGATGCTCAGGGAAGGAGAGGGGGCTGAGCAGAGCAATGCTGGGGGCAGGAGGGCACTGTTCGTGTGTGGAAGGTGCCGTGCACAGCTGGGTACGGGAATACTGCCCTGAGTGCCCGGCTGTCTCTGCCCTGCCCTCTCAGGCACAGCACCACAACATCTTCTCTTGTTCCTGCACTCCTCTGATATTGTCATTGCAATCTGCTGCTCTCAGGGAGGCTCTGGGATTGCAGCAGCTGAGTCAGGCACTGCCCTTGGGATTCCTGCCAGGCAGGGGTTTCCATGGGAATGGGGTGTCCAAGCTTCCCTGTGACCTGTGGGGCTGAGGGCAAAGCAGTCTGTGGGAAAGGGGAATGAGCTGAGCCCCTCCCTGAGATCCCATCATGGGCACACCTGGGGGTCTCCTTGCTGTGTCCTTCCAAGCTCTGAGCTGCCCTTCTGGGTGCAAATCTGTGCCAGAGCCTCTCGGAGTTCCCTGAGTGTCCCACGGGGAAGTGCAGAGATGCCACAGCTGAGGAAATGCTGTTGGGATTGCCAAGGGAGCCATGAGTGTTCTTGGCAGAAGGGGGTGCTGAGACCTTGTTCAGAGACCTTTAGAGAGGGTGAGACATTGCTCTGGGCAGGGTCTGGTTTATCCCAGGGTAATATGGGAGTGTGACTGTGCTCTGATCCCAACCGAAGGTGCAAACCCAGAGTAGTTTGGAACAAGCCCATCCAGCCCCTCACCTTGCCCTGAGCCACAGGGAATCTTTTGCCTCTCACATCTTTCCCTGCCTATCTCTGAGTAAAGCAGAAATGCTGGGGATTTCTGTCCTCAGAGAACCAGGAATGATGTGTGGGCAGGCAAACAAATCCTAAAACCAACTACTGCAATCCTTGAGGTTTGAGCGTGCAGAAGCTTTCAAGCCTTTGTGCATTAGAAGTGATTCCACTGACAAATTCTGAATATCCAGCTCTCTCCCTCTGCCACACAGCCACAAACCCAGGGTAGCAGGGCAGGGATGGCTCCTCGAGTTCCCCCATGCACAGACCTGGCTGCTCCTGGCACTCTCAGACAGCACAACTGGAGCTCAGTCTAGGATCCGGGTGAAGGTTTTCCCAGAGCAGGATCAAGGGTGGGTGAGTCACGGTGGGAGAATCTACAGGGAATGGCCCAGGTTTGGCTCAAAGCAGCCTCTGTCAACTTTATTTATTTTATGTCCTTTATTCATGAACAGGTCCACCATGGCCAGAGACAGCAAATGTCCAACAGCAGCTCCATCAGCCACTTCCTCCTGCTGCCATTGGCAGACACGTGACAGCTGCAGCTCCTGCACTTCTGCCTCTTCCTGGGACATCTCCTGGCTGCCCTCCTGGCCAACGGTCTCATGATCACTGCCGTAGCCTGCGGCCACCACCTGCGCCCCCCTAATGTTCTTCTTCCTGCTCAACCTGACCCTCAGCGACCTGGGCTGTGTTATAAATGAGTAAAATGGACCATGCGAGATCGAATCAAAATTGAAAAATTTATTGGTCACAGAAAGCAAAAGTAAAGATCAGCGCTGTGCTGGGCGGCAAGGGAGTCGAGCCGAGCTCGCTCCACCAACTGCCGCAACCCCCCCCTTTTAGTTCGTCCCTTTTAAGTTGTTCGGTTTCTGGATTACGTGTTCTTCCTTTAGTAATTTGCGAATGCTCTTCCAGTTGCTAGGGGTCTTTTTTCTGGTCTTTTTCTGCCTCCTGGTGGTCGAGGGTTGAAGGTGAGGAGCCTCTTTCTCTGTTTTGTCTTGCTAACACCCCCTCCTCCTTATGGGGTGATCTAGCGGTTTCTTGTGAATTTACTAGCACTTAGATATGTGATTTATGCAAGTGAAGCAAAGCAATTAACTCTCAAGGTCTGTCTGGCTAGCAAAGCAAAACAATTAACAGCTTCTTGGCAAGCAAAGCAAAGCAATAAAACAATTTTACGACATCTTGGCTCCACAGGCCCAGGCGATATCTTTCTCAAGGTCTGTCAGGCGAACAAAAGGTTCCTTATCTATCACAATCCCCCCTTTTTCTATATTCTACTTTTGTTCACTGAATCTTTGTCATTCTCTTTTGCTTAATTCCAAATAGTTTTCCGTTTCTTCTCCATTCAAGGCTTCATTATTTGCTCGTATTAACATGAGGTGAGCTGCTTCTAACCTATTCTTTACTATGCTAATGATTCTGTTAAAGATGCAAGGGCCAAAGGTGAGTCCTAAAATTAGCAAGATTGATGGTCCTGCTATGGTAAACAACAAAGTTGTTAACCAGGGAGAATAGTTAAACCAAGATTCATACCAACTTTGTTGGGCTTCTCTATCCTTTTTACGTTGCTCCAGTTGTTTTCGGAGCTCAGCCATAGTGTCAATTACTATCCCAGTGTGGTCCGCATAGGTACAACATTCTTCTTGTAAAGCTACACACAATCCCCCTTGCTGTAAAAATAACAGGTCTAATCCCCGCCTATTCTGTAATACAACTTCCGAAAGAGATCTTACTGATTTTACAAGACCGTCTATTGCTTTTTCTATTCTACTTAGGTCTTCATCCACTGAGACTCTAAGATTTTTAAATTCTTGCTGTTGGTTTACTAAAGAAGCTACTCCTGTTCCTACTCCAGCACCTCCTAATGTTAATAATACAGCAACTGTAAGGGCTGTAAACGGTTCCCGTTTTACCAGGTGGTGTCCTGGAGTGGTTTGATGATTATACACATAGTCCTTTGGGTGGTATACGATTCGGGGAACTATCATGACCTGAATGCAGTATTCGGATGTTTCGTTGAAATTAGGTATTGATATACACGGGGTTACCCCTAATGTGTTACAAACCCACTTGGTGTTTGCAGCAGGGATTAACCATTGGGCAGGTTTGCGGGAGTCGGTTACAGCCATTTTTACCCCGCAGAGGTGGTCTTTATCTCGAGGTATGTTGCCTATACACCTCCCCTTCCCATTTACCTGCGCCATCGATACCCCTGGGGTGCTTTCTTTTCCCCTTTTCCAAAGGCACAAGGAGGGATTGGTCCCATTTATTCTTTTAGATTTTGCTACAGAACCTAAGGCCTCATAAAAGGGTGGATTAATACTGTAACATAACCAGCACTCTTTAGTCAAATTGGGGTATGTACTATTTAACACCCTAAAGGTGGCTTGTAGGATCTTCCACAGGGGCCCTTTACTGGGTTGTGTCACGGCTGTTGTCTTTATTAGCTGTGATTCATTGTTGGCCTCTGTAAAACTTTCTTGGGTTATGTTGTCTAAGTTACTCTGATCCGTTATTGTGGCTTTTGAGTCTGTCATTATAGGATTTGGTCCAACAGGCTGAGGATCGTGGGGTATAATTTCCTTCTTTATAACAATATGTCCTCCTCGGTCTTTCCCGGGTTCCCATATTCTAACTCCCCAGAATTTTCCTACTACCCATCCCGGGTCTTGGGGTTGCGTGACGTTAAGATAGACCCATTTACAAGTACCGATATAAGTTACCACCCCTGATGGATCTGTCCAGGGTTTTTGCATCCATGTGGACCTCTTTCAACTCTTAAGTACTTATCTTGGATTTGTACCGACCATCCTAGGGAAATCGTTTCACAGCCCCAATATCTACAGTAAAATTCTCCGGGGTAGTTACAGTATGACCTCCCTGGGTAAGATGCTGGACACATGTAGAATACACTAGAGGGGCTAGAACCTGTCCTATCAAGTAGGTCATCCAGGGTTATGTTAAAGCTAGGACTTCCCGAAGTAGTTTGAGTTTGAATTTCTCTCTGACCTTCCCATTTTATAAATGACCATTTAAAGCGGTTCAGTGACTTGCAGGTAGTATAGACTGTGAATTTATAATTATGGACTGTTGGTTAAAACCCTGTTTGCCCTGATTACAGAAGGAAACAGAGATCTCCAATGGAGAAAAGAAGCTACACGAGTGTCACGGTGTGACTTGGGTTTGCCAACCTTAATATATTTAATTTCTTTTTGAGACAGGACCCAGGAGCAGAGACAAGGCAGGCTCAAAACTTAAAAAGGTACAAGAAGAAATTTATTAATAATAAAATAAAAAAAAAAGAATTAGAATTCAGGATAAAATTCCTAGATTGTTCCCTCCTCCCCTTCATTCCACATTTCTTACCAACCAACATACAGAGAGAGCACTTCAGTCAGTTATACACTCAAATAATCAGTTCAGTTTACTTCAGAGAGAAAAGTCCCTTTTCTGGTTATGGCTTAGGGGGTGTCTTCACCTTCACAGTCTGCGTCCGCCCGAAAACCACAGAACTATGAATTTTTTCCACCCATTTACACAGTCCTTCCAGAGCCGTGTTATGGGTTACGTTACACACTTGGGGTATCACTTTTAAAGGCAGGCTGCCGAAAAACAAAATTCTCTTCATCTGCTTCTCTATCAAATGTCTCTGTTCATATTCCAGTCCCAGAACAGAGAGAGCTCAATTTCCCCGAGGCAAAAAGTCTTCTACTCAAGCATCCAAACCTCCCCAAGTATATTTCACAGTTTAAAGGAACTTTAGTGAAGTCACAATCCCCACAGCCCACGAAAAAGGTTTTCAGCTACTTGCATCTTTTCAATCTCTTCCCACCAGGAACTTTGTCTTCATCCTGCTGACTTCTGTAGTCTCCATGCTTCATTTCTTCTCATTCAGGGGAACTTAGGAGATTCAGGATTCCATCCAGGCATAAAGAAGTTACAATTGTATCCAGATTGCAAAGAAACAAACGTGGGCAGCTGGAGTTCTTCTCTGCCACGTGGAAAGGCGAGCCGAGCCCAGCCGGCAGGGCCGGTGCCATGCGGAGCCCGGGGGCCCCCCCAAGCCAGGGGCTCCCCGCAGAGCCGGTGCCGGGCCGGGCCCCCCCACCGGGCCCGGGGCCGGGGTTCCGAGCCGGGCCCCCCGCAGAGCCGAGGTGCCGGGCCGGAGCCCCCAGCCAGGGACCCCCACCTCCGGAGACCGGAAACTGAAAGAGACAATTAACTCGATGCAACTGTGATTTGTGAAAGCGAAATAACTTTTTCATTGGTTTCCCGAGCTGTCCATCACCAAATCAGCTCTCTGATTGGTGCCAGCAACTCACAGGGGAAGCTCCCAGAGACGGGAGAGTGCCTCCCACTCCCCAGCCTCATGGAGCCATCCCTGAGGTGGATCCACCCCTCCCCCTTACCACGTGAAACCAACACAACGAGCCTTCGACCCGTTCAAGAAAGCCCTCATGTTGGCTCCCATTCTCGGGCTCCCACGCTGTGAGCAAGCCATTCTTTCTGTTTTCTCATGATAAACAGAGGATTGCCTTTAGGATATTGGCAACGACCTGGGCCCATATCGAAGAGCAATTGCTTACTTTTCCAAGTAAGCTGGATGTGGTGGCTAAAGGTGTCTCAGAGCTGTTGCTGCAGTGATGCTAAATATCCAGAAAGCATGCAAGTTCACCCTAGGCCAGAAGATGACTGTGCTGGTTTCCCACACAGTGTCTGCAGTGCTGGAGGTAAAAGGCAGACACTGGCTTTCCCCACAGAGATTCCTGAAATACCAAGCCATAATGGTAGAGCAGGATGATGTGGAGATTGTAGTCACTAACCTTGTGATCCCATCTTCCTTTCTCAGTGGGAATACAGGAGAACCAGTGATCTTCAACTGCCTGGAAAGCATCGAGGCCACTTACTCCAGTCACCTGGATCTGAAGGACTCTCCTCTGGATGACACTGAGAGCTGGTTTACTAATGGAAGCAGCTATGTTATCAGTGGAAAGAGACATGCTGGGTATGCAGTTTACTACTTTCAGAGAGGTAATAGAGTCTAGACCGTTACCAACAAACAGCTCTGCACAAAATGCTGGAATAATTGCCTTAACTCGTGCTTTAGAGTTAGCAAAAGGGAAAGAAATTAACATTTACACAGACTCAAGGGATGCATTTGGAGTGGTGCATGCACATGGAGCCATCTGGAAAGAAAGAGGACTGTTGAATTCACAAGGGAAAAGTATCAAGCATGCAGAGGAGATAATAAAAGTGTTGGACACAGTCCAACTCCTGAGAAGGTAGCTATTATGAATATCAAGGAATTGTCAATTTCTTCTCTCTCCAGTCCCGTTTGGCTAGCTCTGGACCGCTGGAGATGAAGAGAGCCAACAAGGACAAAAGGTAAAAGACAAGGAGGCTCTTTCTCCCAGGACACAGTCCCACGGTTTATTGCCTAACAACTTCAGGGGAAAAACAAAGCGAGCAGAAGGTGGCAGGGGAAGGGGAGGAGAGGAAGAGAACCATAACCAATGGGATACAGCTGATAGGGAGTGGCAAAGGGAGGACTGAACAAACACTGTGGAGACCCAGAAAAGTGTTCTCAACTAGGGAATGCAACCCCTGTTCTGTTCCCTGGGTCAACCCCGTACCCTCTCCCTGTCGGTCAGCCTTTTGGTCACTCCCACTTTGTTCCCCTGTTGGTCTTTTCACCCTAACCCCACCCTTGAACACCCCCTGTCCCTTGGCAATTGGTCTCTAAGGATTTCCCCGCCTGCTCGTCCCATGTACTTAAACCTGGACCCCCACAAGCCCCTTCGCCTTTGTTCCCTGCACCTTGGACGATGCATGCGTGGCTGAAATCAACATCTTTGTAAAACCCCTGCAAAGGCCTTTCCTGCTCTTTTACTTGATTTCACCCCAAACAACACCAGATGCAACAAAACACCACAAAATCGGGGGAGTACAGAATGAACTATTCAGTGCAATATACAAAACAAACTATTTAGTGCAATACAACGTCAGGGCACACCAGAAAGTGAGGTCTGAATCTGAGGAAGGGAACAAGCTGACAGATACAAAGGCAAAAGAAGTGGCCAAAGGTGAGGTAGCCACTGAGACAGCTTTAGTCCCAGATGGGCAGATTTCCCTGGAAGGTAAGCCAAAGTAAAATAAAAAGAATAAGAAGCTTATTAGGCATGAAAAGGAAAGCTATAATCAGAACAGGTGGGCTGCTACAGAGAGAGAAAAAGGAAAACTTGTCATCCCCTCCTATCTCCTATGTCACTAGTAAAAGACGAACATCAGAAAACACACTGGGGAATAAATGCCTTATGCAATTATTTAAAGGACAAAACTATGGCCAGAAATTTACAGGGTATGGTCATTCAACTGACCTGACAATGTAGTCTTTGCCTCCAAACTAAGCCCAAAAATATCCCCAAGCCAAAGCTTGGACAAATTGGAAAAGGCTATGGGCCTGGACAGCAGTGGCAAATTGATTTCTCAGAACTTCCCAGGAAAGGGGGATATCGATATTTACTGGTATTAACAGATACCTTTTCAGGGTGGCCAGAAACTTTCTCTACCAGAACTGCCAAAGCATGAGAGGTAATCAAGGCATTATTACAAGAAGTAATACCACGCTTTGAAGTCCCAGCCACAATATCCTCAGATAGAGGATCACACTTTATTTCAAAAATTGTACAGCAAATTAGCCACCAATTAGGCAAAGACTGGGGACTCCACACTCCATATCACCCTCAGTCAAGTGGTCAAGTAGAGGAAATGAACCACTTGATCAAGCAACAAATTGTAAAGCTAGGACAAGAAGCAAAATTACTCTGGCCCCAGGCACTTCCTTTGGCATTACTGTGAATTCAGGCTAAACCAAGAACTAAAGAAAAGTTAAGCCCTTTTGAGGAAGACCATATTGGGTACAGGAGGCAACACCAACTCAGATAAAGGAAGAAACCCTACACAGATAGGTGGTGGCCCTAAACAAAAAACATAGAGAAATTAAAAAACACGTGGCTGGGGCTCGAAGCAGAGAACTAGATGGGCCAGTACAAACATACAGCCTGGACATTATCTGTATGCTAAATCTCTTGCAGAGAAAACTTTGGAGGCGCATTAGGAGGGACCATTCCAGGTGCTTCTCACCCATTTACTGCAATCAAGATGAAAGAACAAAACACCTGGATTCACCATACCCGAGAGGAAAAGGCTCCAGAAAGCCCTTGGAAAGCAACACTGGGTGATAATGAACTAAAGCTAAAGCTTACTTGGGAAAAATGAATAGATTGTGGGTGAAAATTATAATTTTGCTTGTGACAATCCAGAAAAGTATTCCTAGCCAGAATCAATCAGGTGTAACCTGGAAAGTTGTGGCTTTTACGATCATAATCATGACTATGGCTACAGTGGACATAAGTTCAAGATCTCCCATATACAATGTGACTGGTGTTTATATGTTTTGGGGAAGAGCTTCTGACTATGACTCTCGTAAGTCTCTGTGGCAAGTGTTACAAATCACAAACACAACTGTCTGGACAGGGAAAGATGTCTGGGATTGTAAATCTGTATTTGTTCAGGATGGATTCCAACCTATAAAACCCATCTGAATTGGTAAGGAATATTGTGACACATGCTTAACTGGCTGCCCTGAGTTCAGATTTAAAACAGATGGGTGTGAAGCCAAGGATTTTAAAGTTGATTACAATATAACTCAAGTCTGTGTTAAACCTCGGGATGATGCAACCTTACCAACATAGACACTCAAAATCCAGACCACCCAAGCCCTAACCATGCTACTTAAGCTTGAACCAAAGATTTATGAAATTGGACGGTAGGTGGGAAGAAATGTGGGACAGCAGCAATTGCTGTTTGACACAGAATGGTCTCTCAAGCATGTTGAGCTGCTAATGCAGATCAACATTTCAAAAATTCAGCCAGCGTGTTCACCTTTTCTGAAAACATCCTTTGAAGGTTGGGCAGCATGCTTGAGGAAGCAGGCTCACTTTAAACACAGAACACAAAGAGATGTGACTGGAATAGTAGGTACAGGATTAGAGTTCCTAAAGGGAATTGATTCAGAAATATTATTGAGCAAACTGACCACGGTTTCTGGTGATTTGTCAAAAATAAGGCAGCCCTTACAATCATCTTTGTTAGCATTAGGAACCAGTCAGTGGCAGTTTTCAAAGGTATTGCCAAATTTGAGAGAAGCTGAAGACCAAGACCGCAAACTAATAATGAAAACACTCGGTGTAGCCAAGAATAATGTGTCTTTAGCTCTTAGTTGTATACAGGCACAGCTGCTTTAGTCATAAGAGAGGGAAGTGAAGGCATTTTTCCAATAGAAATCCGAAAACCGTATGGGATAATGCCAGGAATTTGGAAAGGAAACTCCAGTCCTGGTGGACTGTGGTAAACTTCACTTATGACCCTGTCACTAATGTGGGCAGTGCCTTTGTACTCACTATACGTAATGCCACAATTTACATTATCCACCCTATTATTGCTTTAGCATTAAGTCGTGAAGGGACAGTACTCTACCCCTCTGAACATAGAGCTTGGGCCTGCATTGTAGACAAGAAATGGCAGCAAATATAGAATCTTGTGTCACCTGAGAACAACAGGGATTTCTCTGTGAAAGCAATACCATTGATGCCCAAGACATATGCCTAGATACTGAACAAGGTGTATGTCACTTTGAGATCCATCCAGACATCATTCAAAAGACTGTGCTCGTTGTATATATTGGCCAAGGCTGTGTTTGTTTAAGAACTGCCTGTGCTTCAATAAGAGTAGACAGACAATGAGAACAAATATTTGCCTGTTAAAAACCACTCCAATTTTTGTATCTGCAATTTTGTTAATATTATTGGGTGTGATTTTAAATATTCAGTACCAGTTGTATCCCATCAGTTAATAAATGCCAACTGCTATAATGATACTTTGTCTTTTTCCTAATTACTTAAGATCAGACAAAGTATCTTAGCATGGATGGAAAAGGATACAAAAGAGGCCCTTTCTTTTCTCAGGTTTATTCTAAGGTGATCGCATGGCTGGAAAGAGGGAGATTCTCTCTGGGAACTAGGTTTTTAGGAGAGGGAATGGTGAGTGGCTTTGGCTAGCAGCCAATGGGATAAGGATACAGGGGGATAGGATCAGAATACAGGAACTCCCGGTGAGCTACAAGGTCATAGGGGAAGGTCACAGGAGAGAAAGGAGGACATGAACCGGGGACTAGCCGGAAAGAGGTGATAAGGTATGCTGATTCATTCCTTTTACCTCATTTGTCACATTACAATATCTCCCCGTGTTTTGCTTTTTAAGTAGGGGGGTGATATTAAACTAATTCTAGTCCAAATTTATTATTTTGTTCACCATTTGTGATAAGCGGGAGAGTTAGATTGTTTTATATTTGTCATTTCTATATGATTGTTCTTTGAGGTAGAAGGAATGATACCATTAATGGCCTTAAATATTAAATGACGTATGATTCCAAATGCCATTGCTACAAAGAAAAGAATAACAACCAACATCATAATGGTTTTGACTATGGACGTTCACCACCCAGAAAATCCCCAGCCCTTAAACAGTTCATTAAATGTCTTCTGACTCTTGTTTCACTTGTCCAGGCTAACAAGAAGACAACTTGGATGGGGTTCTTCACAGGGTTAACTGGAGGGTAGCTTTTTTTCTAAAAAGAAAAACAAACATTTTAAAACATGTTATAAGTCTCTGTCTGCTTGAGGGTATTCATTTAAGAAGTTTTTGTTTCCTTTTCCTCTGCGGCGTCTTCTTTTCGGAGCAATGGTTACTTGCTTCTCATCTCCTTCTGCTGTAGCTGGAGTTTTGGGGACAAAAGGCTTTACCCACTTTTGGGGAATCCATCGAGGTCCTGAGGGAGTTGATACACATGCATAACCTCTTCCCCAGGTTACTAGCTCATAGGGACCTTTGGTTTCCCATGTTTCTGGGTCCCTAATCAAAACTGGTGGATGCTGAGATAATTTAAACTGTTTACTGCTGTTAAAATGACGAACCACTGGAGGAGTCATATTTTCAAATGAACAATTTAAGAAATTGATTGTAAACGAAGCTTTACAGAGCTTTTGCTGGGGAGACATCCACACAGTTGAACTGCTTTGTCTGGCTAGAACTTGTTTGAGTGTCTGGTGTGTGCGCTCAATCACAGCTTGGCCTGTAGGGGAGTATGGGATGCCTGTCTTATGATTCACTCCCCACTGCTGGATGAATTCCAGGAACTCCTTGGATGTGTATGCCGGGCCATTATCTGTTTTTATTTCTCTAGGGATCCCTAAAACTGAGAAGGCTTGTACTAGGTGTTGTTTTGCATGTACAGCCTTTTCCCCTGCATGAGCGGAGGCATAAACTGCACCTGAATATGTGTCTATACTCACATGAACATATTTGAGGCCACCAAAACTAGGAATGTGTGTGATGTCTGTTTGCCACACCTCACAGCTGCCAAGGCCCCGGGGGTTAACCCCCGTACCCAGCGATGGCATGGCCTGGAGCTGGCAGTTGGGACAGGTGGCTACAATAGCCTTGGCCTGACTCCGTGTTAGCTGGAACTGATGGACCAAACCTGGTACATTCTGGTGGTATTGCTGGTGGCTCAGCTTTGCCTGTTGGAAGATGTCAGGAAGGCATGCCTTTTCTACTGGAGCTGCAAGGGTGTCTGCCATACGGTTCCCTTCTGTGATCTCACCTGGCAAATCCGTGTGTGACCTCACATGCATCACATAGAAGGGATGTTCTCTGTGCGAAACCAAATAGATTAGTTTGGACAGCAGCCTAAAGAGCTGCTCATTATCGATGTCTTTGAGCACTGCCTGCTCCGCCCTGGATACTACCCCAGCAACATAAGCCGAATCTGTTACCAGGTTAAGAGGCTCTGAGAACTTTTCAAAGGCTCTCACAACTGCAGCCAGTTCTGTAATCTGGGGTGACCCCTCCACAAACTCAACATCAGCTTCCCAATGCTGAGTCTGGGGATTTCTTCAAGTCATCACTGACTTATGGGAGGCCCCCGATGCATCTGTGAACACTGTGAGTGCCTCGAGCGGTCTCCTGCTCCTCTTTTCACGAGGTATGAGGTGAAATTCCTCATTGAACAACTTATGAGCTGGGCTGTGAACAGATATCTGTCCACTGTAGCTGTCCAGAGATATCTGGAGGCTGGCATTGCTCTGCAGCAAATGCTCAAACATCTCTTTTGTTAACCTTTCAGGAGAATTCTTTCCCTCCCCAGAAAGTTTAATTGGCAGGTGTATGCATGTGAAATCAGATCCAGACAGCTCACGCAGCCTCAGCCTTGCTTTTTGAATTAGCTGAGCCATCAGCTCCTGTGGTTGTGTAATAGTTTTGGATCTTTGGTGGGAGAGGAAGACCCATTCTATGATTAAGAGTGAGTCTCTCTGCCCCTCCATCCACTGAAATATTAAACCATGTAAGTATGGCAGTTTCCCCAAAACAATGAATTTGAAAGGCAGTTCAGGTTGATAGCGGTGAGCCTGCCTCTCAGACAGAGCTTTCTGTACCTTTTCAATTGCAGCTTTTGCCTCAGGTGTCAGTTCCCTAGGAGAAACTAGCTCTCTCTCCCCTCTCAATAAATTGAAAAGGGGTTCTAAGTCCTCATTAGTGAGGCCTAATCAAGGTCTTATCCAATTCAGTGACCCACAGAGGCAGTGAAGATCTGCTAGAGTTTTAGGATTACAATTAATTTCTAATTTCTGTGGAACAATAGTCCTGGCAGTGATCTCTAGGCCCAGATACTTCCAAGGTGGCATCCTTTGAACCTTGTCATCCTGTAATTGAAATCCAGCAGAGGTTAAAACTTTAACTACTAGGTCAAGCGTGTGTTGGAGGATGGAATTATCAGGAGCACACACCAGCACATCATCTATGTAATGCAAAATTATGGCTTCCCTTCTCTGTGCCCGCACAGGAGACAACAATGAAGCTACATACCACTGGCAGATAGCAGGACTACACTTCATGCCCTGTGGAAGCACTTTCCAGTGGTATCTCTTCATTGGAGCCTCTCTGTTCAATGATGGTACTGAGAATGCAAACCTGGGAGCATCTTCAGGGTGTAATGGGATTTGGAAAAAACAATCTTTGATATCTAATACTGCCAATTGCCAATCTCTAGGTAACATAGTTGGAGAAGGCATCCCACGTTGAGGAGATCCCATGTCTTGAATTACTTTATTTATTCCCCTAAGGTCATGTAATAATCTCCATTTGTCTGTCCCTGGGTTTTTTATTACAAAAATTGGAGGATTCCAGGGGCTTGTTTTCTTTCCTATATGATTTTTTGCCAATTGTTCATCTACAAGTTTTTCAAGTGCCTGTAACTTTTCCTTTCTTAACGGCCACTGTGTTGTCCAGATAGGTTTGTCACTTAGCCATGTTAGCTTCTGGACCCAGCACTCCACGGTGGCCGCTTCTAAAAATCCTGAGGAGTTTTTGGAATTATCATTTTAACTCCCCATTGTGACATGAAATCCCTCCCCCACAAGGGACACTTGTAATCTATTACTAACGGACGAACACTGGCCAATTTGCCGTCTGGTCCCTCAATTTGTACAATGCGTTTTGATATTTGTGCGAATTTAACATCTCCTATACCCTGAATTTGCCCTGCAACAGGTTGCAATTCTCAGTGTGAAGGCCACATCTTTTCAGGTATAATGGTTACATCTGAGCCTGTATCCAAAACACCCTTCACATGTAGATGGTCTGATCCATGTGTCATGTTGCATGCTAGAGAAGGCTTTTCCTCCTTCACTGTCTCTGCCCAGTAAACCTCTGGTGACTTATCATCTGCTGTGATATCTGCTGGAATAGGAAAAGCTTGGGTCAGTACTTGCCCCTCACACAAATAGAAAGGTGCTTGTGGACAACGAGCTAATATGATAACACCAGATATTTTCCCCTTCATGATCATAGGAGCTATTTCAATTTCTAAAGGTGTGTGTGCTGTGTCTCCCACAACAAAATACTCACTTTCCATGTGGCAAATCGTCATATCAATTAAAGGGCTCGAGATGTCCACTGTAATGATGGTCCACTAAGCAGATCTAAAATGAAAACCTTTGGTAGTCTGTAGCCTAATACGGCCACAGAACTGCCTGACTTTGTTAAGAGAACATTTAACATTTACATTATCTGTTATACCCACATTGTCCATACCATCCTCCCCCTTTGCTTTTAAGAGAGAGGCTTTTGCTACAGTATAGCCTGCAGAATTTATATCCTGGCGCTCTATGGTGTTTATGGCAGGCCAGCGCCTCAGTTCTAGTTTTTTTGTTTGTTGATTTTGTTCTGTTTCCTGTTTTGAGGACAGTCCCTAGCAAAATGTCCTTGCTGCTGGCACTGGAAACAGGTGATCTTCTTCAGCTGCTCTGATGATAACTGCGGCTTCTTCATCTGTGGTGGTTCAGGTGCTGGAGGCTTAGGAGGTGCTGGACTTGGGGTCCTCTCAGGAGTACCGAACAGTTCTGCTTTCCGGGTGCAGGCTTCAATCATCTGTGCTAGGGTTGGTTCTGGGTATAGTGGCAGGCTTAGGATAACTCTCCGACAGGCTTCATTGGCGTTTTTCTCTGCTAATTCTTTAATCAGTTCTGCCTGCATGGCTGGATTCTGTACCTGGCGTTCCACCTGTGTCTTCAAACGATCTATAAAGCTCAAAAAATTCTCAGAAGAATATTGTTTAATATTAACATAACTAGTAGTTACTTCAACTGTTGGCAATTTGATAAAAGCTTGTTCAGGTACCTCACAAACTTTATCCAAAATAAATTTAGACAATAACCGAGTTTGCTTTTCAGGGCAATGTATTTCCCCCTCCCCACATAAATGATCTAATGTAATTTCATTATCATCAGAATCTTTGGAATGTTCAGGATTTTTGTGAAGCTCTGTTAAAAAACTGCTTAAAGAACGTTTCCAAATATTAAACCATAATTCATATTCAGCTGGGGTTAGCAAACACCGGAAAAGGTCTTTTAAATCATGCAGAACTAGTTCATTTGATGTAAAAGTTGCTCTCATCATTCCCTTAAATATTGCACTTTGCCTCCCAAATTCCCTTTGTACCTTACAAATTTCTTTTTTATTTTGGTATTGTAATGGTTGGTAGCTTCTTTTACCATTCTTTCTACCTAAATAAGCAACTGGTGCTGCTTCAAAAACCTGATGAGATTCAGGGTTAATCAGTAAGTTAGGGGTTAATTGTTTCTGTGCCTCTGCAGACTGTGTCTGTGTACCTGAGACACGTGCTTCCCCTCCCCCTCCCTCAGCCCCTGCACTCCCGGGGCTTCCATTGTTCTGTGTCCCGGTGTTAGAAAAAGGATTACAAACCGGTATAGAAACACCAGCTTGGAAAAATGGGTTAAAATAGCCAGGAAAATATTGAGCAGAAATGGGAGTTGGATGCAGGAACGGATTATTGGAAGAAAAAGGCATATTATTAGAATTTACTACAGGTTTTTCCCCTTGCACTAAAGAAGGGTGATTTTCTAAATTAGGGTGCTCAGAGGGCAATACTGACAGAGAGGGATACAATGGTAAGTTTGTAGCAGATTGTACAGGAGATTCTAATTCTGTGTATTTCGGAGGATCCTTAGTATTAGTAGTTTCTTGAGGTAATTCTGATTTCTCTTTTAATTCAGGGACAGGAGGTTCCGAATTAGGTAAAGAGAGTTTTAAAGAATTTTCCTGTGGTTGATTTTTGTTCTCTAATTGTGATAATTGTTTGTGAATATTTAAAAATATAGGCAAAAATAAAGCAGCAGTGGTATCGCCTTTCTGTATTTTAGAAGTTAATAAATCTCCAACACTGTCCCAAAATATAACCGATTTGATATTTTGCTTTTCGAATTCTATAACTTCTCGAGACAACCAGCTAACAAACTTTCCAATCTGTTTCTTAGAAATTACAATATCCTGTGCATCTAACATTTCTTTAAGCTGAGAAATAATACTCTTTTGTTGTGCTGAAACATTCCCCCCCCATTCCGATGTTATAAAAACAAATTGCACAATTCCCTGTCTTTCGCAGAAAAGTTACACAATAGCAGTTCGTTTGCAAAACCCAGGTGATGTGTGTGGGGGTGCTGGGCTTTATTACCACACGTGGTTGCCCGTAATGGCCACACAGACGATCCCGGGGGAATCCCCCTTCAGGGAAAGCTCCGGCGCCTGTGCGTACGCCAATACCGTAACACACGCCAGGCAGAGCTGGCTGAGCACGTGTACTGCCAGGCGGGATTGCGCAACACCGCCCCACGTGCTCCCCGCTCCACACTGGAACTGCTGCCGCTGCCCATCCGCGGGGTAGAAACCTCCCCCGACGAGTCTGAGGCTAATCCGTCTAAAAACCCCCCTCCCCTGTACCTCGGGGCTAAAGTGGGGTTACCTGTCTCAGACGGAGTGCGGTCTTGCCAGTAACTCTGCCAAAGTTCCGATCCAGAAATGGCTTCTTCGAGTCCGAGAAGAAGTTGTCCGCCTTACCCTCCTGCGCCCAGGGCTGGGAAAAACAGCTGCAACCACAGAGGTAGTCGATCAACCTGACCGACCTTTAAAGACCTAAAACTGTGACTTCAGGCAAAATGGGGCCTAAAATCAAGCCCCAACAGCCAGGCGCCAACTGCTATAATGATACTTTGTCTTTTTCCTAATTACTTAAGATCAGACAAAGTATCTTAGCATGGATGGAAAAGGATACAAAAGAGGCCCTTCCTTTTCTCAGGTTTATTCTAAGGCGATCGCATGGCTGGAAAGAGGGAGATTCTCTCTGGGAACTAGGTTTTCAGAAGAGGGAATGAAAAGTGGCTTTGGCTAGCAGCCAATGGGATAAGGATACAGGGGGATAGGGTCAGAACACAGGAACTCCCGGTGGGCTACAAGGTCATAGGGGAAGGTCACAGGAGAGGAAGGAGGACATGAACCAGAGACTGACCGGAAGAAGGTGGCAAGGTATGCTGATTCATTCCTTTTACCTCATTTGTCACATTACAACAGCCAACTATACCACATACCACCATCTGTCACCCACACCTGTTGGCATGACCTTACACTGGGAGAATAGTTAATAAAACATCCAAATCTAGATGAAATCTTAAAAGAAATCAAGGAGAATAGAGAAAAGGTTTTAATAACCGTCTATCATGATGCATAATAAATCAGCAAAGTTTTGCAAAGAATAAAACAAGAGGCAAGCCATCACTAGGGGGATGCACTCTTTGGATGGTCACTGAAGGCAACTGGTATACTTAATGCTGCAGTTCACCCAGTCATTGTTTTGCTTATTTTAGTCAGCATAAGTTTGGTTTTATCTATTGCAGTACTCACCTGGAATTGGAGGATGCTGTGGTGAGTAGCAGCCCTGACCTCATTCTCAAGAGCATATGGTACAGTCCTGAGGAACACTTACCGTATGACTTGGTTAGAGGAGGAAGAATCTGTGTATTAGTAAAAGGATTTACTAACTCTATAAAAAAAGGGGGGAAATGAAGCAAAAATCAAAGGGATAAGAGCTTAGCTGAAGGATAGAAGCTATACGTATAATAATTATCATAGAAGCAATGTAGAAGTAGCTGAGCCAGTAGAGCTAAGACAATAAATTGCTTGGTTTTGTTGTGTCAAAATGGGTGGTTGGGATATTATTAAATCATAAATGCACCTGAAACAAGCCAAAACCAGGTTGGGAGCTTCAACTATGTCCAAGGGGCATGAGGACCTAGCAACAGGACAAAGATGAGACGTTATAGGCGAGGAAGACTCCCTGACTTCATCTTAGAAGACCCATTTGAGGGAAGGAACTGCACAAGCGTAAAAGGACTTTGAGCTAATTTTAATACAAAGCAGGGCTAGGTGGGGTTAGGTGATGCATATCTATAGGTGTATTGGGTAATTATATAAATATGTAAGACTTCTGTGGATAAAAAAGGACAAGACCCCTGTGTAGTTTGCACATCCTGTGGGAGATTTCTCCTGGGTGTACCCGGTGGCGTAATAAATATACCAGTTTCTAACTTAAACTAGTAAGTGAATCTTCGCTTCTGTGTCAGAACCAAGGAGACCATTGTTACACACTGTGAGACCAAAGGGCCATTGTGGAACTGCAGGGCCTCGTAGAACCAATGACACCATTGTGACCTTGCAGGGCCTCATGAAACCAAGGGGCCACTGTGACATTCTGGGGACTTGTAGAACCAAGGGGCCACTGTGACACTCTGTGGTACCATGGAACCAAGGAGAGCATTGTGACACTACAGGGCTCCATGGAACTAAGAACTCATGTAACAGAGAGGGGCCCAATGGAATCAAGGCACCATTCTGTACTTCAGGGCTTCATGGAACCAAGGGGCCATTGTGATCCTGAGGAATCAAAAGAGACCATTGTGACACTGTGTGGCGTCATGGAATCCTGGAGATGGTTCTGACACTTTGAGGCCTTGTTGAAGGAATGGGCTCTGCAGGGTCTTGTGGAGCCAAGGAGGCAATTGTGACACTACAGACCCTCATGGAAGCAATGAGACCATTCTGGCACTCTGAGTCCCCATGGAACCAAGGGGCCCTTGAGACACCACAGGGCCTTGTAGAACCAAGGCAACCACTGTGACACTGCAAGGTCTCATGGAAGCAAAGGGCCAGTGTGACACAGGCAGGCCTTGTGGAACCAAGGGGCCATGGTGATCCTGCAGAGCCCAATAGAACCAAGAGGCCATTCTGGCACTGCAAGATCTTATGGAATCATGGAGACCACTGTGACACTCTGCGACCTCATGGAGCCAAGGGGCCATTGTGTCATTGTGCAGTCCCATGGAACCAAGGAAAACATTTTGACACTGCAAAGCCTCATGGAACCAAGTGGCCATTGTGCCACTGCAGAGCCAAGGACAGCATTGTGATATTGCCACTTCCGTAGTACATCGCCGGCAATATAGGACAACTCGAGATGCTGTGATCCCCATCCATAAGATGATCCGGGAGCTAGAGAGCCAAGGGGTGGTGAGCAAAACCCACTCACCCTTCAACAGCCCCATCTGGCCTGTGCGCAAGCCTGACGGAGAATGGAGACTGACTGTGGACTACCGCGCATTGAATGAAGTCACCCCACCACTGAGTGCTGCCGTGCCGGACATGCTGGAGCTCCAGTACGAGCTAGAGTCCAAGGCAGCAAGGTGGTATGCCACCATTGACATTGCCAATGCATTTTTCTCCATTCCTTTGGCTGCAGAGTGCAGGCCTCAGTTTGCTTTCACCTGGAGGGGTGTGCAGTACACCTGGAACCGACTGCCCCAGGGGTGGAAACACAGCCCCACCATCTGCCATAGGCTGATCCAGGCTGCACTGGAAAAGGGTGAGGCTCCAGAACATCTGCAGTACATCGATGACATCATTGTGTGGGGAAACACAGCAGAAGAAGTGTTTAAGAAAAGAGAGGAAATTATCCAAATCCTCCTGGAAGCCGGTTTTTGCCATTAAGAAGAGTAAAGTTAAGGGACCTGCCCGTGAGATCCAGTTCCTAGGAGTGAAGTGGCAAGATGGAAGACGCCAGATTCCCACTGATGTTATTAACAAAATCACAGCTATGTCTCCACCCACTAACAAGAAAGAAACACAAGCTTTCTTGGGTGCTATAGGCTTTTGGAGGATGCACATCCCCGAGTACAGTCAGATTGTGAGCCCTCTTTACCAGGTCACTCGGAAGAAGAATGATTTCCATTGGGGCCCTGAACAACAGCAAGCCTTTGCCCAGATTAAACAAGAAATTGCCCATGCAGTAGCTCTTGGCCCAGTTAGGACGGGGCCAAATGTGAAGAATGTGCTCTATTCTGCGGCCGGGAACCACGGTTTGTCTTGGAGTCTGTGGCAGAAGGTGCCTGGTGAGACCGAGGCCGACCCCTGGGATTTTGGAGCAGAAGTTACAGAGGATCGGAAGGCAACTATACCCCAACAGAGAAGGAAATCTTGGCCGCCTATGAGGGAGTCCAAGCTGCTTCAGAAGTGATCGGCACAGAAGCTCAACTCCTCTTGGCACCCCGACTGCCAGTGCTGGGGTGGATGTTCAGCGGAAAGGTTCCCTCCACCCACCATGCCACCAGTGCCACATGGAGCAAGTGGATTGCCCTCATCACTCAGCGCGCCCGGATTGGAAAACTCAATCGTCCCGGGATTTTTAGAAATAATTACAAACTGGCCAGAAGGTGAAAGATTCAGTGTCACGGATGAGGAAGAAGAACCAGTGACCCGGGCTGAAGAAGCTCCACCGTACAACCAGCTGCCGGCAGAGGAAAGCTACGTTACGCTCTATTCACCGGCGGTTCTTGTCGCATCGTAGGGATGAACCCGGAGGTGGAAAGCAGCTGTATGGAGCCCGACACGACGGGTCGCAGAGGCCATTGAAGGAGAGGGCGGATCAAGTCAGCTTGCTGAACTTAAAGCTATTCAACTGGCCCTAGGCGTTGCAGAAAGAGAGAAATGGCGAAACTCTATGTGTACACTGATTCCTGGATGGTGGCCAATGCTCTGTGGGGATGGTTGAAGAAATGGAAAGAGGCGAACTGGCAGCGCGAGAGGAAAACCAATTTGGGCTGCTGAAGAATGGAAACACATCGCTACTTTCGGTTAGAGAAACTACCTGTGAAAGTTCGCCATGTAGATGCCCATGTCCCCAGAAGTAGAGCCAATGAAGAACAGCAAAACAATCAGCAGGTAGATCAGGCTGCACAGATAGGGGTGTCTAAGATAGATCTTGACTGGGAGCACAAGGGAGAGTTGTTCCTAGCACGATGGGCCCATGATGCCTCAGGCCACCAGGGGTAGAGATGCCACCTATAAGTGGGCACGAGACCGAGAGGTGGATCTTACCATGGACAGCATAACACAAGTTATCCATGACTGTGACACCTGCGCTGCCATCAAGCAGGCTAAGCGAGTGAAGCCTCTCTGGTATGGTGGACGTTGGTCCAAGTACAAGTACGGGGAGGCTTGGCAGATTGATTACATCACACTGCCTCAGACTCGCCAGGGCAAACGTTATGTGCTGACCATGGTGGAAGCCACCACCGGCTGGTTGGAGACCTACCCTGTGTCCCATGCTACTGCCCGCAACACCATCTTGGGCCTGGAAAAGCAGGTCCTTTGGAGGCATGGTACCCCTGAAAGGATTGGAGTCAGACAATGGGACTCATTTTAAAAATAACCTCATCAACACCTGGGCTGGGAACCGCGGTATTGAGTGGGTGTATCACATCCCTTACCATGCACTAGCTGCGGGTAAAGTGGAGAGGTACAATGGATTGTTGAAGACCACCTTGAAAGCATTGGGTGGGGGTCTTTTAAAAACTGGGAACAACATCTAGCAAAGGCTACTTGGTTAGTTAACACCAGAGGTTCCATCAACCCGAGCAGGTCCTGCCCAGTCTGACTCCCTTAATATAGTGGATGGAGATAAAGTCCCAGTGGCCCAAGTTAAAGGTTTGTTAGGAAAGGCAGTATGGGTTAATCCTGCCTCGAGTACAGGCAAACCCATTCGTGGGAATTGTCTTTGCTCAAGGACCAGGATGTACGTGGTGGGTAATGCAGAAAGATGGAACAACACGATGTGTACCTCAGGGAGATCTGATTGTGGGGGTAAGACAGAAGGAATAACGTAAGTGTTGAAGGCCTGAGTAAGTAAAATGAGAGGAAAGCGTGTAAGTGTTGAAGGTTTGAGCAAGTAGATGAAAGCTTTTACATTGTATAGTGGTGTATATATCCCAATCGTGTGTCAATGTTCACGATGTGGGATATAGGGAGTGGAATGTCCTGGGTCAGTGTTATGACTACTCCTCTCCCTGCCACTCCCCCCCCCACCTCTGTCTGCACGGGCTGCTGCCGCCTCCCCGCCTGGCTGCGAGCCTGCTGCTAGCTGCTGCTGCTGCTGGCCTGCTGCTGCTGCTTTTGCTGCTGCTTTTGCCGCTTTGGCTGCCACTTTTCCCCCTAGCTTTTGCCCCAGCTTCTCCTGCCCCCAGCTGCTCCCTCTTTCTCTCTCCCTTCTTCCCTTCATCCCGAAGATCTGCACCGGCTCCGGACGGAGGGATCTAAACATCAGAGACTGCGTCTGGAAGCCTGCCACAGAAGCTTTGCACCCTTCCCAGCAGGGACTGACTGAGCTCGTCCATCCTCGCTCACCTTGGTGAAAACGTTTTGTGTCATCTGGGGATTGTTCTTTCCTGGTGTTGGGAAGTGTTTTGTTAAAATAAACAAGTTTTTTCCACTTTTTTTCCCTCGGAGGAAGTTCTTCCCGAACCCGGTAGTGGGAGGGGGAAGGAGTTCTGGGGGTTTATTTTCCTAGGGGAACTCTTTTGTGAGATATCTCCCGTAAATTTGTCCTAAACCAGGACACTGGGCCTCATGGAAACAAAGATCTCTTGTGATACTGTGTGCCCTCACAGAACCAAGGAGCAATTGTGATGCTGCAGGGCCCCAAGGATCCAAGAACATGGAACAGACCTGGTTGATTTGGCCTCCTGGGGCCAGAACTGGTCCAGCTGACCTTGGCATGTTGTGGGTTGCTTCTCATCTGTCCCTGACCCTCTGGATTTCCATGCTTTCCTTCCTGTGGGAAAGAACAGTCCATTTCCTCCAGTGCCCTTGGCAGAAATTTGGATTCTACCTCCAAATTTGATTATATCCAAGGATTGTTCCCATATGAAACCTGACAGGACAGACAGCTCTGTCTGGCCTTGGCCTCTTGGGGGCCACCTTGCATCTGCCTTTCAAACACTGGGGAGCCATGCTCTTCTTGCTATGGAAAAAAAATTTTCAAGTGCAGGCGTCCATGGCCAAAATTGAGAATCCGCCTCCAAAATTCCTTATGCAAGGATAGCTACCAGACAAAAGCTGCCAGGTCTGTCTAGGTTCCTTTGCCTTCCTGAAGGCCAGCTCTCATCTGCCTTTAAAACACTGTGGCTCCTTACTTTCCTTCCTATGGAAAAGAACTTTCCTTCTTGTCCAGACACCCATGGACAAAACTGGGATTTGGCCTCCCGAATTCCGGCTATCCAAGGATTGCTCCCAGACAAAAGCTGCAAAGAAAAACAGGTATGGCTGGCCTTGACCTCACTGAGGTTGCCTCTAATGAGCCTTTGAAACACTGGGGCTCTGCCGTTTCATTCCCATGGAGAAGAGTTATCATTTGTGTCCAGCCACCCATGGCCGAAATGGAAATCCACATCCACAATTCAAGAAATATCCAAGGGTTGCTTTCAGACAACGGCTGCTCTGACAGGCTGGTCTGGCTTGCCTTGGCCTCTGAGAGTGCTCCTAATCTGCCATCAAAACTCTGGGGTTCTGTGGTTTCCTTCTTCTAGTAAAGAGCTGTCATTCTTGTCCAGGTGCCTATGGCCTCAAGCACCAAACCACTGTATAGGGACAAAGGAGCTCTGTGCTCAGTGGAATAGAGACTGAGGAGAGCAGAGGAGAGCCCTGTGAAGGACTGAAGGGTGGTTTCAGAGATCCTGTATCCTTTTGCACAGTAGAGACCAGCTGGAGAAAGAAAAAATTAATGCCAACGGCAGCTGGGGAGGCCTGGACTGGGAAGAAAGATACCGGAATTTCTGTCCCAGGGCAGTGCTGTGGTACAACACATCCCCCAGAAAGGAGTCTGGAGCAGCCCAAGGCTCTGTGTGGCCAGGCAGAGGCAGGCAGGACGCAGAGCTGTCAGCAAAGGAAGGGGCCAGCAAGGTGGGGCAGCCGGGGGATGATGACAGCCTGCAGGGACAGAGGCGCAGGGCATGGACACCGTAGGACAGCCTGGGCTGCAGAGGGCACAGGGATGGGCAGCAGCTGAAAGGCCCTGCCAGAGCCAACTGCTGCAGCACTTGGGCCATGGCTGCTGGCCCTGGGCCTGAGGCCAGCAGGGGACAAGTGAGCCTTGCTGTGCTGGGGCCTCATTGCCTCCTTGCCCCTGCTCAGCAGCCTGGCAGGGGCCGCCCCATGGTCCTGCCCTTGGCATTGCACATCCCCAGAGCCCAGTGGCCCGGGAAGAGCCCTGAGCAATGAGGGAGGGACAGGATCTGCCTTGCCAGGGGCTGGGACTCAGGCCTTGGCCCTTTGCATTCCTGAAACACATCCACTTTTGCACAGCATCAGCGGCACTTCTCCCTGGTTTGTCCCCTCCTATCATCACTGCCTCCAGTGTTCTGCTCTAACTGGAACCTGGCTGTTGGAATTCAAAATGCAAGGAATTCTCAGAACACTGTTCCTCTTAGCCAAAGCTTAGAATTAAACACAGTTAAATAGAGATAGGTTTAGCTTTAGAATTTGAGATAAAGGTAGTTACAAAGGTAAGAAGTTTTAGAGTGCAGCTATGTAATTTGTGTGTCTTGATATAATTGGCTACAAAATTCACACTGTAGTATGAGTCAATAAGACAAAATAATTTAGCATTGAATTAGAAACCTAAATACCTGTTGACAGTGTTTAATTGGTTAATAAATCCTTAAAAGACCTTGTAACCATAAGTCTTGTGACTTCTAAGCCATGCTCTGACCATCTGACATATGTGACCATATGTGATCATATGACAAATCTGCCTGTATAGAAAATTTGAAAAGTAAACCAGACTTTCTCAAGCAACTCAGAAGTCCCATCTCTCTACTTCATTCGGAAAAAGAAAAAATCTCCACAAAATTGTAACTTAAAAACAATAACCTAAACTTTAAAAAATATAACACAAAAACAATGAACTCACCCCTGGGGGACATTTTCTCAGTCATATCCCCATGTCCCTTAGTGGGACCCATTAGAACTTCAGGAAACTTTGGACTTGCAATATGACTTTGAATTCTTGACATGTTTCTTTTCATCCTTTACCCTATTTTTTCCTACCTGACATCATTGTCATCAATTTCTGCTCTAATTCAACCCTTGGGAAACCATCTCCTTCATGTTTATCAGTGGGACTCACTAAAAGTAAGAGAAACTTTGGAGTTTGGATCTGACTGAATTCTTGAGAGGTTTCTTCAACTCCCTGTCAAGGACTGATGTTCAGGGACTCAGTCTCAACTCCTGAGTGGGTCATTAAAGTCCTTGTGCTGTGTCTGTGCTGCTGAGCTGGGCCGGGCTTCTGGCAAAAGCAGCACTGCAGAGAGGAAGTCAATATTTCCAAAATATTATTTGGAGTTCCTTGGCAGCATCAAATGCACCATGGGGTTCATTGGGATCAAGCAAGTCCTGACAAACCATGGCTCTGCCTTGATTTCCCTCTGGTCTGGTGCAGTTCATTATGATGATTTTCAACTCCAGTTATGGAGGAATAATTCAAGGAACTTCTAAAAAATACTCATTCCTATTTTAAAGGTTGTATCTTACTACCATTCTCTTAAGAATAGATGTGATTGCAGCCTTCTATGCTTGATATTGATCCACGGTGTCTTCTCAGGAGGTCTGGCCTGCTCAGAGAGAGTGAGCCTTGAGGTCTCACCCAGTGTGGACAACCTTGCTCCACATTCCTCAGTCCCATCCTGTCTGTCCTCCCTGACCTGGGACTAGCTTTTTTTTGAGAACTGGCTGCACTCAGGCATACAGGGGTTTTAATGGATTTTTTGGTGCGGGAGAGATCGAGAGAGCCAGAGAGCCACTTGCGGAGGAAGTTCGGCGAGGGAAATATGCAGACAACCAATATGATTGATCAGCATAGTCCACTTTATTCAAAGTTCCGTCTACATTTATAGTTAAAACATACTGATTTAGCACTTCTTGGCACAATTTTATTGGTTATTGCCCTATACGCCTCTCCTAGGATTGGCTCTGGCAAGCTTTTGCGACTTTTCTTACCTACGTGCTATTTAGCAGCAGGGCCTAAACACAGCTAGGTGCTGTCTAGCAGCAAGCTTAACCATATCTTCCTTTCTTCCCATCCTCCTGCTGAAATAGTATCAATTTTAGGAACATGCTGATGTATCCTAACCTTGCTGCTAACAATGAACGCTTATGCATCCTGACTTTTGCTAATATGTGCTTCCTAACAGCTTGTTTCTAACAGCATGTCAGCTGAGTCATTTTTATTACTTGTCAAGGGGGGCTTACAGGGGCTTCCATCAAGCCATGTCCATTACTTGCTAGCCAATCCTCAACATTTTGGAAGAAATCTAAAACTCCCCCACTGAAAACAGAGTTTCCCCACTGAAAACAAATACACTCCTCAAGTGTTTGCAAAGCCCAAGTTACCACGAAGGAGGGTCCACTTCCCCAAGGCAGAACCTTGCAAAGAATGTTTGAGACCTTTGGACTCCTTGGTTCCCTGAGGCCTAGCAGTGTCACAAAAGCCCCTTGGTTCCATGAAGTTCCGTGCTGTCACAATAAAGATTTGGGTCCCAAGGTTTCACAATGTTCTTTTTGGTTCCATGAGGCCTTGATCTGTCACAATGGACTTTTGGTTCCATGAGATTCAGTACTCAACAACGGTCTCTGTAGTTCCAAATTGTCACAACGCATCCTTGGTTCCATGAGGCTCCTGCAGCAGGACTTCCCTTATGGCACAGCAGATCTCATCTGTTCTGTCCATCAGCTAGGGCCATAACTCAGGGCATCTTCCACCTCGCAGGAATTGCTGAGATAACCCAGGCTGGACATCTGTCCTGTCCTGAGTTCTCTCTGGTGCCAGGGAGGTGGAATTCCCAGCTGAAGTTCCCAGTCAAAAACCAAATAACTACTTGTTCGACTCTAATAACATCCCCCTAAAAACACCCTCTCTCTCCTCCCTTTCCCCCGTTTGACAATAGGCCTGTCTCCTCCTTCAGCTAAAAATTCACCTGGTTAGAGCCCAAACCGTCTAGAGAGCCCTTCCGTGGATGGTCGGGCACTTGCGGCTCGCGCCCGAGCTTTGCTGGCCACTTTTAACAATTTATTAAGAACAAACAAATGGTCCATTTCATGCAAAAGTTCCCACTTCGCTGCAATTATAATTTTCAGCACAAGATGGTAGTGTTGTATCACAAATGAACTAAGTGACTATTGTTGCAACTACAACTTTCGACACAAGATGGTAGTGTTGCCTCAAAAATACATGACAGCCGTCAGACGTAGAAAAATCTCATGTAGCACTCTTCACAGACACACACACACATCCGATCACAACCACAAAAACAGCTTGCCAAAATAGCTACAATAAACAAGGATTTTGCCCAAACTCATCCCCAGAAATGCTAGCGGTGCCCTCCAAGGCATGACAAATCCTTCCACTGGCAGTTTAAACACCAGGATTCACTCAAGCCCACCCCCAGAACTTGCTAGTGATGCCCCCTATGGCACAGCAGAATCCCTCACTGGTAACTTAAACAGTTCTTTCTGCTTGCAAGCAATACCTTTCAGCCCACTTCATGCGTAGAACATCTTCTGTGTCTTACCAATTAGCCCTGTCACCCTGAGGTAATTTTAAAAGCATAAACATAACATTTCGTCCTTGGCCAGCAGATTGTCTGTCTCCCACACTGGCGAGAGACAGTCTCCTATCTGCTGGCAGGAGTAAAAGTCTCTTGTCCAAGAGGGACTCGGAGCTGTCACGCTCCCATCTGTTCCTGCGGGAAGAGAAGGTCCTGCCGCGGTCACCAAAATGATTCATGAAAGGCAAGGACAAAATACCTTTCAACCAGTTTAGCCAAAATGATATGTTTATTTCAGCTCTGGGTGGACACGCGGGATCTCTTCCAAAGGCGTACGGGCCCTTCCACAGCTTTCCGTGCTCTATTTATTCACAAAAATCATGCATATTCTAAAACACCTATACATATTTATTTCCTGTCACCGCCAATTTCCTTCTTGGTATTAAAATTAGTTTACATACTCATTGCGGTTGAATAGTGTTTCCTCGGTATTGGGTCGGTGGTCTTTTAAATGAGTCAGAGGGTTTCAAGGAAGGAAGTAAGGACTGTCTACCTTGCTCTAAACTTTTTACCTCTGTCCTGCTACTATGATTACCTAACCTGCTGATCCCTCCATTCTGGTCTTTATTAGTTTCAGTGTCAAAATTTGTGATGTATAGGTCTCCCCTGGCTTGCTCTAAGTATTTTCTAATGTACATCAATTTCACTAAAATGATTCCATATGTTTATTTCAGCTGGTTCTGAATGTCAAACAATTCATCTTTGTCAAATTCTAATCCTTCTGACTAATCTCTCTACATTTATGGGTTACATTCCTAGCCTCTGGCTTCTAAGCTTTCTAAGATATCCCATAACTTGCTTCCCAAACGTACAATTCTCTAGGCTGTAACAGAATACTATGGTTCAATGGAACCAAGGAACCATTGTGACATTCCAAGGCCTCATTGAACCAGGAAGACCATTGTGACACTCCAGAACTACATGGCACTAAAAGTTTATTGTGACACAGCAGTGTCCCATGGAACCAATTGTCCATTGTGACAATGCGGATCCCAAGAGACCGTGGTGACACTACGGAAGCTCATGGAACCAAGGGTCTGTTGTGACAATACAAGGCCTTGAGGAACCAAGGAGGCCATTGTGACATAATGGAACCTCGTGGAACCAAGGGTCCATTGTTACAGTCCAGAACCAAGGAGACCATTGTGACACTAGAGAATCTCATGGGACCGAGATTCCATTGTTACACACTGGGGCTTCATAGAACCAAGGAGCCACTATGACACAGCAGGGCTGCATGGAACCAATGGTCCATAGTGATACTGAGGATCCAGGGAGACCGTGGTGATACCACAGAACCTCATGGAACCAAGGGTCAAGTGTGACATAGTGGGACCTCTTGGAATCAAAGCAGCCATGTTAGGCTATGGAACCTTGTGGAACCAAGGGGCCATTGTGGCACTGCGGGGTCTCACTAGAACAAAGGACATGGTTGATAGGACAGAAGCTCATGGAAACGATGGGACATTGTGACACTGCATAGCCTCATGGAACCAAGGAGACCACTGTGACATTGAGGAACCTTGTGGAAAAAAGCAGCCATTTTCACACTGCAGAACCAAGGAGACCATTATTGACAGAACAAAACCTCATGGAACAGAGGGGCCATTGTTATACAGCGAGGTGTCGCGGAACCAAGGGGTCATTGTGACACTGTGGGGCCCTATGGAACCAAATGTTCATTGTGACACTCAGGGGTTGCTTGTAACCAATTATCCACTGCGATACTGCAGATCCAAGAGACCATGGCGACACTACGGCAGTTCATGGAACCGAGGGGCTATTGTGACACCCCAAGGCCTCATGGAACCAAGGAGAGCATTGTGGCAGTGCAGAACCAAAGAGGCCATTTTGACAGTACAGACCCTAACAGAACCAAGGGGCCATTGTTATACAGCAGGGCCTCATGGAACCGAGGGGCCATTGTGAAACTGTACAAGAGGCATAATGGAGTCAAGGACACCACTTATACTGAAATTGACATGATAGAAACTTTTGAACACAGTTTTGAGTATTTGAAGGCAGGTATTCTTTATTGAAGCATGGCGGCCACTTGGGCAATCCTTCATCCATCTGAGTGCACTGAGCATCAAATGAACAGCGTTTTTATCAGACACACTGATTGGCTATCCCCTCTTCCTTTGACTTTATTTGACATAGTTGCACCTGTTATTGAAAGCCCTTATATGTTTCTTTGGGGTCTGTCTTCAACATCCGGTGACCTTTTTAGGTGGTTGTCCCTCAATCCTTGCTTTTGAGGAATGACAATTTCCTTGTTTTGCATAATTTCTGCTTTATCAGCCTTTTAGAGATGAGCTGGCATCCTGCTTACATTTTATGTGGCTTCTGTTTGCCTCAGCTACATGCTTTATCCATTTCTCCAAGGCTGTGCTGTTCTGTTCTCCTGTCCTTGATAAAAATAAATGCTGTTTTGTTCTCCTGTCCTTGTCACTGTGCTCACCCCACATGAGGTGTGTCTGCAACTCCCTCTAACCCATGGGCTTGGTGTGGGCAAGTGTTCCAGAGAGAACAGGGATGGGACAACAGGGTTGGACTGTCTCAAGGAATGTTCCATTTCATGTTTTACCATGATCACAATAAACTGAGAGAAGTGGCGGAAAGGTATGTAGGGGATTTTTTAAATTGGTTTTGGGGTTTTTTCCCCTCTTGAAAAGCCTTTCATCTGATGCATTAGTTTTTCCAACCTTTTCTCCCTTGTGGCTTGGTTGGGACCTGATGGCAAAAGAAATTTACTCAACTCAGTTATCTTGCACAATTATGTTTTGCAGTCACCATTAAATGAATGAATTTGGTCACAGACTGCCTGCAATTTGGCAGCATCCACAAAAGAATTGAAAGTGATTTCATGCCACTGTAGAGATAATAGAAATGCTCCACAGTGATGGTCAAGGGCTGGTCACTGAGGGATGTCACTAGGGAGTGGCTGCCAAGAGAACTCTGTGCCATGGATGACATTTGACCCTCATTGTTCAGCCAAACTCCCACCCACTCCATGTTCCATTCCTTCAGCCCACCTCTCTCCAATCTGGCTCTGAGGAGAGCACAGCAGACCATGTCACAGGCCTGGCTAAAGTCTGGGCACATAACATCCCCTTCTTTGCCCTCTCACGGGGGTTCTGCAATCCCTGCCTTGTGCTGCCAGTGCCTGGCTGCAGGAGGATTTGCCACATGCCCTTCCCTGCTGAGCCTGACCAGTCTGTGACTCTCCCAGTGCCCCTCCCTGTCCTGTTTGCAGACTGGTTCCATGTCTGCCCTTCCCAAGTGCCCAGGACCCTCTGGGATGGCTCTGCCCTTTCCAAGGGGTTTGAGAGAGGTCTCACAGTGACACTGCCCAGCCTTGTCAACATCCCTGACACCAAAGGCCTTTTCCACACCCCTCAGCTCCAGGTCAGTGCCCAGAACACAGCACAGCCCTGTCCAGGTCCTGCGGGTGGTTAAGAAGGGAGGCAGCTCTGATTTCTCCCCACAGATCAGGGCACTTCATTTTAAAAAAGTACAGAGAATAAGCTTTTTAAAAGTCTTTGAGATATAAAAGAAAGGTACATATTGAGGCAGAAGTAATATGAGTAATGAAATTAATACATTAAATACATAATAAACATAGAAAACTAAGAAGTTGCAACAATGAAAAAAGTACGAAGAGGAAAAAAACAGATGAGAGTATAGTTACTTCAATTCTGAGTGCTCTGCAGAAGAAAGAAGCAGTTTATTGCTACAGAAAAAATCCAGTCAACAATTTTCTGATTGCATCCTTGAGATCCTGGTTCCTCAGGCTGTAGATGAGGGGGTTAAGGGCTGGATGAACCACTGAGCATAGAACTGACAGTGCCAGATCCAGGGATGGGGATGAGATGGAGGGGGGCTTCAGGTAGATAAATATACCAGTGCTGATAAACACGGAGACCACAGCCAAGTGAGGGAGGCAGGTGGAAAAGACTTTGTGCTGTCCCTGTTCAAAGGAGATCCTCAGCATGGCCCTGAAGATCTACACATAGGAGAAAACAATGAACACAAAACAGCCAAGTGCTAAACAGGCACTAATCATGATAAGACAAACTTTCCTGAGATAGGGTTTGGGACAGGAGAGCTTGAGGATCTGGGGAACCTCACAGAAGAACCTCTCTAGGGCATTGCCATGACACAGGGGCAGGGAAAATCTATTGGCAGTGTGCAGCAAAGCATTGAGAAAGGCACTGGCCCAGGAATCTGCTGCCATGTGAGCACAAGCTCTGCTTCCCAGGAGAGTCCCATAGTGCAGGGGTTTGCAGATGGACACGTTGCGGTTGTAGCACATGATGGTCAAGAGGGAATACTCTGCTGAGATGAAGAAAAGAAGGTAAAAGAGCTGTGCAGCACATCCTGAGTAGGAGATGGTCCTGGTGTCCCAGAAGGAATTGTGCATGGCTTTGGGGACAGTGGTGCAGATGGAGCCCAGGTTGATGAGGGCCAGGTTGAGCAGGAAGAAGAACATGGGGGTGTGCAGGTGGTGGCCACAGGCTACGGCGCTGATGATGAGGCCGTTGGCCAGGAGAGCAGCCAGGGAGATGCCCAGGAAGAGGCAGAAGTGCAAGAGCTGCAGCTGCCGCGTGTCTGCCAATGGCAGCAGGAGGAAGTGGCTGGTGGAGCTGCTGTTGGACATTTGCTGTGTCTTGGCCTGGGGATCTGTAAGAAAAGCAATCATGGAATAGTTTGGTTTGGAGAGGACTTTAAATATGCAATGCTTGTGGCACTTTCCCCCCACTGTCTGCCCAGGGCTCTGCTGCCTGGAGCTTCTCCCTGCCAGCAGCTGCTTCCATGTGCCCAGGGCTGGGCCTTGCCAGTGCTGCCAGAGCCCAGCCCAGCCCTGGGGCCCAACTCTGCCCTGCAGACCCCTCCCAGCACAGGGCACTGCCCAGGGCCAGCTCTGCCTCTGCAGGCTCTGATGGCAATGTCACAGCAACCCTGAGGAGGCTGGAAAAGTGACACTGATGCTGCCTGTAACGACTCTGTGCTGATTTCTGTCACTGCCTACTTTATTGAGATCTGAAATAATTTTTAAAAATTTTTCTCATTCTGAACCGAGAGATTAATATCAGTGTGCAATTTCCCATCCATGCAACCCAGAGCAGCAGATTAAAAAATCTGGATTTTTCCTTTTATGCAGTCCCTCCCTTGCTCTGCTCCCTGTATAATCTCCTTGGAAATTTTCTAGGGACAAATGTCATGCTGGGAGCAGCCCTGAAAAATGCAGCATCCTCCCCACACAAGGAGAACACTTCCAAGCCTCACCAGCTGTCTCCTTCCACCCAGACCTTGTCCCCCAGTGCTGTGAGCAGCTCCCAGGGCTGGCTGAGAGCTGTTCCTGGCAGGCAGCAGAGTCCCTGCCCCAGCAGAGCGCCCTGGGCTGCAGGACCCTGCTCTGCAGGACAGCCCTGGGCACCCCTGGCTACTCTACACAAGAGATAATCAGGGAATGTACTCACAGAGTCTGTAGGCATTGGGATATTCTAGCTCTAGGAGATCGCTCCAGGAGCTGCAGCTGCCTTGTCCTGCAGCCAGAGGCTTCCTGTGTCAAGGGCTGGGAGTGATTCTGTCCCAGCCAATTCTGAGCATCTTCCCAGTCCAGACTGATTGAAGCTCTCTATGCCTCTGTGCTGTGCCCAGGGTGCCTGCAGGCAGTGTCCTCAGCCCTGCTTGGCTATGAATAGACCTGCTCGTCAGCAAAAATGCCTTTTTTAAGCTCTTCTTGGTTGACAGGATCGCCCTCTGTGCCAGGAGCCCAGCTCAACTCAGCAGCACAGACACAGCACAAGGATTTTAATGACCCTCTCAGGGCTTTGGTGCTGTTTACATCAGACTCAGGCCCCTAGAGTGTGTTCAAAAACTTCCCAAGAACTCAAAGTCAGATTCAAATTCTGAAGTTTCATAAAGTTTTAATGAATTCCACTGAGGGATATGACTGTGAAATTGTTTCCAGGTTCCAGTTGGAGCAGAACACTGGAGGCAGTGATGACAGGTGGGGACAAACAAGGGAAAGGTGTCTCTGATGCTGATCAAACCTGGATGTGTTTCAGGAATGCAAAGGGCCAAGGCTGAGCCCCAGCCCCTGGCAAGGCAGATCCTGTCCCTCCCTCATTGCTCAGGGCTCTTCCCAGGGCAAAGTGTGATTTATTTTCTATACAGGCAGAAAGGCGAAGCTTGTCCTACAGATGGTCACAGCATGGCTTAGAAGTCACAGGACTTATGGTTACAAGGCCTTTTAAGGATTTATTAACCAATTAAACACTGTCAACAGAGATACTTATGTTTCTAATTCAATACTAAGATATTTTGTCTTCTTGACTCATACCACAGTGTCGACTTTCTTAGCCAATTATATCACAACACACAAACTGACATTACTGCACTCTAAACTGTCTTGATGCCTTTGTAACTACCTTTATTTTTTCTATATCTTAAATTCTTTTTGGCTTAAAGGCCTTATGTTCTGAGAATTCCTTGCATTCTGATTTCCAACAGCCAGGTTCCAGTTAGAGCAGAACACTGGAGGCAGTGATGATAGGAGGGGACAAACCAGGGAGAAGTGTTGCTGATGCTGTGCAAAGGTGGATGTGTTTCAGGAATGCAAAGGGCCAAGGCCTGAGTCCCAGCCCCTGGCAAGGCAGATCCTGTCCCTCCCTCATTGCTCAGCGCTCTTCCCGGGCCACTGGGCTCTGGGGATGTGCAATGCCAAGAGCAGGACCATGGGGCGGCCCTTGCCAGACTGCTGAGCAGGGGCAAGGAGGCAATGAGGCCCCAGCACAGCAAGGCTCACTTGTCCCCTGCTGGCCTCAGGCCCAGGGCCAGCAGCCATGGCCCAAGTGCTGCAGCAGTTGGCTCTGGCAGGGCCTTTCAGCTGCTGCCCATCTCTGTGCCCTCTGCATCCCAGGCTGTCCTACGGTGTCCATGCCCTGCGCCTCTGTCCCTGCAGGCTGTCATCATCCCCCGGCTGCCCCACCTTGCTGGCCCCTTCCTTTGCTGACAGCTCTGCGTCCTGCCTGCCTCTGCCTGGCCACACAAAGCCTTGGGCTTGAGATGAAAATGTTTAATTCAATATTTACTCTGCCTGTGAACTTTTAGCACAGGAACAAGGCATGCAGGGGCTGCTTTGCCAGCAAGGATGATTGGAAGACAAGAATCCATCTGGCTTAAGGGTGCAGTGATAGAAAAAACAAGGACTGAACCTAGAATCTTGGGATGGGTTTTATGGAAATAGGTAAATTCTAATACACATGTAGTGACTGAATATCAGAAACACACTTGAATAATCACATGTCCATGTAAGGTTAGCAGTTATCCCACATTGGATGTCAGGCTTAAATAAATTATGTTTTCTTTAGCACCAAATTAGTTTTAACAACAATATTGCAGAACTTTTTGTTAAACAATAGTTTAAAGGAAAATATGAAGTTCAATTATATGTTGTGCTTATGCTTTTGCTTTGCTCGCTTTTAGTAGCACAGATTTGTCAATTAGCCAACTTAAAGTGTTTAAGTAGCTTTAGTTAATGCATTAAGTTTAAATATCATATGTCTATCCAAGACAACCCCAGAACAACTCCTTTTCACTTGTTTAGCTATCCTTGTAGTTATATTGTTAATGCAAATCTGTGTGCTTTTCCATGATAGCTATTTGTTCCTGAATGAAGCAGGTGAAGTTTTCCTGTGGTGACCAGGTGAAAGGAGCAAGACTGGCCAAGACCCTCCTGAAATAGTCAAGGGCAAGACAGGGTTGGCCACTGTGTTTGCCATCAAGAAGATTTTTAGCTCTGCTGCTGGATGCAACCCAGTAGGCATTGAGAGATGGAAACACACGCCATGCCAGACCTTGATGAAAAGGGTGACCTCTGCTACCAGAGAGCCATCCAGGAGGAGAAAATAGGCCAAGTAGCCTGCAAGTGATATGAGTCACAGAATGGTTGAGTTTGGATGGTTTGTTTAGTGGATTGGAATTTAGCATCATGGAGGAAAAATGTTTTTGGTGCTAATCATGGTGCCTTGTTTTCTCTATGGATTTGACAAAGGATTAATAAGTTTGTTTAGGGAATCTTTATGGTCCAAAGAGGAGGGGGAGGAGATGTTGGAGTCAGTGAGTTAGGGGATTCTCTGAATCCCTCAAAGAGGAATCAAGGTGCAGAGATTGAGTTAAAATCTTTGAATGGATTAAAGTACATTAAGCCACTTACACATAAAGCAGAAGCAAGTCAGTAAGGTTTAGTAGGAGCTGCAGTGTTTTTAGTAGATGAAAAGTCTCAAATGCCACAGTAGTAGAGTGTGTTCTACTGAAAGTTGCAAACATAGTGATATCTTCAATAGAGCCTCAAGCCCACAGTTGTAGACAGGTGTGTTGGTTTCACGTGGTGTGGGGGATGGGTGGTTTCACCTCAGGGATGGCTCCATGAGGTGGGGAGTGGGAGGCACTCTCCGTCTCTGGGAAGCTTCCCTGTGAGCTGCTGGCACCAATCAGAGAGCTGACTTGGTGATGGACAGCTCGGGAAACCAATGAAAAAGTTATTTCGCTTTCACAAATCACAATTGCATCAAGTTGATTCAGCTCTTTCGGTTCCCGGCCTCCGGGGGGTGGGAGGCCCGGCTGGGGGCTCCGGCCCGGCTCCGGGCTGGTCTGGGGTCCGGCCCGGCACCCCGGCTCTGCGGGGGGCCCGGCTCAGAACCCCGGCCCCGGGCTCGGCGGGGAAGCCCGCCCGGCCCGGCGGCACCGGCTCTGCGGGGAGCCCCTGGCTTGGGGGCCCCCGGGCTCCGCATGGCCCCAGCACCGGCCGCATGGCTCCAGCACCGGCCGCATGGCCCTGGCCCTGCCGGCTGGGCTCGGCTCGCCTTTCCACGTGGCAGAGAAGAACTCCAGCTGCCCACGTTTGTTTCTTCGTCATCTGGATACAATTGTAACTTCTTTATGCCTGGATGGAATCCTGGACCTCCTGAATTCCCCTGAATGAGAAGAAATGAAGCATGGAGACTAACGGAAGTCAGCGGGATGAAGACAAAGTTCCTGGTGGGAAGAGATTGAAAGATGCAAGTAGCTGAAAACCTTTTTTGTGGGCTGTGGGGATTGTGACTTTACTAAAGTTCCTTTAAACTGTGGAAAATACATGGGGGTGTTGAAGTATTTGAGAAAGGATCCTTTGCCCCGAGGGAATGGGGGTCTCTGTTCTGGAACTGGAATATGAACAGAGACATTTGATAGAGAAGCAGATGAAGCGAAGTCTGTTTTTAGCAGGCTTGCCTTTAGAGGTGGTACCCCCATGTGTGCATCGTAACCCATAACACGGCTCTGGAAGGACTGTGTAAATGGGAGGAAAAAATTCATAGTTCTGTGGGTCTCGGATGGACGCAGACTGTGAAGGTGAAGACACCCCCTAAGCCATAACCAGAAAAGGGACTTTTCTCTCTGAAGTAAACTGAACTGATTATTTGAGTGTATAACTGACTGAAGTGCTCTCTCTGTATGTATGTTGGTAAGAAATGTAGAATGAAGGGAAGGAGGGAACAATCTAGAATTTTATCCTGAATGCTATATCTTCTTTTTGTATTATTAATAAATTTTTTCTTGTGCCTTTTTTAAGTTTTGAGCCTGCCTTGTGTCTGCTCCTGGGTCCTGTCTCAGAAAGAAATTAAATATATTAAGGTTGGCAAACCCAAGTCACACCGTGACAATACATTAAAGAATTAAACAATAAAGTTGCATTTTCTTAAAAAATGCTTTGCTCAGACTTCATGCTTTCAAAAGCATATGTATGCATTTAGGGCACATGCATGACAGACAGTTCACATCCTTCCTCAAGCTTTGTTTTACCAGCAAGACAAAAGGTAAATATCTGTCTCCTGCTTGTTCAGTTACCTGTAAAATTGCAGAGACACCTCTGTCATGAGTAAAAAATCAAAACCTCTTTTGAAAAAATGATTAGTAGTCTTGTATAGTAGTCTTGTAAATAGTCTAGAAAAAGAAAGACAGTAGTTTGAAAACGAAGTTTTGTCTTTAGCTGTTCATACTCACAAATGAAACTTCACTGAACTTCTTGAATGTGTGTACCAGAGAAAGCTCCAAGTAGGACATCCTATGAATTCTGGCTGCATATCTAATCAGTTGGAGGTTTGGTTCATGTTAGATACATCAAAATGGTCTAAAATGTCTGTATTCTTCTTGTTAAGCCAGTTGGACAGACTCTATTTCCCTTTTCTTCCTCAGGAAAGTAACAGTAAAATAAGTGTAATGGCAGCTCTGATCCAAATACTTTGAAGAAAGCAGATTGATGTTATGTGGAAGTAGTATCTTTTTATCTATTCTGTGTATAATTTTGTGTTAAAAATAAATACATAAAACCCAGCATTCATGTCTTGGATAGTTTATAATGGTATTTCCCAATGAAAGCATTGAAGTATTTGAGTGTTGTTTTTAGAGGTCAGACATTCAAATATAAAAAGATAAAAACAATTTTGCAATTGTTTAAAGGCTTTTAGCAGGTGACAGATAAAGGAAATTGCTCCTTAATTCCACAATATTTGAATGAAACACGGATCCCTAGGATATACAACAAAACTTGAGTTAGATCATCTAAACACAGACAGCAAATAAAACCAGAATTGTCTGATTCTAGGCTATTTTTGCAGAATGAGGTTAAAACTCAGTTGTCCTCAACATAGTACATGAATCTTCCGGCCCTGGTATGAGTATTTTGTTTCAGATATGATAATGATGACATTATTATTTAAGCCTCTAATTTTCTGTTCAGTTTTAAACTTCAGAATTTTAATTTGACAGCTAGAAAAGTCTTCTGACAGATGGGAAGTTTTTATTCTTTCTTTTGTTGTCCTCTTTCATCTCTACATAATCTTTTTGTTTTTTCTAACAGACTAGTCTTTACTACATCCCAGTTCCTTTTCTTTGGAAATCTTTTCCTTTTGTGATCTCTTTAACATTTTTGTTATCTAAAGCAATGTAGCAATCTAATGTAGCAAAACTATGAGCTCTGTATGAGAGCCACATTACTTTAAAGTATATGCTTTTTTAGGGGCTATGCTCTCTCTTGACTGCCCCAGACCTGTTTGTCTCTGCTTCTATAACTAATCTTGTGTTTCTTAGCATCTGTAGGTTCCTTGCCATGTCAGTAGTAGTCAGTTGATTAAATGAAAGCAAAATAAATGGCATTTCCAAGGACTTTATATTAACACTAATGAACATGGGTCAAAGAATCAAAATCACAATGCCTCCACTTAATGCACTGGCCAGTGTAATGTTCTGAAATTAAAGTAGCCCAAATAATAAAAAAATCCATGTTAGTAACATTGGCAATGTGTTTTTGTTATTGGTATGGATGTCAGTTAAGTTCAACTGCCTTTAGAACCACCTCAAAGTTGGATCTAGGTTCTGTAAAATACTATGGGGCTGTTTGTTGTAATCTAACAGATCAACATCAGCCAACGTTTACTAGGTACAATGTCTTCGCAATTTAGAAATGGAGGGAATTTTTTAATCCTTTAATCCTTGATGAACATGTCTCCTCTATGAGATTGGAAGTAGGGTTTGTGGTTTTTTACTTGTATTCTGGAATATGGCTTTTAAATTCAGGCAGTAGGCACTAGAACATAGTTATTGCTTTTAGTTTTGGTTTTGTTTCTTTATTGGAATATAAAGTCTTAATGAGAAAGTACCACAGCACCTGTACATTTTAGTAGTGCGAGTAATTTGTAGATTTTGGCTTTTGTATGGATACAGTTGCCTCATTTAGTGCTAGTGTACCTTTCGTACAGTTTAATGTGTCACATTTTTGTGATCTTATAGTCAATAAAATTTCTTATGCCAGTTTCTATCAAGGACTGATTCTTACTGCAAGTGTAGAAATATGACATAAAATCCCGATTAATCTGACTTTCTGCAAGGAACTAGATAATCATCTTAGCAGCAATACTAATTCACTGGTTCTCTTTGCTGTTAAACATAGAGGAAAAGTGAAATACAGAAACATTTTCTTCATGTAAGTTTTAGAGGAATAAAAATTGCTTCAACCTTTTTAAAATAGGTGGCTCTTTAAAAATTCTTAGGAACATAGGGCCAAGCTGCTTTGACAATGATTTATATTGTGTCCTTTTGGCATTAATCTCACTAACCAACCTTTTGCTATCTTAATATTACATAAGTATTTCCTTTACATGACCACCCTTGAATCTGCTTTTTTATTATTTAGCTATGCAAAATAATACTTGAGGCTGTAGAAGCACAGCTGGAACTCTGTCTGTAGCTTTCTTCTTTTACCAAGGGTATGTTGTTTATTTTGTATTTTGTTGTCAGAAATTCTCATCACCATCAAAAACATGCTAGTTCTTCTTTTGGAGTATTTCTTGAGTGCCTCATTTGGGTTGGAAAGGGCTTCTAATTTCATTGAGTCCAACTGTTAACCCAACAGTTCCCAGTCCACCACTCAACCATGTCCCCAAGTGCCACATCCTCATGACTTATAAATGCCTCCAGGGCTGGTGATTCAACCTGCTGGGCACACTCCTTTGGATGCACATGGCTGGCTCATGTCCAGCCTCTCATCTAGCAGCACCCCTATCCCCTTCTCGGCAGAGCTGCTCTCCATCCCTTCATCCCCCAGGCTGTGAGATCAGCTGGGCTGGGACTGTGTCACAGCCCTTGGACAGAGCTGCTGGGCAGGATGAGCTCCCTCCCAAAGAAGGTAGATCCCACTTCCCATCAAACTCCACCCTGGCCACAAGGTCACAGCAGGCTCTGGGGTTACAGCAGGCTGAGGTCACAGCAGGCTCTGGGGTCACAGAGGTCCCAGAGCTCCGTGGTTGCACAGCACCACAGCCACCGACCAGTCAGCCCTTGACCACAACTGTTGTGGCAGCAGCGGCAGCGGTGGCAGTGGTGCTGACATTGGGACAGCGGTGGCAGCACAGCGGTGGCAGCAAGAGCTGCGGGACTGGCAGAGGGCAAGGCACCATGACCCTTGCTCTGTGCCTCTTCCTCCTACTCCTCCTGGCAGTGGCCCTGCCTGCCAGGGCTGCCCAGGCAGCTCTGTGGCGAGTGAAGGGAGCAGGTGAGCCCCCAGCCTGGCTCCCCTTTCCCAGGACAGTGCTCCCTTCTCCCCAGGAAGCGTTGGGGATGGTTTTCCATAGGGCTTTAGGGAGGCTTTCCTCTGTGGGAGGGAGCCCACAGGGGCCCTGGGCTGCCCCAGTTTCCTCTCCAGGGATGTTGCACAGGGCCTGCACACAGTGTGGAGAGAGACCAGAGCCAGCCCAGAGCTCCCCAGGCCCCTCTGCAGTTTTGGCCATGTCCATTCACATCTGGCCCCCACAGCCTTACCCAACCCCCTTGCAGTGCCCAGTTCCCTAAGGCAGAAGGAAATCCCAGCACACCATGGAAATGGTCCTCATCCATGCTCCCTTCTAGGATGGGATTGTGACATGAGTTATTTAGAAAAGCTGGTGAATGACAGTTTGAATATTCTAGAGCGTGGTGGTGGCAAGTTATTGCGACTTTCCTGGCAGAATAATCAGTGTCACTGTGGCAAGAGCTCACTCCTGTGATGTTTCCCTTTACATAATCTCAGGGTTGAGGGATTCTGGAAAACTTGCCCTGCTCCCTTCTGGAGCCCTGAGTGATCCCACAGGATCACTGTCAGTAGGAGGAAGGAGCATGTAGCTGTCATTCCTCCTCCCATGTGCAATGCCAGTGTCTCCTTCCATGTGCTCTGTGCAGCCATGGAGAAGAGCAGAGATGGAAGGGAAGGGCCCAGGGCAGTGCCCCGGGGCTGTGCCTTTGTGGCTCCTTTGCCGGCCCCAGGCAGCCTGAGCTGCTCCCGCTGCCACTGCCAAGCCCTGGCCCGGGACGGGGCTGGGTTCAGACTGCTGGCAGCTCCAGGGAGTCCTTTCTCCCCTGACTGCCCCACAAGGGGCTCCTTCCATCCCAGTGTGGGGCCACTGCAGGCACGTGCTCCCTCTGCCCCTGCTCCTGAGCGGAAGGCAGAGCTGGGGGAGTGCCTTGGAGCACCCACTGCACTCACTGCCACTGCAGCCTGAAGGAGAAATGGAAATACTTTCCATTAAGGTTCTCCTAGATGGAAGAACCAAGACGTAGGAGACAATAAGTCCCTGAAGGCATCCAAACACATGGACCAGATGCTGGGTGATCTGGAGAGATGCCGTGGTGGGTGCATTTCCCTCAACCTTCTCCTGAGGCTCAGCAGCTGGGTGCTTTCTCTGCACATCTGGACACGCCATGCCCGGCTGTGTGGGTTTCACGTGGTAAGGGGGAGGGGTGGATTCACCTCAGGGATGGCTCCATGAGGCTGGGGAGTGGGAGGCACTCTCCCGTCTCTGGGAGCTTCCCCTGTGAGCTGCTGGCACCAATCAGAGAGCTGATTTGGTGATGGACAGCTCGGGAAACCAATTAGAGGTTGTTTTGCTTTCACAAATCACAGTTGATCGGGTTGACCGCTCTCTTTCGGTTTCCGGCCTCCGGAGGTGCGGGGGTCCCTGGCTGGGGTCCTGGCCCAGCTCCGGGCTCTGCGGGGGGGCCCGGCCCGGCACCGACTCTGCGGGGAGCCCCTGGCTTGGGGGTGGGCCCCCGGCTCTGCACGGCCCCAGCACCAGCCATATGGCCCCAGCACCAGCCGCATGGCTCCAGCACCAGCCACATGGCTCCAGCACTGGCCACATGGCTCCAGCCCTGCCGGCTGGTCTTGGCTCGCCTTTCCATGTGGCAGAGAAGAACTCCAGCTGCCCACGTTTGTTTCTTCGCGATCTGGATACAATTGTAACTTCTTTATGCCTGGATGGGATCCTGGATCTCCTAAGTTCCCCTAAATGAGAAGAAATGAAGCATGGAGACTACAGAAGTCAGCGGAATGAAGATGAGTTCCTGGTGGGAAGAGATTGAAAAGATGCAAGTAGCTGAAAACCTTTTTCGTGGGCTGTGGGGATTGTGACTTCACTAAAGTTCCTTTAAACTGTGGAAAATACATGGGGGGTTGAAATATTTGAGAAAAGGATCCTTTGCCCCGAGGGAATGGGGGTCTCTGTTCTGGAACTGGAATATGAACAGAAACATTTGATAGAGAAGACAATGAAGAGAATTCTGTTTTTTAGGCAGCCTGCCTTTAGAGGTGGTACCCCATGTGTGCATCGTAACCCATAACACGGCTCTGGAAGGACTGTGTAAATGGGTGGAAAAATTCATAGTTCTGTGGTTTTCGGGGCGGACGCAGACTGTGAAGGTGAAGACGACCCCTAAGCCATAACCAGAAAAGGGACTTTTCTCTCTGAAGTAAACTGAACTGATTATTTGAGTGTATAACTGACTGAAGTGTTCTCTCTGTATGTTGGTTGGTAAGAAATGTGGAATGAAGGGGAGGAGGGAACAATCTAGGAATTTTATCCTGAATTCTAATTCTTTTTTTTGTATTATTAATAAATTTCTTCTTGTACCTTTTTAAGTTTTGAGCCTGCCTTGTCTCTGCTCCTGGGTCCTGTCTCAAAAAGAAATTAAATATATTAAGGTTGGCAAACCCAAGTCACACCGTGACAAATACTCAGAGTGTTTCTATGCCAAGCAGCAGGAAAGGGCTGTGCATTGGAATGACAGGAAACAGACACAGAGTGCCCCATGCACCAGGTTTCCCAGCCAAAGCTGACCAGAAGCACTGGGAGCACAAGGGGACACGCTGAGGAGGCCCAGCAGCTCGTTGCTGAGAGCCCATTGCATGCAAGGACTGGCACTCAGAATATTAAACAAACTAAAAATAAAAGGGTGGGGGGAGGCGGCAGTGAGGTGGCCTCAAAGGTTCAACTCTGCTTTTGTCACCGACATTCTCCTAGTTCCTGTGTTTGTTTTCCTAGAGAATTTGTAGTCAACAGAGCTTCAGTCCCTTTGATCAAATCAGTCTTAAGAGCAGCTCGGGGCTGGGTCAGTTATTTAGATGCGAGCACTGACTTGAGTCCAGCCAACAAAAGAACATTAGCTGCAAGCCACCCATACAGCTTTTCATATTAATGAGCACAAAGCCTTTATTTTTGTGAGCTGAGGGATGTTGGGGGGATTTTTGCACTATCAAGCTGAGGTACAAGGCTCTGGATCTACACAGCATTGTGGTGAAGAGGGGACAGGTGGGTACAATCCAGACTGTTAGCAGTGCCCCTGTCCCCTCATTAGGGACAAGAAAAGACCTCAGCAAGTCTGCAGCTCAACCTGTCAGAAACAGTCCCAGACCAAGAGGTCCAAGGCTTGATTTAGTCTGAATTTGAAAATCCCAAAGGACAGAGATGGGGCAGCATCTCAGAACCTGTCTGAGCCCATGGGAATAAAGGTTTTCCATATGTCCTGTCTGATCTCCCCTCATTCCCTTTTCCACCCACTGTGTTTTGTCTCCCCTCAGGCCCCCCTGGTGAAGAGCCTGGCTCTGTGTTCTCCATCAGCTCCTGGCTGGCACTGCCAGGCTGGGATGAGGAGCCCCTCAGCCTTCCCTGCTCAGGGCTGGACAAGCCCAGCTCCCCCAGCCTCTCCTCATAGCCAAGGGGCTCCAGCCCCACCTTGGAGGCCCTTCCCTCACCCTGCTCCAGCTGCCAGACATCTTTCCTGCCCTGGGGAACCCAAACCAGGTCCCAGTGATCTGGATAATCCACGTCCTTGATGTCCCGGTCACACAGCCCAGGGTGCTCCAGGCCTGCCTTGCTGCCAGGGCACTCGGCTGCCTCCTGCCCAGCTCCTGCCCACCAAGAGTTTTCTACCAGGGCCTGGTGGGTGCAGAGATGGCTGTGGATGTTGTCTACCAGAACTTTAGCCTTTGACACCAAGTCCCACAGCATTCCTTGGAAAAGCTGAAGCCTGTGGCTTGCAGCAGTTCACCCTTCCCAGAGCTAAGAACTGGCTGGACGTGCAGGCCCAGAGAGTGGTGGGGAAGGGTGCCACATCTGGCGTGTGTGCAGTGGTGTCCCATGGGGATCAGTGTGGGCCCAGTCCTGTTTAACGTTTTTATTGATGATCTGGAGAAGGGAATTGAGTCCATAATCACCAAATTTGCAGATGTCACCAAGCAGGATGTGAGTGTGGATCTGCTGGAGGATAGGAGGGTCTGCAGAGGGACCTGGACAGGCTGGATCCACGGCTCAAACCCAAAAAGGTGAGGTTTAATAAGTCCAGGTGCTGGGTCCTGCACTTTGACTACAACAACCCCTGCAGTGCTACAGGCTGGAGACAGAGTGGCTGGACAGCAGCCAGGCAGAAAGGGACCTGGGGACACTGATGGACAGCAGGCTGGACATGAGCCAGCAGTGTGCCCAGGTGGCCAAGAAGACCAATGGCACCTGGCCTGGATCAGGAATGGTGTGGCCAGCAGGAGCAGAGCTGCTGTGCCAGCACTGATCTGCCCCCAGATCTGCACACAGACATTGCTGCTGCAGCTCTGCAGAAGGGAACAAAAGGGTGATCTCTGGTGAAAACTCTGCTGGGACATCCTTTAGTTTGTTTAAAGCCATGAAGAGCATGGCTACTCATTGACAAAAGGCTCTAGCCACACAGTGAAGGTGGAGAGAATCAAAATGAGCTCAAATGGCACAAAGAATGGCATTTCTTTCAGGACAGTATTAAAAAACTAAAACACGCGGGGAAAAGAACCAAACAAACACAACCAAACCAAAAAGAACAATCAAAGATGACTTTTATTACAAATTATTTGTGGAAACTGCCCAGCAGATTAATGTTTCTGAAACTGTCCAGTAATCAGTGTCCACATTGCAGCCTTGAGCTCCTGGTTCCTCAGGTTGTAGATGAGGGGGTTCAGGGCTGGAGGCACCACTGAGTACAGAACTGACAGTGTCAGATCCAGGGATGGGGAGGAGATGGAGGGGGGATTCAGGTGGGCAAAAAAGCCAGTGCTGAGGAACAGGGAGAGCATGGCTAGGTGAGGGAGGCAGGTGGAAAAGGCTTTGTGCCGTCCCTGCTCAGAGGTGATCCTCAGCACAGCCCTGAAGATCTGCACATAGGAGAAAACAATAAAAAAACCCAACCAAATCCTAAACAGGCACCAACAGCAAGCAGCCCAATTTCACTGAGGTAGAAGTGTGAGCAGGAGAGCTTAAGGATCTGTGGAACTTCACAGAAGAATTGGCCCAGGGCATTGCCATGGCACAGGGGCAGGGAAAATGTATTGGTCATGTGCAGCAGAGCATGAAGAAAGCCACTGGCCCAGGCAGCTGCTGCCATGTGGGCACAAGCTCTGCTGCCCAGGAGGGTCCCGTAGTGCAGGGGTTTGCAGATGGACACGTAGCAGTCGTAGCACATGATGGTCAGGAGGAAATATTCTGCACCAATGAAGAACATAAAGAAAAAGAGCTGTGCAGCACATCCTGAGTAGATGTTCCTGGTGTCCCAGAGGGAATTGTGCATGGCTTTGGGGACAGTGGTGCAGATGCAGCCCAGGTCAGTGAGGAACAGGTTGAGCAGGAAGAAGAACATGGTGGTGTGCAGGTGGTGGCCGCAGGCTACGGTGCTGATGATGAGGCCGTTGGCCAGGAGGGCAGCCAGGGAGATGCCCAGGAAGAGGCAGAAGTGCAGGAGCTGCAGCTGCTGCGTGTCTGCCAATGGCAGCAGGAGGAAGTGGCTGATGGAGCTGCTGTTGGACATTTGTTGTCTCTGGACATGGGGACCTGTTCATGGATAAAGGACAGTGACAAGTCAGCAGAAGCTGCTTTGAGCCAAACCTGGGCCATTCCCTGTAGACTGTCCCGCTGTGACTCACCCACCCTTGATCCTGCTCTGGGAAAACCTTCACCCAGGTCCCTGATTGAGCTCCAGTTGTGCTGTCTGAGAGTACCAGGAGCAGCCAGGCCTGTGCATGGGGGCTCTCAAGGAGCCATCTCTGCCCTGCAGCTGTGGGTTTGCGGCTGTGAAGCAGAGGGACAAGGCTGGATATTCAGGACTTTTCAGTGGAATCACTCCTAATGCAGAAAGGCTTGGTAGCTTCTGCATTTCCAAATCTAAAGGATGTCAAGACTCGGTTTTAGGATTTGTTTGCGTGCCCACACATCATTCCTGGTTCTCTGAGGACAGAAATCCCCAGCATTTCTGCTGCACTCAGAGTTTGCCAGTGAGTGATGTGAGAGGCAAAAGATTCCCTGTGGCTCACGGCAAGGTGAGGGGCTGGATGGGTGTCCTGGTTTGAAGGACAGGTGTCTGCCAACAAAGGCAAAAGTTTTCCTTTGAAGAAGAGACCCCAACTCCACTCCCCCCCAAGTATTATAAATGTTTGAATCCAAGACTCTGAGGCAGAGATAAGAGGGTAGGAATAACAGCTCCTTTATTAATATATCTAACCGTACAAGCAGAAACAGCAGCAGTTGTTAAAACTACCAACAACACAGAACAGATAACTCGGTCCCAGTCCTTTCTTTAGCTGTGGGCACTCTCTCTCGGGCGGGAGCGGAGGCGGGAAGGGCGGCAGCGGCCACGCCGGTCTCGGGTGGGAGCGGCTGGAGCAGGCAGCTCTTCGCTCACCGTCTGTGTCCGGGTGATCAGCTGTGTCCTCAGAGGCAGGAGGCTGTACCGGGGCGGATGCAGGGCAGGTGATCGCAGAGGGTCTGGCTTTCCTGCGTTTGGCCACGTGGCTGCAGACGGGGCGTCCTCCTCCGAGCTCACCGGAAACACAAGTCCCTTCAGAAGCACGAGAGCCCCTCCGCCAGCCCAGCTCCCACCTACCCCTTTTTGTCCAGAGTCGTCAAAGGTCCTGGGTGTAACCCGGCCAGCTCCATTGGCATGATAATGGGAAAAATTCTTTAAATTGACACAGTAATAGAAAAACACTCAACCCCTAACAATGGGCATGTTCCAAACTACTCTGGGTTTGTACCTTTGGTTGGAATCAGAGCACAGTCACACTCCCATATTACCCTGGGATAAACCAGACCCTGCCCAGAGCAGAGGGATCCCTGAATGTCTCATCCTCTCTAAAGGTCTCTGAACAAGGTCTCAGCACCCCCTTCTGCCAAGGACACTCGGCTCCCTTGGCAAACCCAACAGCATTTCCTCAGCTGTGGCATATCTGCACTTCCCCGTGGGACACTCAGGGAACTCCGAGAGGCTCTGGCACAGATTTGCACCCAGAAGGGCAGCTCAGAGCTTGGAAGGACACAGCAAGGAGACCCCCAGGTGTGCCCATGATGGGATCTCAGGGAGGGCGCTCAGCTCATTCCCCTTTCCCACAGACTGCTTTGCCCTCAGCCCCACAGGTCACAGGGAAGCTTGGACACCCCATTCCCATGGACACCCCTGCCTGGCAGGAATCCCAAGGGCAGTGCCTGACTCAGCTGCTGCAATCCCAGAGCCTCCCTGAGAGCACCAGATTACAATGAAAACATCAGAGGAGTGCAGGAACAAGAGAAGATGTTGTGGTGCTGAGCCTGAGAAGGCAGGGCAGAGACAGCCAGGCACTCAGGGCAGTATTCCCGTACCCAGCTGTGCACGGCACCTCCCACACACCAACAGTGCCCTCCTGCCCCCAGCATTGCTCTGCTCAGCCCCCTCTCCTTCCCTGAGCATCTCCCTGGGCCTGGACATTTCCCTCCTGAGAGCTGCCCTGTCCCTGCCAGGCTCACAGAGCCCATCCCACCCTCTGTGCCCTCGCCTGTCCCCACAGAAACCTGCCTGTCTGCAGGGCCCTGCCTGGAGCAGGGTGTGTCTGCAGGTGGGCAAGGGCAGCTCAGGAGAGCCCTGCTGGGCCCTGCAAAGGGGATGCTGGTGCTGCCCAGGGCTGAGGAGTGGCTGAAGGCCCTTTGGGAGGCTCCCAGCAGAGAGACTGACCACCCAAAGTTACAGATCCAGAGTCTCTGTAAATGTTCAAACATTACTTTGATGATCCTGTGTGTCCTTTTCAAATCAGAATGTTCTGTGACTCTCTGAGTACAATTCCTGTTCTGCTTCTCTCATCCCCCTGTCATCTATAATCAAAAGAGAAAAAAACCCTTGCAAGAGTGTTCGAATGGTAAAGTTAAAAACAGATCTTTATTGGAAGCTTCCAGGTGTCCCAGTAGAGAGGGGGCACACCCGGCCCCAAATAACAACAATGTATTAAGGTTGATTTATTAGGATATTTAACAG
>JAPFBE010000314.1:0-66526 GCA_034336665.1 Luscinia megarhynchos | reverse complement strand
AATCCCATTTAAAATCCCACAAAAATCCTCATTCAATTAAAATCCCTAAAAATCACACAAAAATCCCATACGCATTAGTAAAATCCAAAACATCCCATTAAAACCTGAAAATCCATTACATAAAGTCCCATAAAATTCCCCCAAATCCCATAAGCAAAATTCCATTTAAAAATCACAAAAATTCGCTAAAATTCTACAAAATCCCATTAAAAATCCCATAAAATTCACAAAATCCCCAAAAACAAAAATCCCATAAAAACCAAAAGATTCTCCCAAAATCCCATAAAATTCACCTTAAAATCCCACAAAAAAATCATTCAAAATCCCCAAAAATCCCATCAAAATCCCCACAAAAATCCCATAAAATTGCTTCCAAAATCCCATAAAATTCACCCAAAATCCACCCAAATCCACCAAAATCCAAAAAATCCCATTAAAAAATCCCATAAAATTCACCAAAATTCCAAAAAATCCCAAAAAAATCCCATAAAATTCACCCATTCTACAAAATCCCATTTTAAAAATCCCACAAAATCTCAAAAAAAAATTCACTCAAAATCCCCAAAATCCACAAAAATCCTATTAAAATTTACACAAAATCCCCAAAAATCCATTAAAAACCCCATGAAAAATCCACATAAAAGTCCATAAAAAATTCCCCAAATCCCATAAAAATTCCATTAAAATCCCACAAAATTCACCCAAATTCTACAAAATCCATTAAAAATCCCATAAAATTCACCCAAAATCCCCAAAAAAATCCCCCAAAAAAATCCCATAAAAACCCATAAGATTCTCCCAAAATCATAAAATTCACCCAAAATCCCCAAAATCCCATTTAAAAATCCCCAAAAATCCCATTTAAAATCCCCACAAAAAACCCCATAAAATTCTTCAAAATTCCATAAAATTCTTAAAATCCACCCAAAATCCACCAAAATCCATAAAATCCATTAAAAATCCATAAAATTCCAAAAAATCCCATAAAAATCAAAAAAAATCCCATAAAATTCACCGAAATTCTACAAAAATCCCATTTTAAAAATCCTAAAATCTCAAAAAAATTCTCAAAATCCCAAAAATCCCACAAAAATCCATAAAATTTAAAAAATCCCCCCAAAATCCCATTAAAACCCCAAGAAAATCCCACATAAAAGTCCCATAAAATTCCCCCAAATCCCATAAAAATTCCATTAAAATCCCACAAAAATTCACCCAAAATTCTACAAAATCCCATTAAAAATCCATAAAAATTCACCCAAAATCTAAAAATCCCCAAAAAATCCATAAAAAGCCATAAAAGATTCTCCCCAAAATCCCATAAGAAATTCACCCAAAAATCCCACAAAAAATCCCATTTAAAAAATCCCCAAAATCCCATCAAAATCCCCAAAATCATAAAATTCTTCCAAAATTCCATAGGTCTACCCAAAATCCACCCGAAATCCACCCAAAATCCAAAAAATCCCATTAAAAATCCATAAAATTCAAAAAAAAAATCCCATAAAAATCAATTTAAAAATCCCATAAAAATCCTATTGAAAATCCCACAAAATTCACCCAAAATCCCAAAAAATCCCAAAAAAGTCCACAAAATTCTCACAAAATTCTCCCAAAATTCACCCAAACCCCAAAATTCCCCCAAATCCATCCCTCTTAAAAATCTTTTGGGACATTTTGGAATTTTTGGTTTTAGGGACATTTTAATTTTTAATTACATAGGAACATTTTGGAGTTATTTTAGGACATTCCAACTTTTGGGCAATTATTAATTTTTGGGGGGACATTTTGGGGTTTTGGAACATTTTCAGCCATGGCTCTTTGGGACATTTTGGGGTTTTTGGCCATTTTAGTTATTTTGGAACATTTTGGGACATTTTTGGAACATTTTTGGGTTTTTTGGGCCATTTTGGGTTATTTTGAGTACATTTGGGACATTTTGGAACATTTTGGGTTTAGACCATTTTAGGTTATTTTGGGTTATTTTGGGACATTTTGGAACATTTGGATAATTTTGGGCTATTATTTAATTTTTTTGGGACATTTTCAGATATTTTGGGATATTTTGGAACATTTTTGGAACATTTTTTATTAATTTTGGAACATTTTGGAACATTTTTGGACCATTTTGGGTTTTTGGGATATTTTTGGAACATTTTGGGGTTTTTTGGGCCATTTTGGGTTTTTTTGGAACATTTTTGGATATTTTTGGAACATTTTGGGTTTTTTTGGAACATTTTGGTAATTTTTGGAACATTTTTAGGATATTTTTGGGTTATTTTTGGGACATTTTTGGGTTAGTTTTGGACCATTTTGGATTTTTTGGGACATTTTTGGGTTTTTTTGGGATACTTTTAGAACATTTCGGGTTATTTTTGGGACATTTTGGGTTCTTTTGGGACATTTTGGATTTTTTGGGGGTTTATTATTGGATATTTTTGGAACATTTTGGGGTTTCTGGAACATTTTTGGGTTTTTTTGGGACATTTTTGGAACATTTTTGGGGACTTATGGGCCATTGTTAAATTTTTGGAACACTTTGGAATATTTTTGGAACATTTTGCACCGGGGATATTTTAGATTTTTTAGCCATTATTAATTTTTTAGGCCATTTGGGATATTGGAACATTTTTGGGAGTTTTTCTGTAGCTTTTTGGGCCATTTTTGGGGTTTGGGTTTTGGGCCATTTTTGGGCCATTTTGGAATCTATTTTTGGAACATTTGGGATATTTTTGGGCCATTATTAATTATTTTTGGAACATTTTGGGCCATTTTGGGATATTTTTGGAACATTTGAGGTTTTTGGAACATTTTTAATTTTAAACATTAGGATATTTTACAACTATTAAAATTTTGCCATTTTAACATATTTTAAAACATTTTTAAACAATTTTTCTTGACACATTTTAAATCATTTGGGCCATTTTAGGTTTTTCTGGAAACATTTTTGAACATTTTGGGGTTTTGGAACATTTTGGGGTTTTTGGAAAATTTTTGGGTTTTGGGCCATTTTGGGATATTTTCCATTTTGGAACATTTTGGGACATTTTGGAACATTTTGGGCCATTTTAGGTTACATTTTGGGATTTTGGAACATTTACATTTTGATATTTTAGATATTTTGGGCCATTTTTGGGATACTGGGATATTTTGGAACATTTTGGAACATTTTTTTAAGGGAACATTTTGAAACATTTTGGAACATTTTGGGCCATTTTGGGACATTTTGGACCATTTGGGGTTTTGGACCATTTTTGGGTTTTGGAACATTTTTGGATATTTTTGGAATATTTTTGAGACATTTTTGGGACATTTTGGATATTTTGGGACATTTTGGAACATTTGGGGTCTTTTGGAGTCTTTTTGGACATTTTGGGATTTTTGGAACACTTTTGGAACATTTTGGTTATTTTGGGACATTTTGGGCCATTTTTGGGATACTTTTGGGATATTTTTGGGACATTTTTGGTATTTTGGATATTTTTGGGCCATTTGGGATATTTTGGGCCATTTTGGGCCATTTTGAAACATTTTTAGGCCATTTTTTACACATATTTTAAGGCCATTTTTAGAACATTTTAGGATATTTTTGGAACATTTTGGGACATTTTAGGCCATTTTAGGTTTTGGAACATTTTTGGGACATTTTGGGACATTTTGGAACATTTTTTTTGGTTTTTGGGCCATTTTGGAATATTTTGGGATATTTTGGGCCATTTTTGGAACATTTTGGGCCATATTTTGGTTATTTTGGGCCATTTTAGGACCATTTTGGGATATTTTAGGAACATTTTTGGAACATTTTTGGGAACATTTTAGGGATTTTAGGACATTTTTGGAACATTTTGGAACATTTTGGGCCATTTAGGGTTTTAGGTAATTTGGAATTAGGTTAATTAGGTTAGTGGGGTTTAGGGTATTTGGGATAATTTGGGTTAATTTGGGTTAATTGGTTTAATTTAGGTTAATTGGGGGTTTAGGTAATTTAGGTTAATGGGTTAATTTCTTAATTAGGGTTTGGGTTAATTGGTTAGGATAATCAGAGTTAATTCAAAGTATGTTTAGTAGGGTTTGGGTAATTAGGGTTAGTGGGAAAAACAAAAAAAAAAAAAAAAAATTGGGGCTAATTTGGGTTATGGGGGTTTGGGGTAATTTGGGTTAATTTGATTAATTGGGTTTAGGGTTAGTGGGGGTTTGGGATTTTGGGTTAATTTGGTTAGTGGGGTAGTGGGAAGTAATTGGGTTAGTTGGGGTTTGGGATTAATTGCGGTTTGAGATAATTTAGGTTAATTAGAGGGTTTGGGATAATTGGATTAATTTGGGTTAATTTAGGTAATTTTGGGTTTGGGGTTAATTAGGGGTTTGGGGTAATTTGGGTTAATTAGTGTTGGGGTTTGGGGTTAATTAGGGGTTTGGGGTATTTTGGGTTAATTTGGGTTAATAGGGTTTAGGGTTAATTTGGGTTTAGAGTTGAGCCCGCCGTGCAGTGCCGGAACCTGCAGCAGTTCCTGCCCGCTGTAATTAACAGCTGTAATTAACTCGTGTACATTAACCCAGGTGTGATTAGCCCAGGTGTCATTAATGAATTAATTAGCTCTGTTAATTAGGATGGAGCTCAGCCGCTGCAGTGCCGAACCTGCAGCAGTTCCTGCCCGGCTGTAATTAACCCAGCTGTATCACTAACCCAGCTGTAATTAACGCAGGTGTGATTAACCCAGGTGTCATTAGTTAATTAATTAGCTCTGTTAATTGGGATGGGCCATGCCGGGGCTGCAGTGCCGAACCTGCAGCAGTTCCTGCCCGGCTGTAATTAACCCAGCTGTAATTAACCCAGCTGTAATTAACGGGGTGTGATTAACCCAGGTGTCATTAATTAATTAACTCTGTTAGTGGGATGGAGCCCCCGCCGCGCTGCAGTGCCGGAACCTGCAGCAGTTCCTGCGGGCTCAGCCCCCCACCCTGGACCGGCTCTCACGGGCCCGGCCACCTGCCTGGCCGTCTTCAGGTAATTAACAATTATTAATTAAGCTAATTAATCATTAATTAACTCTCGGTAATCACAGGTACTGCGTGGCTTCATTCAGGTAAATTAATTCTGCTTAATCATAAATAATGATACATAAACAGAAGCACCCGGCCACCTGGCCTGGTCAGTTCTTCAGGTAATTAGCGGTTATTAATTAACGCTAATTAATCCGATAATTAACCCTCAATAATCACAGGGTACTTATCTGGCTTCATCTCGGGTAAATTAATAATTGTTAATGTTAATTAATGATATAAACAGAGGCACTCAGCCCCTGCCTGGCCCTATTCAGGTAATTAACAGCTCTTAATTAGTGCTAATTAACCGCATAATTAACCCTCAATAATCACAGATACCTGCCTGGCTTTCGCTCAGGTAAAATTAGTCATAATTAATCATAAGTAATTCTAAATTAACGCACTCAGCCTGCCTGGACTTCTTCAGTAATTAACAGCTCTTGGTGGTGCTAATTAATCATTAACTATCTGTAAGCAATCACAGGTACTTATCTGACTTCATTGGGATAAATTAATAATTGTTAATGTTAATCAATGATACATAAAGCAGAGGCACTCAGCCCTGCCTGCAGCCGCCTTCAGCTGAGTAACAATTATTAGTGAGTGCTAATTAAGCTACTAATTAACCCCTCACTAAAGCTCAGGTACCTGCCGGGTTTCATTCGAAGGTAAATTAATCCTAATTAATAATAAATAATTATACATAAACAAGAAGGCACTCAGCCCCTGCCTGGCCGTTTTTCAGGTAATTAACAATTGCTAATTAACGTCTAATTAATCATTGGTTATCTGTAAATAATCACGGTACTCTACCTGACTTCATTCGAGGTAGAATTAATAATTGTTAATGTTAATTAATGAGACATACAACAGAGGCACTCAGCCCCTGCCTGGCCCTATTCAGGTAATTAACACTATTAATTAGCACTAATTAAATTTCATTAATTAACTCCCCAGTAATCACAAGTGCTGCGTGGCTTCACCCAGGAGTAAACTAATCCTACTTAATCATAAATAATTATACATAAACAGAAGCACCCGCCACCTGCCTGGCCGCCTTCAGGTAATTAACGGTTATTAATTAACGCTAATTAGCCTCTATCATTAACCTCTAGTAATCACAGGTTCTGGCTTCGCTTCAGGTAAATTAATCATTGTTAATAATGTTAATTAATGATACATAAACAGGGCACTCAGCCACCTGCCTGGCCCTCTTCAGGTAATTAACAATTATTAATTAGCTTAATTAATCAGTAATCAACCCCTCAATAATCACAGTGTACTTTTCTGATTTCCTTCGGCAAATTACACAATTGTTAATGTTAATTAATGATACATGAACAGAGGCACTCAGCCCCTGCCTGGCCTCTATTCAGGTAATTACCAGCTCTTTAATTAGTGCTACTCAACCGATAATTAACCCTCAATAATCACAGATACCTGCCTGGCTTTCGCTCAGGTAAATTAATCCTAATTAATCGGCGGCATTCTGAAATTAACAGGCACTCCAGCCCCTGCCCGCCTTCTTCAGTAATTAACAGCTCTTAATTAGTGCTAATTAATCATTAACCATCTCGTAAGCAATCACAGGTACTTTATCTGACTTCATTGGGATAAATTAATACTGTTAATGTTAACTCAAATGATGCTGCGAACAGAGGCACCTGGCCACCTGCCTGGCCGCCTTCAGCTAATTAATTATTAATTATGCTAATTACATTAATTAACCCTCACTAAACTCAGGTACTGCCAGGTTTCATTCAGGTACCAATCCCCACTAATTATAAATAATTATACATAAACAAAGGCATTCAGCCCCTGCCTGGCCGCCTTCAGGTAATTAACAACTGCTAATTAACGCTAATTAATCATTAATTGTTTGTAAATTCATCACAGGTTCCTGCCTGGTTTAATTCAGGTGAATTAACCCACTAATCATGCTAAATCATTATATATAAACAGAGGCATCTAGTCCCGTCTGGCTTGTTTTCAGCTAATTAACACCCTAATTAGTGCTTACCAGCACACTAACCCTCAAGAAACCTGCACCTGCCTGAAGGTCTTCAGGTAATTGATAACCTTTAATTAACACTAATTAATGATTAATTAATTCTCAATAACCACAGGTACCAGTTCGGCCATCTTCTCATGCAAATTAAAATTATTAGTTAGCACTAATTAATGATTAATTAATCCCAAATACACTGGTACCTCTGTGACCATCTTCAGGTAAATTAAATAATTCATAATTTATCTTAATTAATGATTAATTGTAAGTACTAAATTGCTATAAGTACCTGCCTGGATGTGTTTAGGTAAATTAAAATAATTCCTAATTAACCTAATTAATCATTAATTAATTTAAATAACCATAAATACCTGCCCGTGGTCTTCAGCTAAATTAAAATAACTGACAATTAATCTTAATTAATGATTAATTAATCCTAAATAACCACAGGTAATTGCCTGGCTGTGTTCAGATAGTCTTAGCCACCAATTAATCCTGTAATTAATCACCACCACCCTAAATAACCATAGATACTTTGCTCTGGTGGCCTTAGAGATAAATTAAATAATTGATACTAATCTTAATTAATTATTAATTAACCTTAAATTGTCATAAGCACCTGCCTGGTAATCTTCATGTAAATTGAAATTATTAATTATTAATTATTAATTATTAATCACAGGTACCCGCCTGGTTGCATTCTGAAAATTAAATAATAATTAATAACTGATCCTAATTAACAATTAATTTGATCTGGATTTGATTTGAGGCGGATTTGGGGCCGATTTTGCCAAATTTGGGGCAATTTTGCCAAATTTAGCGATTTTTGCCAAATTTAGCTATTTTGCCAAATTTGGGGCAATTTTTGTCGGATTTTTTGGTGGATTTTGGGAAGATTTTGGGGTTTTGGGGGTGGGGGTTTTGGGGTGGATTTTGGGATTTTGGTACGATTTTTGATTTTGGGGTCCTGACTTCAATTTTCCCCCAGGTTGAAATTTTGGACAATTTTGCTGAATTTGGGTCCATTTTTTCCGGATTTTTTCTGGATTTTGGGAAAATTTTGGGGTTTTTGCATGAGGGTTTTGGGGTGGATTTTGGGATTTTTGGATTTTTGGGGTCGATTTTTGGGATTTTTAGTCCTGACACCCTCAATTTCACTCTCCAGGGCGTAAATTTTGGTCAATTCTTTGCTGAATTTTGGAGCATTTTTTGGCCGAATTTTTACGGGATTTTTTGGTGGGCTCTTTGGGGTTTTTTGGGGTGGGGGTTTTGGGGTGGATTTTTGGGATGTTTGGGGTCGATTTTTGGGATTTTGGGGTCCTGACCCCCACCTTTGCCCTCCAGGTCGATTTGCAGATTTGCCCTCATGAGCATCTGCATTTTGGGTCCATTTTTCCTGGATTTTTTTCTGGATTTCAGGAAAATTTTGGGTTTTTGGGGGTTTTGGGATGGATTTTGGGATTTTGGGGTCGATTTTGGGATTTTGGGTCCTGACCTCCAATTTACCCCCAGGGCGAAATTTTGGACACTTTGCTTGAATTTTGGGAGCATTTTTGGCTTAATTCCCCACGGGATTTTGATGGTTTTGGGGGTTTTAAAGTGGGGGTTTTGGGTGGATTTTGGGATTTTGGGGGTCAGCTTTTGGGATTTTTGGGGTCTGACCCCACCTCCTTCCCCAGGTCAGGATCTGGGGCAGATTTGCCTCATTTTACATTTTTTTCTGCATTTTGGGTCCATTTTTCCTGGATTTTTCTGGATTTCGGGAGTTTTTTGGGGTTTTGGGTGGGGTTTTTGGGGTGGCTTTGGGTTTTTTAGTCCTGACTCTAATTTACCCCCCAGGAGCTGCTAGGCCTGGCCCAGCCGATTATGAGGATGTTGTTCCTGGAGGAGCCCCTGCCCCAGGCGGCCGTGGGCTCTGGGTCAAGAAGGAGCACAAGCAGGTGGGGATTTTGGGGATTTGGGGTCCTGGGGATTTTTGGGGGCTCCTGGGTGGATTTTGGGGATCCTGGGTTGGATTTTGGGTGGTTTTAGGGTCCTGAGGGAGAAATTTGGGTCTTGGGGGGAAATTTGGGGGTTTTGGGGGGCCGATTTTGAGTTAAGGAGGAGCCAAAATAAATGTGGGATTTTGGGGGTCCTGGGTGGATTTTTGGGGGTCTCTGGGTGGGATTTTGGGGATCCTGGGGTGATTTGGGTGGGCTTAGGCCCTGAGGGATAAATTTGGAGTTTGGGGGGAAATTTGGGGGTTTTAGCTGATTTGTGTTAAAGAGCCAAAAATGGGGCTGGGGGATTTTGGGGGGGTCCTGGGGATTTTGGGGGTCCTGGGTGGGATTTGGGGATCCTGGGTGGATTTTGGGGAGTTTTAGGGGGGCCCTGAGGGAGAATTTGGAGTTTGGGGAGAAATTGGGGTTTTGGGGCTGATTTTGAGTTAAGAAGGAGCCAAAAATGGGCTGGGGATTTTTGGGGTCCTGGGGATTTTGGGGTCCTGGGTGGATTTAGATCCTGGGTTGGATTTTGGGGAGTTTTAGGGGTCCTGAGGGATAAAATTTGGACTTGGGGAAATTTGGGGTTTTTGGGGCTGATTCCGAAGTTAACGAGGAGCCAAAAATGGCTGGGGAATTTGGGGGTCCTGGGGGATTTTGGGGGTCCTGGGTGGATTTGGGATCCTGGTGGATTTTGGGGATCCTGGGTGGATTTTGGGGTTTTAGGGTCCTGAGGATAAATCTTGGAGTTTGGGGTGGTTTTTGGGATAAGAAGAAACCAAGAACGGAGCTGGGGGGATTGGGGAATTTTGGGGTCCTGGTGAGATTTTGCTTGTCCCTGGGGAGTTTTGGGGTGTTTGTCCTGGGGAGGAAATTTGATGTTTTTAGGTGGACTTTTGGGGTCTCAGGGATGTTTTGGGATGATTTTTTGTGATTTGCTGGACATTTTTGGGATGATTTTGGGGTGATTCTGAGGGAGTTTTTTGGAATATTTTTGGAATTATTCTGGGATGTTTTTGGAATGGTTTTTGCATATTTTGGGACGATTTTTGAGATGATTTTGTGGATGATTTTGTAGGATGATTTTGAGGTGATTTTTTGGTGTTTTTGGGTGTTTTGCAGGAGCAGGAGCAGAGCCAGGAGGTGCTGCTGGGATGTTTTGGGATGTTTTGTGATGATTTTGTGATGATTTTTAGGATGATTTTTGGGATGTTTTAGGGGTGATTTTGGGATATTTTGAGGATGTTTTTGGGATGATTCTGAGATGATTTTTTGGTGTTTTTTAGGCGTTTTTGCAGGGGAGCAGGAGCAGAGCCAGGAGGTGCTGCTGGGATATTTTGGGGTGGTTTTGGGGGCATTTTGTGACGATTTTTGTGGTATTTTTGTGATAATTTTGGGATGTTTTGAGATGATTTTGGGATGTTTTTGAGATGATTTTTGTGTGTTTTTGGGTGTTTTTCAGGGAGCAGGAGCAGAGCCAGGAGGTGCTGCTGGAGCTGCGCCTGTGGCACCCCCACACCCTCCCGGGGGGGCTCCCGGGGGTCGTCCTGAACCCCAACTTCCGACAGAACCTGAGGGTGGCCCTGCTGGGGGTGAGGAAAAATGGGGAAAAGTGGGGGAGAAATTGGGGAGAAAATTGGGGAAAAAATTGGGGAGAAATGGGGAAAAATTGGGGGAGAAATGCAGGAAAAATTGGGGAAAAAATAGGGGAAATTGGGGAGAAATGGGGAAAAATTGGGAGAAAAATTAAAAATTGGGGAAATTGGGGAGAAATGGGGAAAAAGTGGGGAGGAATGGAGGAAAAATTGGGGAAAAATAGGGGGAAATTGGGGAGAAATGGAGGAAAATTGGGAAAAATAGGGGAAATTGGGGAGAAATTTGAAAAAATTGGGGAAAAAAATGGGGAGAAATGTGGGAAAATTGGGGGAAAATGGGGGAGAAATATGGGAAAAATTGGGGAAAAAAATAGGGGAAAAACGGAGCAAATTGGGGGAAAAAAATGGGGGAGAAATGGAAAATTGGGGAGAAAAAAATGGAGGAGAAATCGGGAAAATTGGGGAGAAAATTGAGGAAAATTGGGGGAAATTGGGGGAGAAATGGGGAAAAAGTGGGGGAGGAATGGAGGAAAATTGGGGAAAAAATAGGGGAGAAATTGGGGAGAAATGGAGGAAAATTGGGGAAAAATAGGGGTAAATTGGGGAGAAATTTGGAAAAAATTGGGGAAAAATGAGAAATGTGGGAAAATTGGGGGAAATGGGGAGAAATATGGGAAAAATTGGGGAAAAAATAAGGGGAAAAACGTGGGAAGCAATTGGGGAAAAAATGGGGAGGAATGGAAAAATTGGGGGAGAAAAAAATGGAGGAGAAATCGGGGAAAATTGGGGAGAAAAATTGAGGAAAAATTGGGGGAAATTGGGGAGAAATGGGGAAAAAGTGGAGGAATGGAGGAAAATTGGGAAAAAATAGGGGAGAAATTGGGGAGAAATGGAGGAAAATTGGGGAAAAAATAGGGGTAAATTGGGGCTTAAATTTGGAAAAATTGGGGAAAAAAATGGAGGGAGAAATTGGGAGAAATGGAGGAAAATTGGGGAAAAATAGGGGTAAATTGGGGAGCAAATTTGGGAAAAAATTCGGGGAAAAACGGAGGGAGAAATTGGGGGGATAGTGAAACAAAATTGGGGCAAGGCCTAGGTGGGAATTCAGGAGAAAAATCAGAATTTCTGAGGGAATTTTTTCACAATTTTGGGGATCCTTTTTAGGTCTTAGGGAGTTTCTTTTGGAGTGTTAAATTCTTTTTGTGGATTTTTGGGGGTCCAGACTCCTTCAGGGGTTCCTCTTTGGGGTCCCAATGAAAGCAGCAAGGCTCCGCTGGATGGGGAATCCAGGACAAAAAAATCTCAGAATTCTGAGGGGAAATTTTTTTCTCAATTTTGGGACCTTTATGGGTCTGGGGGGTTTTGGGGGTGTTTTTGAGGTTTTGCTATTTTTGGATATTTTTGTGGTTTTTTTGGGGGTCCAGACTCTCAGGAGTTCCAGTTTTTGTGGGTCTCACAGGGCAAGGCCTGTGTGGGAATTCACGACAGAAAATCAGAATTCTGAGGGAATTTTTTCTGCACAATTTTGGGACTTTCGTGTGTCTGGGAGGGGTTTGGGGGTGGTTTTGAGAAGTTTTTGGGTTATTTTTGGATTTTTTGGGATGATTTTTGGGGGTTTTGGGGTGATTTTGTGGTTTATTTGGGGGTCTCCTCAGAAAGCTCCACTTGGAGTCCCCACAGTGGCTAAGACCTGTGTGGGAATTTCAGCACAAAAATCCAAATTCTTGAGGGAAATTTTTCACAATTTTGGCACTTTATGGGTCTGGGGGTATTTCTGGGAGTGTTTTTTGGATCTTTTGGAATGATTTTTTGGGTTTTTTGTGGTTTCTCTTTGAGGCACAGACCCCCTCAGGAGCTCCACTCTTGAAGTCCCACAGCTGCAAGGCTCTGGGTGGGAATCCAGCACAAAAAATCAGAATCCATGAGGGAAATTTTTTATGATTTTGGGACTTTATGGGTCTGGGGGACTTTTGAGGGGTGGTTTTGGGGTTTTGGGGTGCTGACCCCCTCAGAAGTTCCGGGTTTTGGGTCTCCCACAGGGGCAAGGCCTGGTCGATCTACGACGCCCGCTGGGTCTCGACAGACATCGCCTGAGACGCTCCTGCCCTGGATAAATACGCCTGAGGAACGCTTTGGGAGGTGAGAATTTGGGATTATTTTGGGTATTTTTGGGGTTTTTTGGGGGTTGGAAAAATCTAAAATTTTATTTCTTTTTAGGTGGTTTTGCACTCTTATGGTCGGGTCACCCAGCGTCAGCGTGAGCCAGATCTGGCACAGCTGCTGGTGCAGGCCGGGCTCATGAAGAGGTTTGGGGAGAAATTTGGGGATTTGGGGAATTTTTGGGGATTTTGGGGGTGATTGGGGAAAATTTGGAGGGATTTGAGAGGGTTTGGGGGATTTTGAGGGGATTTTTGGGGAAATTTGGGAGCTTAATTCTGGGTGCAGTCTGGGCTCACCTAAAAAGATTTGGGGATTTTGGGAGGTTTTTGGGAGATTTTTAGGGATTTTGGGAATTTTGAAGGAGTTTGGCAATTTTAGGATTTTTGGGGGTGATTGGGGAAAATTTCTAGAATTTGGGGATTTGAGAGATTTTGGGAGGATTTTGGGGGAAGTTTGTGAGGGACTCCCCTGGTGCAGGGCGAGCTCATGAAGAGATTTTAGGGGATTTTTTGGGAGATTTTGGGGGTTTTGAGAATTTAGGGATTTTGGGGGTGATTGGGGAGAATTTGGAGAGTTTTGGGGGGATTTGAGAAGCCTTTTGGGGGCTCATTTTGGGGAATTTTGAGGGGATTTTGGGAGGGATCTCGGGCAGGCCAGGCTCATGAAGAGATTTTGGGGGAAATTTGGGGGAAATTTGGGGATTTTTGGGGGTGATTGGGGAGAATTTGGGGGATTTGAGAGCGTTTGAGGGGATTTTGAGGGATTTTGGGGAAATTTGGGAGCAACCTGGGTCAGTCCGGCTCATGAAAAGATTTGGGGATTTTTGGGAGGTTTTTGGGAGATTTTTAGAGGGATTTTGGGAATCCTTTGAAGGAGTTTGGGCAATTTTGGGGGTGATTGGGGAAAAATTTCTCAGAATTTTGGGGATTTGAGAGATTTTGGGAGGATTTTTGGGGAAGTTTGTGAGGGACTCCTGGCAGGGGCGAGCTCATGAAGAGATTTTGGGGATTTTTTGGGGAGATTTTGGGGCTTTTGAGAATTTAGGGACTTTTGGGGGTGATTGGGGAGAATTTTGGAGAATTTTGGGGGGATTTGAGTAGTTTTGGGGGCGATTTTGGGAATTTTGAGGGGGATTTTGGGAGGGATCCCCGGGTGCAGGCCAGCTCATGAAGAGATTTTGGGAAATTTGGGGATTTTGGGAATTTTGGGGGATTTTGGGAGGATTGGGGAGAATTTGGGGGATTTGAGAGGGCTTTGGGGAGATTTTTGAGGATTTTGGGGAAATTTGTCAATTTGGGCAGTCTGGGCTCATGAAAAGATTTGGGGGATTTTTGGGAGGTTTTTGGGAGATTTTTAGGGGATTTTTGGGAATTTTGAAGGAGTTTGGCAATTTTGGGGGTGATTGGGGAAAATTTCGAGAATTTTGGGGGGATTTGAGAGATTTTGGGGAGGATTTTTGGGGGGAAGTTTGTGAGGGACTCCCTGGTGCAGGGCGAGCTCATGAAGAGATTTTGGGGATTTTTTTGGAGATTTTTGGGGGTTTTGAGAATTTAGGAGACTTTTGGGGGTGATTAGGGAAAATTTTGAGAATTTTGTGAGGGATTTGAGAGATTTTGGGGGCTATTTTGGGAATTTTGGAGGGACTTTGAGGGGGATTTTGGGAGGGATCTCAGGCAGGCCACGCCTCATGAAGAGATTTTGGGGAAATTTGGGGAGTTTGGGATTTTTGGGGATTTTGGCCGTGATTGAGGAGAATTTTGAGAGATTTTTGGGGGAATTTTGGGGTATTTTGGGTCCTGGAGGGATTTTGATCATTCTGAAGGAGATTTTTGGGGGTCTCCTGAGGGGGGATTTTGGGAATCCTGGGGGATTTTGGGCAATTTTTGGGGAATTTTGAGGGAATTTTTGGGTATTTTGGGTCCTGGGGAAATTTTGATCATCCTGAGGAGATTTTGGGGGTCCTGAGGGGATTTTGGGATTCCTGAGGGAGATTTTGGACATCCTGAGGGGATTTTGGGGGTTCCTGGGAGTGGGATTTTGGGCCCTGAGGGGAGATTTTGGGGTTCCTGGGGAGATTTTGGGGGTCCCTGGAAGGAGATTTTGGGGTTCCTGGAGGAGATTTTGGGGGTTCCTGGAGGAGATTTTGGGGTTCCTGAGGGGATTTTGGGGGTCCTGGGAGGGATTTTGGGGATTCCTGAGAGAGATTTTGGGGTTCCTGAGGGAGATTTTGGGGTTCCCTGAGGGAGATTTTGGGGTTCCTGAGGGAGATTTTTGGGGGCATCCTGAGGGGATTTTTGGGCTTCCCTGGGAGTGATTTTTGGGGAGGATTTTTGTGATAAATTTGGCTTTTACCTGCTGACTCTCAGGGTAATTTTTGGGATTTGGGGCCATCCCCCGTTTGGGGTGACCCTCGAGGTTTGGGGCTGCTCTCTGACGCCCCCTGCCCAAATTTTTGGGGTCCCCAGCGATTGGGGGAGCCCCCTGCATCACTGGCCGGGTTCCAGTTCCTGTTGCTCGACACCCCAGCCCAGCTCTGTTCTTCATCCTGCAGTACCCATGTAGGGCCGAGGTCAGGGTCAGCCTAAAATACCCCCAAAATATCCCAAAACCCCAAAAACACAAAAACAAAAAAGACAAAAAATTTAAAAAACAAAAACAAAACCAGAATTTTTCCCCCAGGCGCAGGGGATGGACCTGGTGGAGATTTTGTCGCTCCTGTTCCAGTTGAGCTTCCACCCCAAGCAAGGTGGGACTGGGGGACTGGGAGGGACTGGGGGAACTGGGAGGGGACTGAGGGAACTGGGAGGGGATTGGGATGGACTGGGAGGGACTGGGATCAACAGGGAGTGGACTGGGATGTACTGGGAGGAACAGGAGGGACTGGGATGTACTGGGGAGGGAACTGGGAGGGGATTGAGGGGAACTGGGAGGGATTGGGATGGACTGGGAGGAACTGATGGGCTGGGCTGACTGGAGGGGCTGGGATGGACTGGGAGGGACTGGGATGAACTGAGGGACTGGGATGTACCGGGAGGGAGCTGGGATGGGCTGGGAAGGACTGGGAGGGGACTGGCATGGACTGGGAGGGGATTGGGATAGACTGGGAGGGACTGGGAGGGATTGGGACGGACTGAGAGGACTGGGAGGGGCTGGGATGGACTGGGAGGGACTGGGATGAACTGGGATGGACTCGGATGTGTACTGGGAGGGAGCTGGGATGGGCTGGGAAGGACTGGGATGGACTGGGATGGACTGGGTGGGGATTGGGATGGACTGGGAGGGACTGGGATGTACTGGGAGGGAGCTGATGGGCTGGGAAGGACTGGGATGGACTGGGATGGACTGGGTGGGGATTGGGATGGACCGGGGAGGGACTGGGATGTACTGGGAGGGAACTGGGATGGAACTGGGAGGGACTAGTCCAAACTGGTCTGAACTGGTCCATACTGGTCTATACTGGTTCATAACGCCCATACTGGTCCGCGCTGGTCTATACTGGTCCATACTGGTTTATACTGGTTTGTATTGGTCCATACTGGTCCTGCATTCGGTCTATACTGGTCCGTGCTGTTCCATAATACTGGTCCATACTGGTCTATACTGGTTTATACTGGTCTGTACTGGTCCATACTGGTCCACTGGTCTGTACTGGTCTATACTGGCATACTGGTGCATACTCGTCCGCACTCGGTGCCAGGATTACCTGGGTGGAGGGATGAGCCGAGCGCTGCTGACGCCCTGCAGCACCCGCGCTGAAGTTCGACTGATGTTCCAGAGGAAGGCACCGGGAGCACTGCAGAGCACTGAGGACACTGAGGAGACTGGGAGTAACGGGAGGGACACTGGGAGCACTGGGAGGATACTGGGAGACTGAGGACACTGGGGACACTGAGGAGACACTGGGGAGCACTGGGAGGGACACTGGGAGCACTGAGGGACACTGGGAGCACTGGGAGGAGACAGATGGGAGGACACTCGGAGCACTGAGGAAACTGGGCACTGAGGACACTGGGAGCACTGAGGGACACTGGGAGCACTGGGAGGATACTCAGAGGGACACTGGGAGCACTGGGAAGAGACTGGGAGTAATCTGAGAGGACACTGGAGCACTGGGAGGACACTGGGAACACTGGGACACTGAGGAGCACTGAGGGACACTCAGGGAGCACTGGGAGGACACTGGGACACTGGGAGCACTGAGGACACTGGGACACTGGGAGGACCGAGCACTGGGAGGACACTGAAGACACTGGGAGCACTGAGGGGACACTGGGAGCACTGGGAGGACACTCGAGACACTGAGCACTGGGAGCACCTGAGCACTGGGAGGACACTGGGAGCACTGAGGGACACTGGGGACACCTGGGGCACCAGACATTCTGGGTGACACTGGGATGGGAGCACTGGGGTGGCACTGGGGATACTGGGGACACCTGGGGACATTCTGGGTGGCACTGGCACTGGTGACACTGTGACACTGGGACACTGGGGTGGCACTGGGGACATTCTCAGACACTGGGGGTGGCACTGGGGACACTGGGGGTGGCACTGGTGACACTGGGTGACACTGTGGTGACACTGAGGGCATTCTGGGTGACACTGGGTGACACTCTGGTGACACTGGTGACACTGGGGTGGCACTCGTGACATTCTGGGTGACAGGGACACTCATGACACTGGGGTGGCACTGGGGACATTCTGGTGATACTGTGGTGACACTGGTGACACTGGGGTGGCACTGAGGGCATTCTGGGTGACACTGGGTGGCACTAGACACTCAGACACTGGTGACACTGTGGTGACACTCTGGTGACACTGAGGGCATTCTTGTGCACACTGCAAAGTGACACTGGTGGCACTCTGCGGACACTCTGGTGACACTGTGGGTGACACTGGTGACACTCTGGTGACACTCTGGTTGCACTCTGCGACACTGTGGTGACACTGGGGTGACACTGGCGACACCTGGGGTGACACTGTGACGATTCCGTGTCCCCAGAGGAAGTCCCGCCATTTCTACCCCACGCCTGGCGATCGCTCGGCCCTCGGCACCTCGTACACTGCGGGACCACCTGCGGACACTGGGACAGCCCTGGGGACACTGGGCAGGCACTGAGGACGCTCTGCGACACCTGGAGTGGCACTGGGGACATTCTGCGACACTGGGGTGGCACTGAGGTGACACTGGGGTGACACTGGTGACACTGGGGTGACACTGGGGTGGCACTGGTGACATTGCAATGACACCGAGACACTTGGGGTGGCACTGGGGACATTCTGCGGCACTGGGGTGGCACTGGCGACACCGGCACGACACTGAGGGCATTCTGTGACACTGCGACACTGGTGGCACTCTGGCGACACTGGGGTGACACTGTGATTCCCGCAGTCCCCAGAGGAAGTCCCACGGCTTCACCCCACGCCTGGACGATCGCTGGCTGGCCCGGCACCTCGGGGACACCGACACTGGGGACACCGACAGCCCTGGGGACACCGTATCAACCACGGGATCAGCCGGAGCCTCGACGGGCACATCGGGCTTCATCCCGGTGGAGACCAACCACCGGATCTACCACACAGGTGGCACTCAGTATCAATTGCGTCAATCGCACGGACACCAGATCATCGGGACACCAGAATCATCGGACATCGGGACACGACATGACATGGGGCACCGGGACACTGACACCGACACTGACACGACACTGACCAGGACACCAGACAGCCGTGACGGACACTCGTATCCTTCCGTGACACCGGATCACCTCGTGATCACTCGTATCATCAGACACCAGACACCGGGACACTGTATCAATTCGTATCAATTCAGACACTGCACTGGGACACCAGTATCGACCAGACAGCGACACCGGGGACACTGCGTCGGATCACTGTGACACTCCTCGACACCAAATAATCGTGACAGCCGACACGGACACTGCATCACTGACACCGTATCGTTTAGCCGACCAGACACTGCGTCAGCCGACACCGGATCACTCAGACAGCCGACACTGCGGGACAGCCTGATCACTGCACTGCATCACTGGACACCGTATCGTTGACACCAAATAGTGCATCAATTGCACTCACCGTATCGTTTTATCACTGCATCACTTTCGTAGCGTTTATCACCTCCGCATCACTGGGACACCGTAGACAGCCAGCCACCCGTATCACTGCAGACACCGACACTGTGATCGCCGACAATTCGCATCACTTTCGTATCACGACACCGTGATCACCTCGTATCAATCTGCGATCAGCACCGTGTCACCTCGACACTGACACCGTATCTCGGGACACCGTATCAGCCATCACCCGCGGGATCACCGCGCTGGATCGCTCGGACTGCACTGTACCGACTGCATCAATGATCGCGGACACCAGATCACTGTCAACATCGACTGCATCAATTCAGTACGACACTGGCGACACTGTATCATTTGCATCAGATCATCATCTGGCATCAATCGGGATCATCGACACTGCGATCACTCTATCAATTCAGACACTGTATCACTGCGACTGGATCATTCGATCACTCAGTATCATCGCGACTGGGCACTGGGGATCACTCAGATCGTCGACACTGGGGACACTGTGACTGCATCGACACCGACAGCCACGCGATCACCGCCACCCAGCCACTGCTGTCGAAGTCCCAGCCGGCCGCTCGCGTCACCCGCGTCACCCGTGTCACCAAATCCCAGTGTCATCGGTGTCACCGCCCACCCGTGTCACCACTCCTGCGTCTCCGCGTCACCAAATCCCACAAGCCCAACAGTCCCCAATGCAACCAGTGTCACCAGTGCACGTCAACATCCCCCAATGTCCCCCAATGTCCCCACTGTCCCCCAACGTCCCCCAACGTCCCCAATGTCCCCAATGTCCCACTGTCCCCACAGTCCCCACTGTCCCTACTGTCCCCAATGTCCACACAATCAATGTCTAATGTCCCCAATCGCCCCAAATGTCCCCAGTGTCCCCCAATGCCCAAAATGTCCCCCAACACGTCCCCGAATCCAAACGTCAACGTTCACTGTCTAATACCCCACCTCCCGTCACTCCCTCGTCCCCATGTCCCCATGTCCCCCTGTCCCTCACTGTCCCCGCTGTCCCCACTGTCTCATCTCTTCTGTCCCCACTCGTCCCTCAATCCTCCCACCGTCACTCGGCTGTCCCCTCAAATGTCCCTGTGTCCCTCTGTCCCAGACTCGAGCTCCAGGTCAGCCTCACTGCCTCTCTCCCAGGCTGCATCAGCCTCCCCAACCCGGTGGTGGCACAGGTGACAAGGGACAGCGGCAGGCTGCCATCGCCAAGGGGCATCAATGGCCGAAAGCAGGTGGGCACCGACACCGGGGATTGGGACATTGGGGAGAGCACTGGGGGACAGTGGGGACAGACATTGGGACATTGAGGGATTGGGGACACTGGGGACATTGGGGACATTGGGGAATTGGGGACACTGAGGACACTGGGGACAGGACATTGGGGAATTGGGGACACTGTGACACTGGGGACTAGACATTGGGGGATTGGGGACATTGGGGACACTGGGACATTGGGGACATTGGGGACATTGGGGACATTGGGGACATTGGGAGGATTGGGGACATTGTGGGACAGTGGGGACATTGGGGACATTGGGGACATTGGGAGGATCGTGGACATTGGACAGTGGGACATTGGAGACATTAGATTGGGCATTAAAGACACTGGACACTGGGGATTGTGACACTGGGGGATTGGGGACATTGGGGACATTGGGGACATTGGGGACATTTGGGGATTGGGGACACCGGACATTGAGGTGATTGGACATTGGGGACACTGGGGACACTAGATTGACATTGGGACATTAGACGTTAGATTGGGGACACTAGATTTTGGTGACATGGCGACTGGTGACTCTGTCCTCCCTCCCCCACAGATCATCTCACTCTCCTGCAAGACATCATCACCATCCCAAGTGATGGCTAAACAGGTGAGAGACCCCAGTGTCTGCAATGTCTAATGTCCCCTACTGTCCCCTAATGTCCCCTAATGTCCCAATGTCTAATGTCCCTAAATGTCTAAATGTCCCCAAATGTCCCTTAATGTCTAATGTCCCTAATGTCCCACTGTCCCCAACATCCCCCAATGTCCCAAATGTCCCCTAAATGTCTAATCGTCCCCAATGTCCAATGTCCCCTAATGTCCCTAATGTCCCCTTAATGTCCCTAAGTAAATATCCCAATGTCCCCAATGCTGCACTGTCCTTAAATCCCCCAATCCCCTAATGTCTTAATGTCCCCAATCTCAATGTCCCCTAATGTCCCCACGTCCCCACATCCCACTGTCCCCAATGTCCCTCCTAATGTCACGTCCCTTCTAATCCACCAATGTCCCCAATGTCCCCAAATGTCCCCACTGTCTCCAGTGTCCCCAGTGTCCCAATGTCCCCCAATGTCCCCAAATGTCCCCTAAATGTCCTCAGTGTCCCCTAGTGTCCCAATGTCCTCCCAGTGTCCCAATCCCCCAATGTCCCCTAAATCCCCCAATGTCCCTAATGTCCCTAATCCCCCCAATGTCCCCAAATCCCCCCCAGTGTCCCCCAATGTCCCCCCAATGTCCCCTAATGTCCCACTGTCCCCTAATGTCCCCAAATGTCCTAATCTCCCAATCCCCAATGTCCCCTAATGTCCCCCTAATGTCCCTAATGTCCCAATGTCCCTAATGTCCCAAATGTCCCCAAATGTCCCCACTGTCCCCTCTGTCCCCGCTGTCCCCAGGTCCCTCAGTCCTGCCCCCGACCATCACGGATCAGATTCGGCCTCTGGGAGCTCGAGCTGACGGCCGCGCTTTCCTCGACGGTGAGGCCAGAAATGTCCCCAAATGTCACCTCAGTGTCACCTCAGTGTCACCAAAAATGTCCCCAAATTGCCCTTGAGGGTGCCTCCGAAGTGCCACCAAAGTGGGAAATGACCCACAGGTGACCCCAGGTGTGTCCCACATGTGTCCCAGGTGTCCCCAGGTGTGTCCCAGGTGTCCCCAGGTGTATCCCAGGTGACCCCAAGTGTCCCCAGGGTGTGTCCCAGGTGTCCCCAGGTGTATCCCAGGTGTCCCCAGCTGCCCCTCAGGTGACCCCCAAGTGTCCCCAGGTGTCCCCAGCTGCCCCTCAGGTGACCCTCAGGCATCCCCAGGTGACCCCCAGATGCCCCTCAGGTGCCCCCAGGTGTATCCAGGTGACCTACAGCTGACCCCAGGTGTTCTTAGGTGACCCCAGGTGCCCCCAGGTGTATCCAGGTGACCCCAGGTGCCCCCCAGGTGTCCCCCAGGTGACCCCAGATGTTCTTAGGGTGACCCCAGGTGTCCCCCAGGTCTCCTTAGATGACCCCAGGTGTCTGCAGGTGTCCCCAGCTGACCCCCAGGTGTCCCCCAGCTGACCCCAGGTGTATCCAGGTGTCAGCCCACCTGATCCCCCTCGGTGTCTCCAGGTGACCCCCCAGCTGTCCCCAGGTGTGTCCAGCTGACCCCAGGTGTATCTAGGTGACCCCCAGGTGACCCCAGGTGTATCTAGGTGACCCCCAGGTGACCCCCAGGTGTATCTAGGTGACCCCCAGATGCCCCTAAGATGACCCCAGGTGCCCCCAGCTGTCCCCAGGTGTCCCCAGCTGACCCCAGGTGTATGCAGGTGACTCCCAGGTGTATCCCGGTGTCCCCAGGTGTCTCCAGCTGTCCCCAGGTGTATCCAGGTGACCCCCCAGATTCCCCTAAGGTGACCCCCAGGTGTATGCAGGTGACTCCCAGGTGTATCTAAGTGACCCCCAGCTCTCCCCAGGTGACCCCCAGATGCCCCTAATGTGACCCCCAGGTGTATCCAGGTGACCCCCCAGCTCTCCCCAGCTGACCCCAGGTGTCCCCAGCTGCCCCCCAGCTGACCCCAGGTGTCCCCAGCTGCCCCCCAGCTGACCCCCAGGTGTATCCAGGTGACTCCCAGGTGTATCTAGGTGACCCCCCAGCTCTCCCCAGCCGCCCCCCAGCTGACCCCCAGGTGACCCCAGGTGACCCCCAGATTCCCCCTAAGGTGACCCCAGGTGTATCCAGGTGACTCCCAGGTGTATCCAGGTGACCCCCAGCTCTCCCCAGCTGACCCCAGGTGTCCCCAGCTGCCCCCTAGCTGACCCCAGGTGACCCCCAAATGCCCCTAAGGTGACCCCCAGGTGTATCCAGGTGACTCCCCAGGTGTATCCAGGTGACCCCCAGCTCTCCCCAGCCGCCCCCAGCTGACCCCACGTGACCCCAGGTGACCCCCCAGATTCCCCTAAGGTGACCCCAGGTGTATCCAGGTGACTCCCAGGTGTATCCAGGTGACCCCCAGCTCTCCCCAGCTGACCCCAGGTGTCTAGCTGCCCCCAGCCGTCTCCCCAGCTGACCCCAGGTGTCCCCCCCCAGGTGTGCTGTACAACCAGTTCCTGTCCCAGGTGGGATTTCGAGGTGCTGCTGGGGACCAGCCCACGCCCCCTGGGCGTGCTGGTGTTCGAGAGCAGCTGGCCTGACTGGTGGATCGCCTGCGTGGGCACCCCCGACGTCCAAGCTTCTGGAAGAGGCAGAAACACAAGCGGCTGAACCTCAAAATTCCCAAATCCCAAAAAATCCTGGGGCTTGGGATCCCAAAATCCCAAAAATTCTGGGGTTTGGGAGCTCGAAAACATCGAAGTTTGGGATTTCTGCACCACCCCGACATCAAAGCTTGGAAGAGGCAGAAACACAACGGCTGAGCCCCAAAATTCCCAAATCCCAAAAAATTATGGGGCTTGGGATCCCAAAAACATCGAAATTCTGGAATCTGGGATCCCAAAAACATCGAAATTCTGGAGTTTGGGAGCTCAAAAACAGCAAAATTCTGGAGTTTGGGAGCTCCAAATTTGGAATTTTTGTGGCACCCCGATGTCAAACGCTTCTGGAAGAGGCAGAAATACAACGGCTGAGCCCCAAAAATTCCCAAATTCCAAAAATCCTGCAATTTGGGATCCCAAAAACCCAAAATCCCCAAAATCCTGGGGGTTTGGGAGCCCCAAAATCCGGAATTTGGGATTTTTGTGGCACCCCGGACGTCAAACGCAGCTTCTGGAAGAGGCAGAAACACAACGGCTGAGCCCCAAAATTCCCAAATCCCAAAAATCCTGCAATTTGGGGATCCCAAAACATCGAAATTCTGGAGTTTGGGAGCCCAAACACCAAAATTTGGGATTCTTGTGGCACCTTCGACGTCAAACGCTTCTGGAAGAGCCAGAAACACAAACGGCCGAGCCTCAAAATTCCCAAATCCCAAAAATCCTGGGGCTTGGGATCCCAAAACATCGGAAATTCTGGAGTCTGGGATCCCAAAACATCGAATTCTGGAGTTTGGGAGCTCAAAAACAGCAAAATTCTGGAGTTTGGGAGCTCCAATTTGGAATTTTGTGGCACCCGATGTCAAAACGCCTGGAAGAGGCAGAAATACAACGGCTGAGCCCCAAAAAATTCCCAAATCCCAAAATCCTGCAATTTGGGATCCCAAAACCCAAAATCCCCATCCTGGGGTTTGGGAGCCCCAAAAATCTCGAAATTTGGGATTTTGTGGCACCCGACGTCAAACGCTTCTGGAAGAGGCAGAAACACAACGGCTGAACCCCAAAAACACCCAAATCCCCAAAATTCTGGGGCTTGGGATCCCAAAAACCCCGAAATACCCAAAATCCTGGGGTTTGGGAGCCCAAAAACATCGAAATTTGGAATTTTTGTGGCACCCCGACGTCAAGCGCTTCTGGAAGAGGCAGAAACACAACGGATGAACCTCAAAATTCCCAAATCCCAAAAATTCTGGGGTTTGGGATCCCAAAATCCCAAAAATTCTGGGGTTTGGGATACCGCAAACATCGAAATTCTGGAGTTTGGGAGCTCCAAATTGGAATTTTTGTGGCACCTCGACGTCAAACGCTTCTGGAAGAGGCAGAAACACAACGGCTGAGCCCCAAAATTCCCAAATCCCAAAAATCCTGCAATTTGGGATCCCAAAAACATCAAAATCCCAAAAATTCTGGGGTTTGGGAGTAAAACACCAAAATTTGGGGTTCCTGTGGCACCCCGACGTCAAACGCTTCTGGAAGAGGCAGAAACACAACGGATGAGCCCCAAAAATTCCCAAATCCCAAAAATCCTGGGGCTTGGGATCCCAAAAAACCCCGAAATCCCCGAAATCCTGGGGCTTGGGATCCCAAAAACATCGAAATTCTGGAATTTTGGGGGACAAAACCCTGAGATTCTGGAGTTTGGGAGCCCCAAATTTGGAATTTTTGTGCACCCCGATGTCAAACGCATCTGGAAGAGGCAGAAACACAACAGCTGAGCCTCAAAATTCCCAAATCCCAAAAATCCTAGGGTTTGGGATCCCAAAAAACCCAAAATTCTGGGGTTTGGGAGCCCGAAAACATCGAAAATCCCCAAAATTCTGGGTTTGGGAGTGAAAAAACACCAAAATTCTGGAGTCTGGGAGCCCCAAAACCTCAAATTCAGAGTCCAAAAATCCCGAAATTCTGGAGTTTATGATCCCAAAAACATCAAAATTTTGGAGTTTGGGAGCCCAAAAACCCCGAAATCCCAAAAATTCTGGAGTTTGGGAGTGTGAAAACCACAAATTTGGGGTCCAAAAACCCCGAAATTTTGGGGTTTGGGAGCATGAAAAATCCCAAAATCCTAAAAATTCTGGGGTTTGGGAGCCCCAAAATCCCGAAATTCTGGAGTTTGGGAATGCAAAAAAGTCAAAATTCTGGAGTTTGGGAGCCCGAAAAACACAGAAATCCCCAAAATTCTGGAATTTGGGATGCCAAAATCTTGAAATTCAGGAGTCTGGAAGCGCAGAAATGCCAAAATCTCCAAAATTCTGGGGTTTGGGAGCCCAAAAATCCCAAATTTGGCACCCAAAAATGCCCCAAAATCAAAATCCTCAAATTTTGGTGCCCCAACGCTCCCAGAATTTTAGTGTCCTGGGTTTCAAAACTGCTCCAAGAAATCCAAAAATTTCGGGTTCGGATTTTTGAGGTTCTGAGGTACCCAAAATTTGGGGTCCCAGCTACTCATTCCGAAAAAAAAAGTAGATTTTATGGGGAATGTAATTTTTGTAAAAAGCGGGTGAGTTTGGGAATGTTTTGTGTAAAGGGTTTTTGAGAAAAAAGTTAAATTAAAATTGAATTTTTTATAAGGAATTTGGGGATCCATGAGGAAGAGAAGATTTTTGTGTTAGGGATTTGGGACATTCCGAATTTTGGGGAGGAAAAATGGGAATTTTGGAGGGAAAAACCACTTTTTTTTAGGGAAAAACAGCTTGAGCAGTTCCTGGGGGAGAAAATCGAGTTGATTGATTGATTGATTGATTGATCAATTAATTAATTTGGGAGGATAAACCAGGGATAAATAACGAAAATTTTTACTAGTGAAAAAATTTCAAAAAATTCGGTGTTAAGCGTCACTCAAATTCCTGATTTCAAGCTTGCCCCAAAACAAGCTGAAATCCAGTTTTTAGAGCCCAAAATCCCCAAATTTGGGACCTAAAATCCCCAAATCCTGGAGTTTGAGGAGCCCTAAAAATCGAAATTTGGGACCCTAAAAATCCCCAAAATCCCCAAAATCCTGGAGTTTGGGAGCCCCAAATCCCAAATCCCTGAAATCCTGGGGCCTGAGAACCAAAAAAATCCCAAATTCGGGGTCCAAAATCCCCCAAATCCGAGATTCTGGGATCTCCAAAAATCCCCAAATTTAGTCCCAGAAATACCAGGTTTAGGAGCCCCAAAATTTGGGGGTCCAAAACCCCAAAATCTCGGAGTTTAGGAGCCCAAAACTCCAAATTTGGGGGTCCGAAACCCCCAAAATCATTCACAGTGTGGGATCCCAAACCCCAAAAATCCCAAAATCCTGGAGTTTGGGAGCCCAAAAACCCCAAAATCCCTGAAACTCGGAGTTGGGGAACCAAAAACCAAAAATTTGGGGGTCCAAAATCCCGAGTTTGGGAGCTCCCAAACCCAAAATTTATAGAGCCCAAAAACCAAAATCACAGAAATTCCAGAGTTTGGGAGCCCCAAAATCCCTCAAAAATTTGGGAGCCCAAAATCCCTGAAATTCCGGAGTTGGGGAACTAAAAAACCAAAATTTGGGGTCCAAAATCCCCAAAATCCCAGAGTTTGGGGAGCCCAAAAACCCCAAAATCACAGAAATTCCAGAGTTTGGGAGCCCCAAAACCCCAAAAATTTGGGGTCCAAAATCCCGGACTATGGGATCCCCAAAATCCCCAAGAATTTGTAGTCCAAAATCCCCCAAACATCGCGGGTTTGCCCCTCCCCTTTCCAGCTGTTCTCCCAAAAAACAGCTGGGGGGAGGGGGAGGGGCGGGGGCGGCAGCTGCGGGGTCACGTGACTTTCCCAGGGATTCCCAAATATTTTTAGGATCCGGCTCCGTGGGGGAGGGGGAGGGGCGGGAGCCCCAGAGAGGGGGGGACCCCAAAATTTGGGAATTTTGGGTGGAAAATGTTCCAAAAATGGGAATTTTTGAGGGTGGAAAAAAGGGTTCCAAAAATGGGAAAATTTTGGGAAAAAAGGTTCAAAAAATGGGGAAATTTGGGGGGGATATCCTAAAAAAAGAGAATTTGCTAATAAAAAGCGTCCAAAAATGAGGGAATTTTGGGGGAAAAAGGTTCAAAAATGGGGGAATTTTTGGGGGAAAAAAGAGTCACAAAACCTGGAATTTTGGAGGGCTTTGGGGATAAAAGGGAAATTAGAATAAAAGGGTCCCCAGAATTTGAATTTTGGGGTTTTGGGGAGAGCAGAGAGGAGGTGAAAGGGCTCAAAAATGGAAATTTTTGGGAATAAAGAGAATCCCAAAAACGAGAATTTGGGAGGAATTTGGGAATAAAAAAATGTCCCAAAATGGGAATTTTTACCTCAAAAAAACCCGTGAGAAATCCCCCAAAGAATCAGAATTTTTGGAGGTTCTGCCTCTCTCGAAAAAAAGCGAATTTTTGGGGGTTTCCTACCCTCGTTGGTTTTGGAGGTTTTTGGGGAAATTTTGGGAATTTTTTCCGGGAATTCGCAGTCCCGGAGCCCCTGAGGAGCTCGGGAGGTCCCGGGAATTTGGGATTTTGGGAGGATCCAGGGGGATTTGGGGAGCCGAGGAGAAAGGAGCCGAGGAACCCGGTGGGAAAAATTTGGGGAAATTTGGGGGATTTTGGGGAACTAGGGGGAACTGGGGGATTTTGGGGGAAATTTTGGGGGATTCTTTGGGGAATTTGGAGGAGTTTGAGGGGGGGGATTTCTTTAGGGAATTTTGGGGAGGATTTGGGGATTTGGGGAATTTTGGGAGGATTTGAGGAATCTGGGGGAGTTTTGGGGAGTTTTGGAGGGAGCTGAGGGAATTTTGGGGGATATTTGCATTTTGAGAAGTTTGGGGGAGATTGAGTGAATCTTTTGGGAATTTAGGGGAAATTTTTGGGGAGGGATTTTGGGCTATTTTTGAGTGGGGAAATCTTAGGGGATTTTTGGGAATTTTAAGGCGATTTTTAGGGGCAGATTTTGTCCCCCGGTGGTTTTTTGGGGGGTTCATGAATATTTATCTTTATGTAAATGAGGGGCAGTGTCATGGCTCCGCGCCCTCTCAGCTGCTGGGGAGGAGGGGTTCCTGCAATGGATTCTGGGAGCAGCTGCTGGTGGGGCTCCCAGTTCTCCCCAGTTCATTCCCAGTTCATTCCCAGTTCCCTCCCACTTCATCCCAGTTCATTCCCAGTTCATCCCAGTTCATTCCCAGTTCCCTCCCCAGTCCATCAGTCCATCCCAGTTTAGTCCCTAGTTCCATCCCCAGTCCCTCCCAGTCCATCCCAGTCCATCCCAGTTCATCCCAGTTCATTCCCAGTCCCTCCCAGTCCATCCCAGTTCATCCCAGTTCATTTCCCCAGTTCATCCCAGTTCATTCCCAGTCCCTCCCAGTTCATCCCAGTTCATCCCAGTCCCTCCCAGTCCATCCCAGTTCATCCCCAGTTCATTCCCAGTTCCCTCCCAGTGCTCCCAGTCCATGCCCATGGCGGCGCTGCCGCTGCTCCCCTCCCCTCCTGCTGCTGGTCAGGGTGAGGGGACCCCAGCTGAGGACAGAGGGGACGAGGAGGGACACTGCTGGACCTGGGTGAGAGACGCTGCACCCCAATGTCCCCAAATGTCCCACACTGTCCCCAAATGCCCCAATGTTCCCCAATGTCCCCAATGTCCCCAAATGCCTAATGTCCCCCAAATGTCCCCAATGTCCCTAATGTCCCCAATCCCCAATGTCCCCAGCTGTCCCCGCATGTCCAAACTGTCCCCATGTCCCCAATGTCCCCAATGTCCCCTAATGTCTAATCAATGTCCCCAGATGTCCCCAATGTCCCTAATGTCGTGTCCCCACTCCACAGTGATCTAATGTCTAATGTCCCCAACAACCTCCAATGTCCCTAATGTCACGTCCCCAATGTCCCTCTAATCTCAATGTGTCAAAATGTCCCCAATGTCTAATCAGTGTCCCCACTGTCCCTCAATCCCCAATGTCCCCCAATGTCAAATGTCACTAATGTCCCGGCTGTCCCAGCTGTCCCCAATGTCCCAAATCAAATGTCCCCACTGTCTTAATGTCTAGTGTCACTGTCTTCTAATGTCCCTAGTGTGCTAATGTCCCTCAATCCTCAGCGTCCCTCACTGTCTACTGTCGGGCTGTCCCCAGGCCACGCGCTCTTGGGCATGCAGGACTCGGGTCCATCCTCGATTTTTCTGCCTCTCGGCCTCCAGCTTTGACTGGAGCTCCACCTCAAGAGTCTCACGCGTCGTATGGACCGAAGTATAGACCAGTATGAACCAGTATGGACCAGTATGGACCATTATGGACCAGTATGGACCAGTATAGACCAGTATAGACCATTATGGACCAGTGTGGACCATTATGGACCAGTATGGACCAGTATAGACCAGTATAGACCAGTATGGACCAGTATAAACCATTATGGACCAGTATAGACCAGTATGGACCAGTATGGACCAGTATAAACCATTATGGACCAGTATGCAGACCAGTATGGACCAGTATGAATAATATAGACCAGTATGGACCAGTATAGACCATTATGGACCAGTATGGACCAGTATAGACCAATATAGACCAGTATGGATCAGTATAAACCATTATGGACCAGTATAAACCATTATGGACCAGTATGGACCAGTATAGACCAGTATAGACCATTATGGACCAGCATGGACCAGTATGGACCAGTATAAACCAGTATAAACCAGTTCAGACCAGTTTGGCCTAGTATTAGGACCTGGTGTCCGGTGGGTCTCTCTGGGTGTCCCCGAACCCCAAAATGTCCCCTGGGTGTCCCCAAGTGTCCTGAAGTGTCCCCTGGGTGCCCCCAAACCCCAAAATGTCCCCTGGGTGTCCCCAGGTGTCCCTTCGGGTGTCCCCAAAATGCCCCTCAAAGTCCTTGGATCTTCCCACACCCCTGAATATGCCAGGTCTCTAAATGTCCCCAAATGTCCCCAAATGCCCCAGGCTGGGCCGTAGCGACGGCGACGGCACCTGGTGTCCGGCGGGGCTGGTGTCCCTTGGGTTTCCCCAAATGTCCCCAAACCCCAAAATGTCCCCAAGTTCTTGGATCTTCCCACAGCCCCAAGTGTCCCCAAGTGTCCTTGGGTGTCCCCAAGTGTCCCCTGGGTGTCACCCGGGTGTCCCCAAACTCCAAAATATCCCCACATTCCTTGGATTTTCCCACATCCTGAAGTACCCCCAGGTGTCCCCAAGTATCCCCAAGTGTCCCCAAGTGTCCTGAAGGGTCCCCTGGGTGTCCCCAAACCCTAAAATGCCCCCAAGTTCTTGGATCTTGTCACACCCCTGAATATCCCAAATGTCCCCAAATGTCCCCAAATGCCCCAGGCTGGGCCGCAGCGACGGCGACGGCGCCTGGTGTCCGGCGGGGCCGGTGTTCCCGGCCGAGCAGGAGTTCCTGGAGGTGGACCTGGGCCGGCTGCACGTGGTGACGCTTGGTGGGGACGCAGGGACGCCACGCTGGGGGACACGTCGCTGAAGTTCGCCCCACCAGTACCGGCTGCGCTACAGCCGCGACCGGCGGCGCTGGCTGCGCTGGAGGGACCGCTGGGGAGCCGAGGTGGCCTTGGGGACATCCGGGGGGATTTGGGGACATTTGGGACATTGGGGACATCCAGGATATCAGGGGGTTTTGGGGACGTTGGGGACATAGGGGGGTATTGGGGACATCAGGGATACTGGGGGGATTTGGGGACATTGGGGACATTGGGGATATCAGGGGGAGTTGGGGACATTGGGGACATTGGGGACATTGGGGATATTGGGGATATTGGGGAGATTTGGGGACACTGGAGACATTGGGGACATCAGGGATATTGGGGGGTTTGGGGACATTGGGGACACTGGGGGATTGGGGACATTGAGGACATTGGGGACATTAGGGGACTTGGGTACACTGGAGACATCGGAGGGGATTGGGGACATCAGGAAATCAGGGACACTGGGGAGATTTGGGGATTGGGGACATTGGGGACATTGGAGACATTGGGAGATTCGGGACATTGGGGACATCAGGAAATCGGGGGCACTGGGGACATTGGGGACATTGAGGGAGGTTTGGGGGCATCGGGGACATTGGAGGGAGTTGGTGACATTGGGAGGATAAGGGACATCGGGGGTTTGAGGACATTGGGGTGTTGGGGACATTAGGGACATCAGGGGAGATTTGGGGACAGATTTGAGGGATTGGGGACATTTGGGGATTTGGGGACATTGAGAGATTCGGGGACATCAAGGGGATTTGGGGACATTGAGGATGTTGGGGGTGCTGGAGACATTTGGGGACATTTGGGGACATTGTGGAGCCAAGGTGATTGGGCACCTCAGGGACACCTCAGTGACACCTCGGTGACCTCACCTGGGCTGACGCTGACGCCACCCCGGGGTGTCCCCAGCGGTGTCGCCGCAGGTGATCGGTGGCAACGAGGACCCCGAGGGCGTGGTGCTGAAGGGACCTGGCGCCGGCGGCCGGTGGGTCTGGCGCCCGGGTGTACCCATCGGCCATGGCCATGGCGTCTGCCTGCTTCGAGGCTCTCACGGGCTGCCCCTGGGAGGGTGAGTGCCACCTCCTTGCCACCTCCCTGTCACCTCCCTGCCACCTCCCTGTCACCTCTGTCCCACCCTGGCACTCCCCGGTGTGCCCAACGTGGTGGTGGCCAAGTCCTTCACCCAACCCTTGGTGGTGGCCCTGTGGCAGCTGAGTTGGGGTTTGTCAATGTGGGGTCACTGGTTGGTTGTTGGGGTCAATGGTTAAGTGTTGAGGTCAACGGTTGGGTGTTGGGGTCATTCATAGGGTGTTGGGGTCATTCATTGAGTTTTGGGGTCAATGATTAGGTCATGGGGTCAGTGGTTGGGTCATGGGGTCGACGGTTGGGTGTTGGGGGTCATTCATTGAGTGTTGAGGGTCAATGGTTAGGGTCATGGGGTCAAACAGTTGGGTGTTGGGGTCATTCATTGGGTGTTGGGGTCAATGGTTGGGTGTTGGGGTCAATGGTTGAGTATTTGGGGTCAATGGTTGGGTGTTGGGGTCAATGGTTGAGTGTTTGGGGTCAATGGTTGTGTGTTGGGGTCAATGGTTGAGTGTTGAGGTCAATGGTTGGGTGGTGGGGTCAATGGCTGGATGTTGGGGTCAATGGTTGAGTGTCTGGGGTAATTGGTTGGGTGTTGGGGTCAACGGTTGAGTCATGGGGTCATTCATTGGGTCATGGGGGTGTTAATTGGGTGTTGGGGTCATTCATTGAGTTTTGGGGTCAATGATTAGGTCATGGGGTCAGTGGTTGGGTCATGGGGTCAACGGTTGGGTCATGGGGTCAATGGTTGGGTCATCAAGTCAACGGTTGGGTCATGGGGTCAATGACTGGGTCATTGGGTCAATGATTGGGTGTTGGGGTCAATGGTTGGGTGTTAGGGTCAATGGTTGGTTGATGGTTTCAACAGATGGGTCATGAGTCAACGGTTGGGTCATGGGGTCAACGTTGGGTCATTCATTGGGTGTTGGGGTCAATGGTTGGGTCATTCATGGAGTCATGGGGTCATTGTTGGGTTGATGACATCACCCATGGTGACCCCTTGTTAACCCTGGTTAACGACCCCGCGCTGACCCCTCGGTGACCCCTTGGTGACCCCTCGGTGACCCCTTGGTGACCCCTTGGTGACCCCGTCCCCAGCCGGGCTCCTGTCCTACACGGCCCCGCGGGGACACGTCATGGCGCTGGACCCCGTCCCCATCGTCCTCAACGACTCCACCTACGACGGCTTCAGCGCCGGCCCGTGAGTCCCCAGGTGTCCCCAGGTGTCCCCAAATGTCACCTGTCCTGGCTGTCCCCACGAATTCCCAAATTTCCTGCATCCAATCCCCCACAAGTGTCAGGATGTTCCCAGTGGTCCTCAAAGTGTCCCCAGGTGTCCCCAAATGTCCTCAGGTGTCTCCAGACCATCCTCAGGTGTCCCCAGTCTGTCCCCGGATGTCCTCAAACTGTCCCCAGGTGTCCCCAGGTGTCCCCAGACCATCGTCAAGTGTCCCCAAACTTTCCTCAGGTGCCCCCAAACTGTCCCCAGATGTCCCCAAACTGTCCCCAGGTGTCCCTGGGGGATCTCCAGGTGGGTGCAATGGGACAATTCAGGTGTTCAGTTGTCACTGGGGGGTCCCCAGGTGTCCCTGGGATGTCCCCAGGTGTGTGGCACAGGACACTCCCTGTACCTAAGTGTGTCCCACCTGTTCAGGTGTCCCTGGGATGTCCCCAGGTGTCACTGGGAGTTCCCCAGGTGTCATTGGGATGTCCCCAGGTGCCAATGGGAGTTCCCCAGGTGTCACTGGGATGTCCCCGGGTGTCACTGGGATGTCCCCAGGGTCACTGGGAGGTCCCCAGGTGTCACTGGGATGTCCCCAGGTGTCACTGGGAGGTCCCCAGGTGTGTGGCACAGGACACTCCCGTACCCAGGTGTGTCCCACCTGCCCAGGTTACACTTCGGGGGGCTGGGCCAGCTCTCGGACGGGGTCCTGGGCCTCGACGACTTCCTGAGGACGCGCGAGCGCCGCCTGTGGCCGGGCTACATGACTACGTGGTGGCCACGCCCCCGGGCCACGCCCCACACGTGGAGCTGGAGTTCGAGTTCCAGGAGCTCCGGGTTTTCCACGCCATGCAGGTGCCCCGGGAATGCTGGGAGATCTGGGCACCGGAATTGTGGGATTGGTCAGTTGTGGATGGACGGGATGAGTGACCACACAGTGTGGGGTCAGAGATTGATCACTCTGGATTGGTCACTCTGCCCCAGGGCATCATGGGATGGTGGGAAATCAGTGTCCCAAGGGTGTCCTGGAGAACTGACCACCAGGAATTGTGGGAATTGTGGGATTGGTCAGCCATGGATGGACGGATGAGTGACCACACAGTGTGGGGTCTGGGACTGGTCACTTTGGATTGGTCACTCTGCCCCAGAGCATCACGGGATGGTGGGAAATTGGTGTCCTGGAGTACTGGACACTGGGAATTGTGGGGTTGGTCAGCCACAGGTGGACAGAAGAGTGACCACAGCATCAGTCCAGGTTTGGGGTCTGGGATTGGTCACTCTGCCCCAGAGCATTATGGGATGTTTTGTCACCCCTCCCAGGTCCACTGCAACAACCTCCACACGCGCGGGGTCGGAATCTTCCGGGCGGTCGAGTGTCGGTTCAAGAAGAGCTTGGCCACGGCCTGGGAGCCCACGGTGACCACCCACAGCCTGGCCGGGCCATCAAGGACCCCAGCTCAGCTCGGTCACCGCCCCCTGGTGGCTTACCTCGCCTGTTCATCCAGTGCCGCTTTCTTCGGCCGGAGTGGATGCTCTTCAGCGAGGTGTCCTTCGTCTCAGGTTGGGTGTTTGGTTCTATGGTTGGGGTCAATGGTTGGGTGTTGGGATCAATGGTTGGGTGTTGGGTTCTATGGTTTGGGTCAATGGTTGGGTGTTGGGGCCTATGGTTGGGTGTTGGGGTCAATGGTTGGGTGTTGGGGTCAATGATTGGGTATTGGGGTCAATGGTTGGGTCATGGGGTCAACAGTCGGGTGTTGGGGTCTATGGTTGGGTCATGCAGTCTATGATTGGGTCGTGGGGTCAATGGTTGGGTCATGGGGTCAACGGTTGGGTGTTGGGGTCAATGGTTGGGGTCATGGGGTCAATGGTTGGGTCATGGGGTCAACAGTTGGGTCATGGGGGTCAATGGTTGGGGTCATGGGGTCAACGGTTGGGTGTTGGGGTCTATGGTTGGGTGTTGGGGGTCAATGGTTGGGTCATGGGGTCAATGGTTGGGTCATGGGGTCAACGGTTGGGTGTTGGGGTCTATGGTTGGGTCATGCAGTCTATGATTGGGTCGTGGGGTCAATGGTTGGGTCATGGGGTCAACGGTTGGGTGTTGGGGTCAACAGTTGGGTGTTAGGGTCAATGGTTGGGTATTGGGGTCAGTGGTTGGGTGTTGGGGTCAACAGTTGGGTGTTAGGGTCAATGGTTGGGTGTTGGGGTCAGTGGTTGGGTGTTGGGGTCAATGGTTGGGTCATGGGGTCAACGGTTGGGTGTTGGGGTCAACGGTTCATAATGACATCATCGGCTGACTGATGAGGTCATTGTCAAACCATGACATCACTGATTTCGCAATAGCGTCATTGATTTAATTATAACATCATTGATTGCTGATGATGTCATTGATTGTTGATGACATAATTGATTGGTGATGACATCATTGGCTGTCCATGACATCACCAATTGCCAATGACGTCACTGACTGTTGATGACATCATCAATGTCCCCAGAGGTGCTGGATGAGCCCGTGGGTGCCAGCGGGTGTCCGCCGACCCCTGACCCCTCCGCCGCCATCTTGGAAAGTGCCCACAATGGGGGAGGGGCCACCAACATCACCTCCTCGGGTAGGCGGGGCTTAACTGGGTGGGGCTTAATTGGGTGTGGTCAATGGGGTGGGGCTTAACTGGGTGGGGCTTAACTGGGTGGGGATTGAGTGGGTGGGGCTTAACAGGGAAGGATTTGATGGGGCAGGGTTTAACTAGGTGGGGCTTAACTGGGCGGGGCTTTAATGGGGCGTGGCTTAATAGAGGTGTAAATGGGTGGGGCTTAACTGGGCGGAGCTTAATGAGGTGTGGTTTAATAGAGGTGTAAATTGGTGTGGCTTAATTGGGCAGAGCTTAATGAGGTGTGGTTTAATAGAGGTGTAAATGGGTGGGGTTATACTGGGCAGAGCTTAATGAAGTGTGATTAAATAGAGGTGTAAATGGGTGTGGCTTAATTGGACGGGGCTTAATGTGGTGAGGTTTAATGGAAGTGTAAATGGGTGGAATTTAGCTGGGCGGAGCTTAATGAGGTGTGATTTAATAGAGGTGTGAATGGGTGGGGCTTAATTGGGTGGGGCTTTAATGCGGTGTAGTTTAATGAAGGTGTAAGCAGTTGAGGGTTTAATTGGGTGGAGTTTAATGAGGTGTGATTCAATAGAGGTGTAAATGGGTGTGGCTTAATTGGGCAGATCTTAATGGAGTGTGATTTAATAGAGGTGTACATGAGTGTGGCTTAATTGGGCGGAGCTTAATGAGGTGTGGTTTAATAGAGATGTAAATGAGTGGGGCTTAATTGGGTGGGGCTTTAATGGGTGTAGTTTAATGGAGGTGTAAGCAGTTGAGGGTTTAATTGGGTGGAGCTTAATGAAGTGTGATTTAATAAAGGTGTAAATGGGTGTGGCTCAATTGGGCGGGGCTTAATGCAGTGTGGTTTAATAGAGGTGGTAATGGGTGTGGCTTAATCGGGCGGGTCTTAATGTGGTGTGGTTTAATGAAGGCGTAAATGGGTGTGGCTTAATTGGGTGGAGTTTAATGAGGTATGGTATAATAGAGGTGCAAATGGGTGGGGCTTAATTGGGCGGGGCTTTAATGTGGTGTGGTTTAATGGAGGTGTAAATGGGTGGGGTTTAACTGGGTGGAGCTTAATGAGGTGTGGTTTAATGGTGGTGTAAATGGGTGGGGCTTAATTGGGTGGGGCTGAAATGGGCGTGGTTTATGCGAGGTGGGCGTGGCCACGACCCCCTCTCCCCTCCCAGCAGCCCCTGGGGAGCCCGAGCTGGTCCCGCCGGCGGCCAAGGCCGAGGCCGGGCAGTCGCCGGCGCTGCTGGGCTGCCTGGGCGCCATCATCCTGCTGCTGCTGGCCCTGCTCATCCTCACCCTGCGGCACCGCCTCTGCGCCGGGCCGCTGGGCAAGGTCACTGGGGGGACTGGGAGGGACTGGGATGGACTGGGAGTGACTGGGAGTGACTGGGAGGGACTGGGAGTGACTGGGATGGACTGCGAGTGGATTGGAATGGACTGGGAGGGAACTAGGATGGACTGAGAGGAGCTGGAAGGGGATTGGAATGGTTCTAACTGGTTCTAACTGGTTCTAACCGGTTCTGAGCTGGATCATTTTTAACTGGTTCTATCCGCTCTGAACAGGTTCTAGCTCCTCTGGACTGGTTCTAACCAAGGCAGAATGGGTTCTAACTGGTTCTAACTGGTTCTAACTGGTTCTATCCAAGGCAAACTGGTTCTAACCAGTTCTGATGGGTTGTAATCAGTTCTAACTGGTTCTAACTGGTTATAACCAAGGCAGAACTGGTTCTAATGGGTTCTAATGTGTTCTGTTTCTAAACAGTTCTGATGTGTTCTAACTGGTTCTAATCAGTTCTAACTGGTTCTAACGGGTTCTAACAGGGGCATAACTGGTTCTAACGGGTTCTAACTGGTTCTAACGGGCAAACTGGTTCTAACGGGTTCTGACTGGTTCTAACCCGTTCTAACCGAGGCAGAACTGGTTCTAACGGGTTCTAACCGATTCTAACTGGTTCTAACCAGGACAGAACTGGTTCTAATTGATTCTAACCGGTTCTAACTGAAGCAGAACTGGTTCTAATCGGTTCTAACCATTTCTAATGGGTTCTAACCGAGGCAGAACTGGTTCTAATGCATTCCAATGGGTTCTAACCGATTCTAACCGGTCCTAACCGGTTTTTCCCGGTGTTCTGGCAGGCCCAGGGCCGCGGGCCGGAGGCGGCGCTGCGGGTGCAGCTCTCGGGTGACACCGTGGTCATCAACAACGCCACGGGAGGGGGAGGGGCTCGGGGGCTGCCCCGCTACGAGCGGATCCCGCCCGGAACCGGGACCGGAAACGGAACCGGGACCGGGGAGTACCAGGAACCCACCCGGGCACGGCCCCGAGCCCCCCCGCTGCCCCCCGGGGCAGGTGAGGAAAAGGGTAAAAAAAGGGAAAAGGGGGAAAAAAGGGAAAATAAGGGGGGAAAGGGAAATAAGGGAAAAGGAGGAAAAAGAAGGAAAAAGGGAAAAAAAGGGAAAAAAAAGGGAAAAGGAGGGGAAAGGGGAAAAAGGGGGAAAGGAAAAAAGGGGGAAATGTGAAAAGGGGAAAATGGGAGAAATGGAAAAACTGGGGGAAATGGGAAAAATAGGAAAAAAAAGGGGGAAAGGGGAGGGAAAAAAGGGGGAAAAAAGGGGGAGAAAAATGAAAAAAGGGGAGGAGAGAAAGAGGGAAAGAGAGGAGGAAAGGGGGAAAAAGAGGGGGAAAGGGGGGAAAAATGGGGAAAAAGAAAAAAAGCGGGGGGAAAGAAGAGGGAGGGAGAAAGGGAGGAGAAAAAGGGAAAGAAAAAAGGAGGGAGGGAGGAAAAATTAAAGGGGAAGGGGGGAAAAGGGAAAAAGGGGAAAACGAAGGAAAATAGATAAAAAAAAGAAAAATAGGGGGAAAAGGGAGGGAAAAGGGAAAAAAAGAGGAGGGATGGAGGGAGGGGAAAAAGGAGGGAGGATGTTTTTTCCCTTTTTTTTTCTTTTGCCTGGGACCTCCCCAAAAATTCACTCTGGGAATGAGGAAAAGGCTGGAAATGGCCCCAAAAATCCTGTGGGAATGGGAGCGGGGGTGTGAACTTTTGGCCACGCCCCTTTCTGACCACACCCTATCTGACCACGCCCCCTTTGACCACACCCTCTCTGACCACGCCCCCACAGCCAATCCAGCCTATCGGCTTCTCCTGGCCACCTACGCCCGGCCAATGGGAGGCCCGGCCCGGGCCACGCCCGACAGCCGCCAAACCAATCAACACCGACGGTAAGGGCGGGCTGGGGCCACGCCCACTTGGGCCACGCCCACACCGAGCTCACCTGCGCCTCCCTCCCACCAAGCACAGGTGAGGCCGGTAGGGCGGGGCGCCTCACGCCGAGGCTGACGTCACCGGAGGCTCCGCCTACGCGCTGGCTGGCCCCGCCCACGGCCCCGCCCACGGCCCCGCCCTCCCCTCCTTCCCCCGGCACCGCCTGCGCTTCCGAGAGAAGCTGGGGGAGGGGCAGTTTGGAGAGGTAAGCCACACCCCCTGATAGCAAGCCACGCCCCCTGTGGTTTATCAAGATCACACCCATCATTTCTTAGCCCCACCCCTAAATGAGGTTTTAACCCCGCCCCTAAATGGGGTTTTGGCCACACCCCTAAATTAATTGTCACAGTCTCAAATGTTTTAGCCCCACCCCTTTTAAGGCCACACCCAGTATTATGTAGCCACGCCCCTAATTAAATTTATCCCGCCCCTTATTGAGACCCCGCCCACTCTGATTCATTTGGTCCTACCAAATGCATTTATTAAAAATTTAAATTTATTTTAGCCCCACCCACACTGAGGCCACGCCCACAGTGGTTTTTCTCCACCCTCATTTTTTAATCTTATGTTTTCATTGGCCACACCCTCAGTTTAGCCACGCCCCATTTTCTTTTGGCCACGCCCCTAGGTGCTGCTGTGTGAGGTCATCGCCCCCCACACCTTGGACCTGGCCACGCCCCCCTGCTCAGGCCCCGCCCCCCCAAGTGCAGGGCGCCCCCTGCTGGTGGCGGTCAAGGTGCTGAGGCCGGACGCCACCAAGAACGCCCGGTATGGAAACTGGGGGGACTGGGAGGGACTGGGATGGACTGGGAGGGGATTTGGAGTGAACTGGGAGTGGAATGAGAGTGAACTGGGAGCACTGGGATGGACTGGGAGGTTCGGGGAGCACCTGAAATGGATTGGGATGGATTGGGATTGAACTGGGATGAACTGGGATGGACTGGGCGGAACTGAGGGGGGATCCAGGGGAGTCCTGGGTTTCCAGGTGTATCCCAGGTTCACCCAGGTGTGCCCAGGTGTGCCCAGGTGTGCCCAGGTATACCCAGGTGTATCTCAGGTGTACCCAGGTGCACCCAGGTGCACCCAGGTGTATCCCAGGTGCACCCAGGTGTGCCCAGGTGCACCCAGGTGTGCCCAGGTGTGCCCAGGTGTGCCCAGGTATACCCAGGTGTATCTCAGGTGTACCCAGGTGCACCCAGGTGCACCCAGGTGTATCCCAGGTGTACCCAGGTGTATCCCAGGTATACCCAGGTGTATCCCAGGTGTACCCAGGTGTATCCCAGGTACACTCAGGTGTACCCAGGTGTACCCAGGTGTAGCCAGGTATACCCAGGTGTACCCAGGTGCGCTGACTCCGCCCTGGGGCGGGGCCAGGCGGGATTTCCTGCAGGAGGCACACACCCAGGTGTATCCCAGGTACACCCAGGTGTATCCCAGGTGCACCCAGGTGTGCTCAGGTGTATCCCAGGTGTATCCCAGGTGCACCCAGGTGCGCCCAGGTGTGCTGACTCCACCCTGGGGCGGGGCCAGGCGGGATTTCCTGCAGGAGGCGCGCACCCAGGTGTGCCCAGGTATGCCCAGGTATACCCAGCTGTATCCCAGGTGGACCCAGGTGCACCCAGGTGTGCCCAGGTGTACCCAGGTGAGCCCAGGTATACCCAGGTGCACCCAGGTGTATCCCAGGTGCACCCAGGTGCGCTGACTCCGCCCTGGGGCGGGGCCAGGCGGGAGTTCCTGCAGGAGGCACACACCCAGGTGTATCCCAGGTACACCCAGGTGTATCCCAGGTGTGCCCAGGTATACCCAGGTGTATCTCAGGTGTACCCAGGTGCACCCAGGTGCGCCCAGGTGCGCTGACTCTCCCGGGGGCGGGGCCAGGCGGGATTTCCTGCAGGAGGCGCGCACCCTGGGCCGGCTGCGGGACCCCAACATCGTGCGGCTGCTGGGCGTGTGCGCGGGGCCCGGCCCCCTCTGCATCGTCACCGAGTACATGGAGCACGGAGACCTGCACCAGTTCCTGGGCGGGCCCCGCGGCCACGCCCTCAGGTGGGACACGCCCACATCCGGTCACACCCACGCTGAGACACGCCCGCTCCGGCCACGCCCGCTCTGAACTGCTTTCCATTTGCGTTTCTGGCGTTCTGGCCCTTTAAGAGATGCCCCGCCCACTTTGTCGGCCAATCAGGAATTGCCCCAAGGAAGCCACGCCCACACAAGCCACACCCACTCGCGGTTGTTCCCCATCCGCATTTCTGGTGTTCTGGCCCTTTAAGAGAAGCCCCTCCCACTTTGTCTCACGGCCATAATTCAGGAAACGCCCCAAACAAGCCACGCCCACTCTGACATATTTCGGTGGTTCTGTCCCTTTAAGAGAAGCCCCGCCCACTTTATCCACCAATCAGGAATTGCTCCAAACAAGCCACGCCCACTCCAGCCACACCCACTCAGTTATTTCAGGGGTTCTGTCCCTTTAAGAGAAGCCCCTCCCACTTTGCCCATCAATCAGGAAACGGCCCAAAGAAGCCACGCCCACTCCACGTCATTTCCGGACAGAATTTCTAAAGCCCTGCCCCTTTAAGAAAAGCCCCGCCCACACAAAGCTCCGCCCATTTCCGGTCACGGCCCCCAAAATTAGCCACACCCACTCCCAGCCATTTCCTGTCTGCATTCTTGGGGTGGAAAAAGAGAATTTTGGGGGTAGGAAAATGGGAATTTTGAGCGGGAAAGGTGGATTTTGGGGGGAAAAGAGAAAAAGGGGAAAAAAGGATTTATTGAGAAAAAATCACATTTTGGGGTAGAAAAATTGGAATTTTTTAGGAGAGAAATCAGATTTTTAGGGTAGGAAAATGAGATTATTTTTTTTTTGTGAAATGCACAATTTATAGGGAGAAAACAAATTTTAGAGTAGGAAAAAAGCAATTTTTTTACAGAAAAATCACGTTTTAGGGTAGGAAAACGAGATTTTTTGGGGGAGAAAAATCAGATTTTAGGGTAGGAAAATGGGATTATTTTAGAAGAAAAATCAAATTTTTAGGGTATGAAAATGGGATTTTTTAGGAGAAAAAAACAGATTTTAGGGGAGGAAAATGTGAATTTTTTTGGGGAGAAAAATCAGATTTTAGTGTAGGAAAATGGGATTTTTTTGGGATAAAAAGCCATTTTTTGGGGTAAAACCCAACAATGCAATATATAAAAATTTAAAATATAATTTTCTTTCCCCAGTTTCTCCACGCTGCTGCACGTGGGGGCGCAGATCGCCTCCGGGATGCGATTCCTGGCGCGCAGGAACTTCGTGCACCATTAAAAAATCAGATTTTAGGGGTGAAAAAAAGGGACTTTTTTTAAGGAGAAAAAACAGATTTTAGCGTAGACAAAAGGGATTTTTTTAGAAGAAAAAATCAGATTTTAGAGTAGAATTAACTTTTTGGGATGAGAAAAATCAGATTTAGGGAGAAAAAAAGCGATTTTTTAACGGAATAAAAGCAGATTTTTGCATCTGAAAAAGCGATTTTTTAAGGCGGAAAAGCAAATTTTAGAGTAGAAAAAAGTGATTTTTTTGGGGGAGAAAAATCAGATTTTAGGGTAGGAAAATGGGAATTTTTTCAGTGAAATACACTATTTATTGGGAAAAAGCAAATTTTAGAGTAGGAAAAAAGCAATTTTTTTACAGAAAAATCATGTTTTCGTGTAGGAAAATGGGATTTTCTTGACGGGAGAAAAATGAGATTTCAGGGTAGGAAAATGGGATTATTTTAGAAGAAAAATCAAATTTTTAGGGCATGAAAATTGAGTTTTTTAAGAGAAAAAAAATCAGATTTTAGTGTAGAAAATGGGAATTTTTTTAGAAGAAAAATCAGATTTCAGAGTAGGAAAACGGGATTTTTTTGGGATAAAAAGCCATTTTTGAGGAAAAAAACCCAAAAATTTAAGATTAAAAAATTAATTTTTTTTTTTTTTTCCCCAGTTTCTCCACGCTGCTGCACGTGGGGGCGCAGATCGCCTCCGGGATGCGGTTCCTGGCGCGCAGGAACTTCGTGCACCGCGACCTGGCCACGCGGAACTGCCTGGTGGGCGACGGCTTCACCGTCAAGGTCGCCGATTTCGGGATGAGCCGCAACCTCTACGCCGCCGACTACTACCGGGTGCGGGGCCGGGCGCTGCTGCCCATCCGCTGGATGGCCTGGGAGTGCATCCTCATGGTGAGGCCGGGAAATTGGGATTTTTGGGGAAAAAATTGGGAGAAATTGGGGAAAAAAATGGGAGAAATTGGGGAAAAAATTGGGAGAAATTGGGGAAAAAATTGGGATTTTGGGAAAAAATTGGGGGGAAAATGGTGATTTGGGGGAAAAAATTGGGAGAAATTGGGATTTTTGGGGAAAAAATTGGGAGAAATCTGGGTTAAAATTGGGATTTTGGGAAAAAATTGGGGGAAAAATGGTGATTTGGGGAAAAAATTGGGATTTTGGGAAAAAAATTGGGGGAAAATGGGGATTTGGGGGAAAAAATTGGGAGAAATTGGGAGAAATTGGGGTAAAAGTTGGGATTTGGGGAAAAAAACTGGGAGAAATTGGGGAAAAATGGGGATTTTGGGAAAAAAAATGGGAGAAATTGTGGAAAAAGTGGGATTTTGGGAAAAAATTGGGGAAAAATGGGGATTTGGGGGAAAAAAGTTGGGAGAAATTGGGATTTTGGGGATAAAATTGGGATTTTGGGAAAAAAATTGGGAGAAATTGGGGAAAAAGTTGGGATTTTGGGAAAAAATTGGGAGAAATGGGGGAAAAAGTTGGGATTTTGGGAAAAAATTGGGGAAAAATGGTGATTTGGGGGAAAAAATTGGGAGAAATTGGGCTTTTTGGGGAAAAAATCGGGAGAAATTGGGGGAAAAAATGGGATTTTGTGAAAAAAATTGGGAGAAATTGGGGAAAAAATGGGAGAAATTGGGATTTTTGGGGAAAAAATTGGGAGAAATTGGGGAAAAAGTTGGGATTTTGGGGAAAAATTGGGAGAAATTGGGGAAAAAGTTGGGATTTTGGGGAAAAATTGGGAGAAATTGGGGAAAAAATGGGATTTTGGGAAAAAAATTGGGAGAAATGGGGGAAAAAATTGGGATTTTGGGAAAAAATTGGGAGAAATGGGGGAAAAAATTGGGATTTGGGATAAAATTGGGAGAAATGGGGGAAAAAGTTGGGATTTTGGGAAAAAATTGGGAGAAATTGGGGAAAAAATTGGGATTTTGGGAAAAAATTGGGAGAAATGGGGGAAAAAGTTGGGATTTTGGGGAAAAAAATTGGGGAAAAAAATGGTGATTTGGGGGAAAAAAATTGGGAGAAATTGGGCTTTTGGGGAAAAAATTGGGAGAAATTGGGGGAAAAAAGGGGAAAAATTGGGATTTTGGGAAAAAATTGGGAGAAATTGGGGAAAAAATGGGATTTTGGGAAAAAAAATGGGAGAAATTGGGGGAAAAAATGGGGGAAATTGGGATTTTTGGGGAAAAAATTGGGAGAAATCTGGGTTAAAATTGGGATTTTGGGAAAAAATTGGGGGGAAAATGGGGATTTGGGGGAAAATATTGGGAGAAATTGGGAGAAATTGGGGTAAAAGTTGGGATTTTGGGAAAAAATTGGGAGAAATTGGGGTAAAAAGTTGGGATTTTTGGGGAAAAAAATTGGGAGAAATTGGAGTAAAAGTTGGGATTTTTGGGGAAAAAATTGGGGGAAAAATGGGGATTTGGGGGAAAAAATTGGGAGAAATTGGGATTTTGGGGGAAAAAATTGGGATTTTGGGGAAAAAAAATTGGGAGAAATTGGGGGAAAAGTTGGGATTTTGGGAAAAAACTGGGAGAAATTGGGGAAAAAGTTGGGATTTTGGGAAAAAATTGGGGAAAAATGGGGATTTGGGGGAAAAAATTGGGAGAAATTGGGGAAAAAAAAATTGGGATTTTAGGGGGGATCGGGGGGAAAAAATGGGGTAAAAATGGGCCTTGGGGTGACGTTCTGGGAGAAGCTGAAACAACAAAATTCACCAAAAGTTCACCAGAATTCGCCAAAAATCTCCAACGCCAAACTCCGAATTTTGATTTCTGCAATTCTGGAATTCCCAAAATTCCCAATTTTGAGATTTCAGGGCACGTTCAGCCCAGCCAGCGACGCCTGGGCCTTCGGGGTGACGCTCTGGGAGGAGCTGAAACCCCAAAATTCACCAAAAATTCACCAAAATTCCTGAAAATTCACCAAAACTCCATAACAGAAAACTGCGAATTTGGAATTCCCGAATTCCCGAATTCCCAAAATTCCCAAAATTCCCGAATTTGGGGTTCCAGGGCACGTTCAGCCCGGCCAGCGACGCCTGGGCCTTCGGGGTGACGCTGTGGGAGGAGCCGAAACCCCAAAATTGGCCAAAAATCCTCAAAACTCGCCAACAGAAAACCCCCAAATTTGGAATTCCAAAATTCCCAAATTCCCAAAAATTCCCGAAATTCCCGAATTTGGGGTTCCAGGGCATCGCTCAGCCCGGCCAGCGACGCCCTGGGCCTTTCGGGGTGACGCTCTGGGAGGAGCTGAAACCCCAAAATTCACCAAAAATTCTCCAAAAATCCCCAAGATTCCCAAATTCTTGAATTCCTGAATTCCAAAAATTCCCAAATTCCCAAAATTCCCAAATTTGGGGTTCCAGGACACGTTCAGCCCAGCCAGCGACGCCTGGGCCTTCGGGGTGACGCTGTGGGAGGAGCCGAAACCCCAAAATTGGCCAAAAATCCTCAAAACTCGCCAACAGAAAACCCCAAATTTGGAATTCCAAAATTCCCAAATTCCCAAAATTCCCGAAATTCCCGAATTTGGGGTTCCAGGGCACGTTCAGCCCGGCCAGCGACGCCTGGGCCTTCGGGGTGACGCTCTGGGAGGTGCTGAAACCCCAAAATTCAACAAAAATTCACCAAAATTCACCAACGTTAAACCGGGAATTTGGAATTCCCAAATTCCTGAATTCCCGAAATTCCCAAAATTCCCGAATTTGGGGTTCCAGGGCACGTTCAGCCCGGCCAGCGACGCCTGGGCCTTCGGGGTGACGCTGTGGGAGGAGCCAAAACCCCAAAATTGGCCAAAAATTCACCAAAATTCCTGAAAATTCACCAAAACTCCATAACAGAAAACTGCGAATTTGGAATTCCCGAATTCCCGAATTCCCAAAATTCCCAAAATTTCCAAAATTTCGGGTTCCAGGGCACGTTCAGCCCAGCCAGCGACGCCTGGGCCTTCGGGGTGACGCTGTGGGAGGAGCCGAAACCCCAAAATTGGCCAAAAATCCTCAAAACTCGCCAACAGAAAACCCCAAATTTGGAATTCCAAAATTCCCAAATTCCCAAAATTCCCGAAATTCCCGAATTTGGGGTTCCAGGGCACGTTCAGCCCGGCCAGCGACGCCTGGGCCTTCGGGGTGACGCTGTGGGAGGTGCTGACGCGCTGCCGCGAGCAGCCGTACGGGGCCCTGAGCGACCAGCAGGTGATCGCCAACGCCGGGCACCACTTCCGGAACCGCGGGCAGCAGGTGGGACTGGGAGCACTGGGAGGGAACTGGGAGGGACGGGGATGGAGTGGGAGGGACTGGGAGGGACTGGGATGGGAATGGGATGGACTGGGACGGGCTGGGAGGGGATTGGGAGGGAGTGGAATAGATTGGGAATGGGATTGGGATGGACTGGGTTTGACTGGGAGGGACTGGGAGGGGATTGGGATGGACTGGGAGGGACTGGGAGGGACTGGGAAGGGATTGGGAGGGGATTGGGATGGACTGAGATGGACTGGGAGGAAACTGGGAGACTCCACTGGGATGGACTGGGAGAGGATTGGGATGGAGTGGGATTGACTGGGAGGGACTGGGATGGACTGGGATGGACTCGGAGGGATTGGGATGGACTGGGATGGACTGGGAGGAAACTGGGAGACGACTGGGATGGACTGGGAATGGGATTGGGATGGACTGGGTTTGACTGGGATGGACTGGGAGGGGATTGGGAGGGGATTGGGATGGACTGGGATGGACTCGGAGGGATTGGGATGGACTGGAATGGACTGGGAGGAAACTGGGAGACCCACTGGGATGGACTGGGAGAGGATTGGGATGGAGTGGGATTGACTGGGAGGGACTGGGAGGGGAATGAGAGTGGATTGGAATGGACTGGGATAGACTGGGAAAGACTGTGTGGGAGCTGGGACCGAATGTGAGCGAACTGGGATGGACTGGGAGGGACTGGGATGGACTGGGAGGAAGTGGGATGCACTGGGATGGACTGGGATAGGAATGGGATGGACTGGGAATGACTGGGATGGACTGGGAGAGACTGCGTGGGAACTGAGAGGGAATGTGAGCGAACTGGGATGGACTGGGAGGGGCCGGGATGGACTGGGATGGACTGGGAAGGAGTGGGACGGGCTTAGGATAGACTGGAATTGATTGGGATGAACTGGGATGGACTGGGATGGACTGGGAGGGATTGGGATGAACTGGGAAATAACAGGAATCAATGGGAGGTGATTGGGATGGACTGGGAGCACTGGGAGAGGATTGGGAGGGACTGGGAAGGGAATTGGGATGGAGCGTGGTGGGATTGGGAAGGACTGGGACGGACTGGGATGGACTGGGAGGCACTGGGAGGGACTGGGATGGACTGGGATGGACTGGGAGGCACTGGGAGGGACGACTGGGATGGACTGGGATGGACTGGGAGGCACTGGGAGGGACTGGGATGGACTGGGAGGCACTGGGATGGGGTTATGGGGACCAGTTATCCCAGTGTTCCCAGTCCCCCCAGTCCTCCCAGTCCCCCCAGTCCCCCCAGTCCCCCAGTGCCCCCAGTGCTCCCAGTGCCCCCAGTGCTCCCAGTGCTCCCAGTGCTCCCAGTGCTCCCAGTGCTCCCAGTAACGCCGGCTCCAGCAGTACCTGCCCTGCCCCCCCGGCTGCCCCCCCGCCCTGCACCGGCTCATGCTGAGCTGCTGGGCCCGGGAGGCGGCCGAGCGGCCGGACTTCGGCCAGCTGCACCGGGCGCTGAGTGACCGCCGGGAGCTGAGTGACCAGCAGTGACCACTGACCATCCTGCACCGGGCCCTGAGTGACCACTGACCATCATCACTGACCACCTGCACCGGGCGCTGAGTGACCGCCGGGAGCTGAGTGACCACTGACCATCATCACTGACCATCTGCACCGGGCGCTGAGTGACCACCGGGACCTGAGTGACCAGCGGGACCTGAGTGACCACTGACCATCATCACTGACCATCTGCACTGGGTGCTGAGTGACCACCGGGCACTGAGTGACCAGCAGTGACCACTGACCATCCTGCACCGGGCCCCTGAGTGACCACGGGCGCTGGAGTGACCAGCAGTGACCACTGACCATCATCACTGACCATCAACATCATCACTGACCATCTGCACCGGGCCCTGAGTGACCACGGGCGCTGAGTGACCAGCAGTGACCACTGACCATCATCACTGACCATCAACATCATCACTGACCATCCTGCACCGGGGCGCTGAGTGACCACCGGGCACTGAGTGACCAGCAGTGACCACTGACCATCCTGCACCGGGCCCTGAGTGACCACTGACCATCATCACTGACCACCTGCACCGGGCGCTGAGTGACCAGCGGGAGCTGAGTGACCACGGGACCCTGAGTGACCACTGACCATCATCACTGACCATCATCACCATCACTGACCATCTGCACCGGGTCCTGAGTGACCACTGACCATCATCATCATCAACATCATCACTGACCATTCTGCACCGGGCATTGAGTGACCACTGGGCCCTGAGTGACCAGCGGGACCTGAGTGACCACTGACCATCATCACTGACCATCTGCACCGGGTCCTGAGTGACCAGCGGGACCTGAGTGACCAGCAGTGACCACTGACCATCATCACTGTCCATCCTGCACCGGGCACTGAGTGACCACTGGGGACTGAGTGACTGGCGGGACCTGAGTGACCAGCAGTGACCACTGACCATCCTGCACCGGGCCCTGAGTGACCACTGACCATCATCACTGACCATCTGCACCGGGCCCTGAGTGACCACGGGGCCCTGAGTGACCACTGACCATCATCATCATCACTGACCATCATCATCATCATCACTGACCACCTGCACCGGGTCCTGAGTGACCAGCAGTGACCAGCAGTGACCACTGACCATCCTCACTGACCATCATCACCATCACTGACCATCTGCACCGGGCCCTGAGTGACCACTGGGGACTGAATGACCACTGACCATCATTATCATCATCACTGAGCACCTGCACTGGACACTGAGTGACCACCGGACATTGAGTGACCACTGGACTGAGTGACCACTGGGCCCTGAGTGACCACTGGGCACTGAGTGACCACTGGTCATCTTCTTCCTCCTCCTCTTCCTCCTCCTTTCCCAGCCCCTCCCCCCCAATCCCTCATTAATTAATTAATTAATTAAGGGGCACTTAATCACCCGCGATGGGGGAGGGGCTGGAAATATTTTCGGGGCAAAACCCCAAGTTTTTGCTACATTTAATAATTTAATAATTGTGAATTTTGGGTTTGGCTCGTTTTGAAAATCTTTTACTTCAAGAATTTCTCAAAACTTTCGTTTTTCCCCTCAAAATGTTGTTTTTATTAAAAAAAAAAAATTACGAAAAATCGTCATTTTAACAAAAAATTCATTTTTCTCCCCAAATCCATTTGTTTTTCTTGGAGAAAATCGTAGATTTCCCAATAAACTCCATTTTTTTCCTCTTCAGGACACCCTGATTTTAAACAAATCCATTTTTTTTCCTCAGAATCACAACTTTACCCTCAGAAATTATCTTTTTTTCCAAAAAAATCACCATTTTTTCCACACAAAAAATCCCTTTTTTTCCCCTCAAACCCAAATTTTCTCCCCAAAAAATCCCTTTAATCATGAAAAATTCTTTTTTTCCCCCTCAGAAACTGCTCGAGGTGCCCTGAACCCCAAAAATTTCAGGGGTGGAATTTTGAAGTTTTTTTGGAATTTTTTTTTTATTATTTTTGGAGCCTTTTTGATGTTTTTTTTTTAACTTTTCTCGAGCCACTTTAAGGCTTTTTTATGACCCTTTTTGAACCTTTTTTAGGCTTTTTTATGACCCTTTTTGAACTTTTTTAGGCTTTTTTTCATTTTTTAAGTAACTTTTGAGGCAGATTATCCTTTTTTTTTCGGTATTTTTCCCCCCTTTTCCTTTGCCACCCCCCGTCCCCGATGTCACCAGCAGCTGAGTAAGCGTTTATCGTCGCCGACGTCGGCGTTTATTGTCACTGTCGCGATATGAGCGCGGCCAAGCAGCAGCGCGTTGCCATGGCGACAGCAGCAGGCTTTAGGAGTAGGTAGGCCGCAGGCTTCGTTACCATGGCAACAGGAGCAGGCCTTGGGAGTAGCAGGCCGCAGGCTTCGTTACCATGGCAACAGGAGCAGGCTTTGGGAGTAGCAAGCCGCAGGCTTCATTACCATAGCAACAGGAGCAGGCCTTGGGAGTACACAGGCTGCAGGATTTGTTACCATAGCAACGGGAGCAGGCCGCGGGCTTCCAGGCGTACACAGGCCGCAGGCTTCGTTACCACGGCAACAGGGGGCAGGCCACAGACTGTTGCCATGGCAACTTGAGCAGGCCTTGGGAGTAGGCAGACCCCAGGCTTTGCTAGCATAGCAACAGGAACAGGCCGCAGGCCGCAGACTGTTGCCATGGCAGCAGGCACAGGCCTTGGGAGTACACGGGCCGCAGGCTTCGTTGCCGTGGCAACAGGAACAGGCCTTAGAAGTACACAGGCCGCAGGCTTCGTTGCCATGGCAACAGGAACAGGCCTTGGGAGTACACAGGCCGCAGGCTTCGTTTCCGTGGCAACAAGAACAGGCCGCAGGCTTCGGCCTACTCCAGCCCAGCGCCATTTTTGTCCCTTCTCTCCGCAAATCCGCCCCTCCCCTCCCCCTCCCCCACCCCCCTTCAAAGCAGCTTTGCCCCCTCCCCCAAACACTGCCTTGGCTTTGGCCCCCCCGACCAGTCCAAACTGGGCTTGGCCCAGTCCAAACTGGGCCAGCTGCGCTTGGCTCAATACTGACAAAATCCCCCCAGTACAAAAATCCCTTAATTAGGCTAAAAACCCTCGTTATGGATAATTAACCCGCCCGCCCGGTGCTAACAAAGATAAAAACAGGGTAAAAACCCCCCAGACCCCGCCAGGGTGGGCAGAATGTTCTGGAATCCCCCCGGGGTGTTTTTGGGGGGTCTCTGTCCCTAGTGTCCGACCCCTGTCCTGTGTGTCCGTCCCTCCGGGAGGTCCCGGGGGGCTGGGCCGGGGTTACCGACGGCAGGACTGCAGTCTGGGAGGGGGAAAATGGGTCAGGGACCCCCAAATCCCCCAAAGTTCCCACAGAAATTCCCAAAAAAATTCCCCCCAAAATTCCCCAAATCCCCACAAAATTCCCAAAAATTTCCCACACCATTTCCCACAAAATTTCCCCAAAATTTCCCCCAAATTCCAAAAAATTCCCCAAACTTCCCCAAAAAATTTCCCACAAAATTTCCCCCAAATTCCCCAAAATTCCCAGAAATTCCCCCCCCCAAATTTCCCAAAATTCCTCCCAAATTCCCACAATTCCCCTAAAATTCCCAAAAATTCACAAAAATTCCCCCCAAAATTCCCCCCCAAAATTCCCCCAAAAATTTCTCCAAAACCCCCAAGTTCCCACAAAATTCCCCCCAAAATTCCTAAAAATTCTCCCCAAAATTTCCCCCAAAATTCCACCCAAAATTTCCCACAAAATTCCCAAAAATTCCCACAAAATTCCCCAAATCCCTTCCCAAAACCCCAAAAATTCCCCCTAAAACCCCCTCAAAACCACCCAAAATGCCCCAAAATCCCCCCAAAATCCCTTCCCAGGACCCCCCAAATTCCCCCAAATTAACCAAAACCCCCAAATCCCCCCAACCCCCCAAATCCTCCCCAAAATCCCCAAAATCCCTTCCCAAGACCCCCAAACCACCCCAAAATTGCCCCCAAATCCCCCAAAATTTCCCCAAACCCCCCAAAATCCCTCCAATCCCCAAAATCCTTTCCCGAGACCCTCAAACCCCCAAAATCCCCCCAAAAATTACCCAAATCCTCCCAAAATCCCCTCAAATCCCTCCCTAAGACCCCAAAACCCCCAAATCCCCAAAAATCCCAAAAATCCCCCAAAAATCCCCCTCAAATCCCTCCCTAAGACCCCCCAAAACCCCCAAATCCCCCCAAAATATTCCCTCAAATCCCCAAAATTCCCCCAAAAATCCCAAAAATCCCCCCAAATCCCCCTCAAATCCCTCCCTAAGACCCCCAAAACCCCCAAATCCCCCCAAAAATCCGAAAAATCCCCCAAAAATCCCAAAAATCCCCCCAAAATCCCCTCAGATTTCTAAGACCCCTAAAAAGCCTACAAACCCCCAAAAATCCCAAAATCCCCCAAATCTCTCCCTAAGACCCCCAACCCCCCAAAAAATCCCTCAAATCCCCCAAAAATCCCAAAATCCCCCAAAAATCCCCCTCAAATCCCCCCTAAGACCCCCAAATCCCCCAAAAACCCCCAAAAAATCCAAAAAATCCCCTCCCAAATCCTTCCCCTAAGACCCCCAAAAACCCCCAAAATTCCCCAGAAAATCCGAAAAATCCCCCCAAAATCCCCCCAAAAAATCCCAAAACTCTCCAAAATCCCCCCAAATCCCCCCTAAGACCCCCAAAAAGCCCTCAAAATTCCCCCAAAAAATCCCAAAAATCCCCCAAAAATCCCCCTCAGATTTCTAAGACCCCCAAAAAGCCCCACAAAACCCCCCAAAAATCCCAAAATCCCCCCAAATCTCTCCCTAAGACCCCCAAACCCCCCAAAAAAATCCCCTCAAATCCCCCAAAAAAATCCCAAAAATCCCCCAAAAATCCCCTCAAATCCCCCCCCCCTAAGACCCCCCAAAAACCCCCCAAAAATTCCCAAAATATCCCAAAAATCCCCCCAAATCCTCAAATCCCTCCCTAAGACCCCCAAAACCCCCCAAATCCCCCCAAAAAATCCCAAAATCCCCCAAATCCCCTCAGATTTCTAAGACCCCAAAAGCCCCACAAACCTAAAAATCCCAAAATCCCCCCAAATCTCTCCCTAAGACCCCCAAACCCCCAAAAAATCCCCTCAAACTCAAAAAATCCCAAAAATCCCCCAAAAATCCCCTCAAATCCCTCTCCCCTAAGACCCCCAACCCCCAAAAATCCCAAAATCAAAAATCCCCCAAATCTCTCCCTAAGACCCCAAAACCCCCAAAATTCCCCAAAAATCCCAAAAATCCCCCAAATTCCCTCAAATTTCTAAGACTTAAAACCCCAAATCCCCAAAAAATCCCAAAAAATCCCCCAAAAATCCCCCTCAAATCCCTCCCTAAGACCCCCAAAAATCCCCCAAAATTTCCCCAAAAAATCCCCCAAAAATCCCCTCTAAATTCCCTAAGACCCTCCAAAGCCCCTACAAAACAAAAAATCCCAAAATCCCCTAAATCTCTCCCTAGACCCCCAACCCCCCAAAAAATCCCCCAAATCCCCAAAAATCCCTAAAATCCCCCAAAATCCCCCTCAAATCCCCTTCCTAAGACCCCCAAAAACCCCAAGAAAAATTTCCCCAAAAATCCCAAAAACTCCTCAAAACTCTCAAGTCCTAAGACCCCCAAATCCCCCAAATCCCCAAAAACCCCAAAAATCCCCCCTCAAATCCTTCCTAAGACCCCCTAAAACCCCCCAAACCCCCAAAAATCCCAAAAATCCCCCAAAATCCTCCAAAAATCCCTCAAAATCCCCCTAAAATCCCCTCAAATCCTCCCCTAAGACCCCCCAAAACCCCCAAAATTCCCCAAAAATCCCAAAATCCCCCAAAATCCCTCTAAAAATCCCCTAAAATCCCCAAATCCTCAACCCTCTCCCTAAACCCCTATCAAACCCCCAAAAATCCCAAAAATCCATCCCCCTCAAATCCCTTCCCTAAGACCCCCAAAACCCCCTGTAAAATTTCCCCAAAAATATTCCCTCAAATCCCCTGTACCCCCAAAAATCCCAAAATCCCCCAAAATCCCCTCAAATCTCTCCCTAAGACCCCCAGAAACCCCCAAAATTTTCTCAAAATACAAAATTCCCCCTAAAAAATCCCAGAAATCCCCCAAATCCCTCTCAAATCCTCCCTCAGACCCCAAACAAACTCTGCCTGAAATCCCCCACTTCTAAAAATCCCAAAATCTCAAAATCCCTCAAATCCCTCAGACCCCCTAAACCCCCAAAAATCCCACCCCTCTGAAACCCCTCCCTCACACGATCCCACTTAGCAGCGCCTGCTCAAGAGCTCGGCAGCCCCCCAGTGGGAGGGCGTCCCCATCTTCCTCCTCCTCCTCCTCCTCCTCCTCCCCACTGGGGTCCCGCTCCTCGGGGGTCCCCAGGTCATGGCTCTAGCACCTCGGACTGAAAAGTGTCTCGCTCCAGTAAACTGAACCAGGATCTCCCAGCTGGGGACGACACTTTGGGACATTTTGGGGACTGCTGGAGGACCTGCGCTGACACGGACACTCTGGCACCACTCTTTGGGGATGTATCACTCTGACATTCCTGACATCTTGACACTTTGGGACATTTTTGGGGATCTGCCTGACCCTTTGGGGACATGATACTTTAAAGGACTGTGGGGACACCTGGGGATCACTTGTCTAGACGTCCAGACGCTTTCAGGGACATTCTGAGAGTCTTTCGGACATCTTTGGGATGACTCTGGGGACACTCAGGGACAGTTTACTTTGGACATCTTTTGGGACATTTTGAAATGTTGGGGACCATGAGATATCTTTGGGGGACTCGAGGACAGCCTAGACATTTTTACTTTGGACGTTTGGGAGACATTTTCGGGGACTTGAGGGACATTTCTCAGGATGATTTCTTGGGACATTCTGGGGACAGTAGATCAGCCTCTGATCAGGGAACCTACATTTCGGGGATATTTTGGATATTTAGTATCACTTTCGACATTTGGGGATGTCTTTGGGGACTTAGGGAATATCCTTTTGGGGACTGTTTGGGGTCATACCTCTCCGGGATCATTTCTTAGGACATTTGTATCATTTTGGGATATTTTTGACTTTGAGGGGGACTTGAGGACATTTTGCATTCAAGGTGCTCTGGGACATTTTGGGATCATTTGGGGATTTGGGGACATTGGGGAACTTGGGATGATGGGATTAAGTGACACAGAGTGACACACAGGTGACATAGATCACAGGCAGGGTGACACAGCTCACACAGGTGACACAGGTTACACACAGGTGCGACACAGGGTGACAGTAATGACACCAGGTGTGACACACAGGTGACATTAATGACACACAGGTGTGACACAGGTGTGACACAGGACACAGGTGTGACACAGGTGACATTAAGATGACACAGGTATGACACAGGTGGACACAGCTGACATTAGAAGTGACGTAGGGTGACACAGGACACACACAGGACACAGGTGACACAGGTAACATTAAGATGACACAGGTGTGACACAGGTGACACAGGTGACATTAGGGCGACACAGACACAGGTGTGACACAGGTAACATTAAGATGACACAGGACACAGGCAGGACACTAGGTGACATTAGGGTGACACAGGTGACACAGGTGTGACACAGGTAACATTTTCAAGATTTGACACACAGGCAGTGACACAGGTGACACTAGGTGACACTAGGGCGACACAGAGACACAGGCGTGGACACAGGTGACACAGGTGACACTAAGGTGACATTAAGGAGACACAGGTGTGACACAGGTGACACAGGTGACGACATTGCAGACATTAGGGGTGACAGGTGTGACACAGGTAACATTAATGATGACACAGGCATGACACAGGTGCATGACACAGGCATGACACAGGTGACACAGGTGACACAGGTGACAACAGAAGCCACATGGACACAGGTGTGACACTATGGTGACACAGATGACACTAGGGTGACACCGGGTGTGACACAGCTGACATTACAGGACATTAGGTGGAGGACACAGGTGACACATAAGGTGACATTAGGGTGACACAGGTGACACAGGTGTGGACACAGGTGTGACACAGGTGTGACACAGGTGACATTACAGGACACGTGCGACAGTTTGACACTAAGGTGACATTAGAGGACACAGGTGACACAGGTGTGGACACAGGTGTGACACACAGGTGTGACATTACAGGTGACACAGGTGACACACGTGACACATGGTAACATTAAGATGACACAGGTGTGGACACAGGTGTGACACAGATTGTGACACAGGTGACACACAGGTGACACAGCTGACATTAAGGTGACATTAGGGGTGACACAGGTGACACACAGGTGTGACATGCTGGCTGGCATTAAGGCGGACATAGGCGGACACAGGGTGACACACACAGGTGTGACACAGGTGACACGTGTGACACAGGTGACACAGGTGTGACACAGGTGACATTACAGGGACATTAGGGTGACACAGGTGTGACACAGGGTGACACAGGCGTGACAGAGCTGACGCGGCCGCCTCAAGCATCTTCTTGCTTCACGCCTTGGCCGTAGGAGCGGGATGGACAGCCGAGGTACCCTCGCTGACCACCCGATCTGCCCGGCCGTGGGTAAGCTGCTTGGCCCTGGCTGCACACTGGGCCACTCACTCGCTACCTCACCTGCAGGGCCACCAGGGCTACACTAGGGCCACTCAGGGCCACTCATGGCCGGCGCGGGCCGCACGGTGAGGGTGTTGCTGCATGCGGGCGCTTGCAGGGCGGGGTGGGGGACACGGCGGGGGACACGGGTCACGGCGGGGGACAGCTCGGAGGGACACTGTGGGACACTGCTGGACACGGGACACTGCTGGACACGGGACAGTGGCACTCAGATGTGGGGACAGGTGGCACTGGACGGGGACACCCACTGGACACGGACACTGCTGGACACGGGACAGTCCCGGACATGGTGACAATGGCACTGGACACAGGGACAGTGACTCCCAGATGTGGGGACAGTGGCACCGACACAGTGACAGTGGCACTGGACATGGTGACACTGTTGGACACGGGGACACTGTTGGACTATGGTGACATCTGGCACTGGACACAGTGACAGTGGCACTGGATGGGACACTGGCTGGACAGGACAGTGGCACTGGACACGTGGGACACTGGCTGGCTGCATCAGTGGTCATCAGCGTGACCCCGAACTTGGTGTGTCTCCCTGTGGGCTCTGCGGGGTCGCCTCACTGTCCCCGATGTCCCCAGTGTCCCCGATGTCCCCAGTGTCCCCTGATGTCCCCTAATGTCCCTCTGCTCTCGGCCCCTCCACCACCTTTCCAGTTCCTGACTATCCCTTTGACTGTCCCCATCACACTGGTCACCTGGTGGGCTCTTGACTGCCCCCTGTCCCTCTGTTGTCCCCTAAACCCTGGGCTGACCCCTCTGACCCCCTAGTGACCCTCCTTGTTGACCACCCCATGACCTCTGGCTGACCCTTGACCCCCGAGTGACCCCTCCCTGCTGACCACCCCCTGTGACCTCTGGTTGACCCCTGACCCCTCGAGTGACCCTCCTCCCTGCTGACCACCCTGTGACCTCTGGGTTGACCCTTGACCCCCGAGTGACTCTCCTCGCTGACCACCCCTGCGGACCCTCTGGGCTGGACTCCCTTGACTCTCCCAGAGTGACCCTCCCTGTTGACCATCCCGACCTCTGGCTGACTCCTTGACCCTCGAGCGACCCTCCCTAGTTGACCACCCCTGTGACCCTGGCTGACCCCTGACCCCCGAGGACCCCCTCCCTGCTGACCACCCCTGTGACCTCTGGGTTGACCCTTGACCTCCGAGGGACCCTCCCTGCTGACTCACCCCACACCCCTTGGACTCGCTCCATTGTCCATCCTTGACCCCTGACCCTCAGCTGACCCCTTTGAGGTCCCCTCCCCTCCCTGACTAAGCTGTCGTCATGGCTGACGAGTCTCGGGGGATTTTGGGGGTCCTGGGGATTTTGAGATTTTGGGGTCCCAGGAGGGATTTTGGGGTCCCAGGAGGATTTTGGGAGGATTTTGGGGTCCTGGGGAATTTTCTGAGATCCCAGGGAGGATTTTGGGATCCCGTGAGAATTTTGGGATCCTCGGGAATTTTGGAGATCTGGAGGATTTTTGGGATGATCACATGATCCCTGAGGGTCTTGGCCTCGAATTCTAAATCCATATCTTGTATTCTCAAAATCCCCAAAAAGAATTTTGGACATTTTCCTAAGATCCCATGGACCAACGGGGATTACTCAGACATCTCTGTATCCTGGGTGATCTTGGGATCCCAGGGATTTGGCACTGATGCTCCACAAGCCAGATCCATTCCGATCCTCCTGCCCCAGACTCCTCACAGGTGACTCTAACTGTTTTGTCTCCTGATCCAGACCCTGTCCAATGCACTCTGAGCTGAGTGACCCTGATCCCAGGCACACCCATGACACTTCTATTCCAGGTCTCGAGCCCTCTGTGTGCAATTCCCTCTATCTCAGGCACCTGTCCAGGACTCTAATCCCAGACCTCTGATCATGCATCCTCCAGCTGACCCTGACCCTCTATCCATGCATCCCCATCCAGGTGAACTTCCATCTCAGACCCTGATCTGATCTCCCATCCAGCACTCCAAGGACCTTCACCAAATCCCAGCCTGTTCGAAACTCCTGCCAACAAAGTCCACGTCCCATCTCCCAGCCTGCCCCACCATTCCAGTTCCTGCTCAGCTCGCCCCACACCCGCCTGCCCCATGCCCTCCTCCCAATGGCATCCTGCCAGACCCAAACCCACCCACTGCACCTGCACTGCACACTGCATCGTGCACTGCACACCTGCACTGCACACTGCACTGGGACTGCACTATCCTAAACGTAATGTAATGTCAAAAATGTATCGCAATGCACGTATACTAGCCCAGTACTTAAAGATGTCAGACTGTATCAGTAGGAATGCATCAGTATCTTGTATATTTGCATAACACCCAGTATCAGTACTAAAGGACAGGGAATATTTAGTACACTGCACACACCATACCAGATAAAGGGACATTTGGGAATGGGGATTAAAGCACTTAGTAAATACCATGGGGACAATTGCACACAGCACAGTAATTTGCATCAGTAATGTGTAGAGCCCAGTAGTGTCTAGGAATGTTCAGCATGGACAACACACTGCATTTGGGTGGACTGGAATACCATGACATAATAAACGTGTATATCTGGGGTAATACACCCAGACCCCAGAATGGACTGCATGTTCTAGACTGCATATACTAGACATTGGGGACATTTAGGGACATTTTGGGGATTTGGGGACATTGGGGACATCAAGGGATTGGGGACATTTTGGGGACATTGGGGACACTGGGAAATTAGACATTAGATTTGGGGACATTTAGGGACATTTTGGGATTCCAGATTACTTCCATGCACACTGGGACATCAGGGGACATCGAGGCATTTAGACATTTAGACATTGGGAGGATTTTAGGGATTTGGGGACAGCGGGATTTTGGGACATTGGGGACATTGGGGACATCACCCTGGGGGTCTCCCCTGAATCCCAGGAATTCCCCAAACTCTGAGACCCCCAAAATTCCCCCTGAAAATGCCCCAAAATTTTAGATTCCCCCAAAAATCCTTCCTAGTTCCCTCTGTACCCTTCCCCAGTACTCCTTCCTCTGTGGGTTCTTAAATTCTGGATCCCCCAAAATTCCCTTGAGATTCCTCCCCTGTACTCCAGTACCCCTCCCACAGGCCCTCCCAGCCTTCTCCACCCTCCCAGGGCTCTCCCCACCCTCAGGCTCCTCCCAAAACCCTCCAACCCCAGAATCTTTGGGGAACTTGGGGAGAATCCTCATGACTTTGGGGAACCTGAACTTGGGGGAATCCTTTTTGGGGAGGGGAGAATCTTTGGGAGAATCCTTTGGGGAAACTCCGAACCTTTAAAGCATTTTGGGGAGAATCTGGGGAATTTTGGGGAGACCTTTGGGAGAATCCCAGGAATTTGGGGATCCCGGAAACTTGGGACAAATTGGGTAGGAGGGGAAATTTTGGGAGGATTTTGGGGAATTCCCGGGAACTCATGGGGAATCTTCTTGGGGCAATCCCGGAACTTGGGAGAGAATTGGGGGAGGGAAGCAGAATCCCTTGGGAGGATCGGAAGGAATTTTGGGGAACTGGGAGAATTTTGGGGAATTTGGGCATTTTGGGGAATTTTGGGGAACTCGGGAATTTTTGGGAGATTTTGGAAGGAATTTTGGGGATTTTTTGGGGAGTTTCTGGGAATCCCTGAAATTTTGGGGCGGGGGTCGCAGGAAACTCTTGGGTGTGGGGAGGAGATCCCAAAATTCCGGGGAGGGGAATTCCCAAAAAACCCCTAAAAACCTCAAGTGCGGGAATTCCCAAACCCATGAGAATTCCCAAAACCTGCGGGGAGGGCGGTTCTGAATCCCCAAAAATCGCTGGAAACGCCTCAAAAAAAAAAAATCACGGCGGGGTGGGGGGGAGGGAGAGGGTTTGAGAGTCTCCCCACCTCACTCCCACTCCCCCCACCCCCCAAAAAAAATTTGGGACCCCTGGAGCGGGTGTGGCTGGCGGGAGGGGTGGCGGAGCGGATTTTTTTTGGGTGGAAAGGAAAACAAAAAAAATTTTTAAAAAATTAATAAATTAAAGTGGGGGTCTCACGCCCTCCTCCCCCACCCTGAGAGACCCCAACTTTGGAGGGGGGGAAGGGGGAGGGGTCCCCAAAATACTCACCCCGGGCTGGAGCGCGGGAGGGACCCTGGAGGAAGCGGCGGGGGAGGGGAGGTGGGAGGGGCGGGGAGGGAGGAAAGCGGCTTCCTGAGAGGGGGAGTGGGCAGCGTGGGAGGGGCGGGAGGGTAGGGAGGGGCTTCTCAGCAACCCCAAAGTTGTACCCTTGGGGAGAGCAGGAAGAGAAAATTTGGGGTGGGAGGGGCTAAATCGTTAAAAAAAAAAAAAAAAAAAAAAAAAAAAACTTGTACGGCACTTAAAACTGAGATTTTGGGGTTTTTAGGAGCGTTGAGGAGCCTCCCACCCCAAAAAAATATTTTAGGTGGGGAGGGTGGCGTCGCTCTTGTGCGCGGAAATGGGGAGGGGCTCGGGGTGGGGGCGGGGCTTGGGAGGGGCTCGAGGGTTTTTTTTTTTTTTTTGGGTTTTTGGGTTTTTATGGGTTTGAAAGGCCTGGCCTCAAAATTCGAATTTCTGGATTCAGGCCTGAATTTCCCCAAATTCTTTTTGCTGGACCCCTGAATCCCAAATTCCTCAAAAATTGCCCCAAATTTCCTGGATTTCCCAGATTCCATTTCTCCCAAAATCCCCTAAATTTCCCCACTTTTCCTCACCTTTGCTGGACTCCTCAGATCCCAATTTTCCCAAATTCTGGTGAAATTTCCCGGAATTCTCCCCCCAAATCCTCCTTCCCACCTCCCAAATTCCCAAATTTCTCCCAACTCCAAATTTTCCTCAAATTCCTGCACTCCAACTCTCCCCAATCTCCCAAATTCTGAAATTCCCCCAAATTTCCCCAAAATTCCCTTTCCCGACATCTCCTAGATCCCACCTCCACAAAGCTCCCAAAATCTCCCCAAATTTCCCAACTTCCCAACTTCCCAACTCTGTCTCTCCCAATTCCTCCCAACCTTCCATAGATTCCCAACCCCACTCCACCCCCACCCTCCCAAATTTCCCACTTCCCTAATTTCCCAAATTTCCTGGCTTCCGGAATTTCCCTTAAATTTTCCCCTAATTTTTCCCCAACCCCAAAATTCCCCTGTCTCACCACTTCCCACCCCCACCCCAAATTCTAAAATCTCCAAATTCTCCCAAATGCCCCAACTCAACTCCAAATTCCAATTTTCTCCCAACTCCAACCCAAAAAATTCCCCACCCCTGAAATCCCCCAAAATTCCAAATCTCTCCTAAATTCTAAAATCTCCGAACTCCCACTTCAACTCCTAAACTCGAACTCACCCTTCCCCAACCCCAACTTTCCCCCACCCTGAATTCCCAAAAATTTCCCCCACCTGCCCAACTCCCAAAATTCCCAACTTCCCCAACCTAATTTTCCCCTGCTAAATTTCCCCCGAGTTCCCCCGGCCCCTCCCCTGACCCCTGGATGGCTGGCGGGTGGGGAGGGGCGGCGGCCGTCTCTCGCCCTCCCCCGTCTCCAGGACTAATTCATGGCCCTGCCCCCTCACCTGGGTTGCGCCCGAGTGGGTCACCGGGTTCACCTCGGCCACCGCCTCCAAAGCTGACCCCCTGATCGGGCGTGGGATCGCCATCCCTGGGCAGGTGAGCGGTGATCGCCATCCCTGGGCAGGTGAGGCTGATCCCGACTCTGAACCTGACTCCCATCCCAGACAGGCAGGCTGACCCTACACCTGGGCAGGTGAGAGGACCCCACGTTGACTCCCCACACCTGGGCAGGTGAGACTGACCTGACCCCACACCTGGGCAGGTGAGAGGACCCCATCCTGGACTCCCACACCTGAACAGGTGAGCCAAAATGACCCCACACCTGGGCAGGTGAGATTGACCTGACTCCCACACCTGGGCAGGTGAGCTCCCCAATCTGGACTCCCCACACCTGGGCAGAGGACTCTGACTCCCCACACCTGGGCAGGAGACTGACCTGGACTTCACACCTGGCAGGCAGCCTGACCCCAATAAGCTGGGACCCCACACCCTGGGCAGGTGGAGAGTGACCCTAATCCTGAACCCACACCTGGGCAGGTGAGCTCAATCTTGACTCCCCACACCCAAAGCAGGTGAGACAGACCTGACCTCACACCTCAGCAGGTGAGAGACGGATCCCAATGCTGACCCCACACCTGGCAGGTGAGGCTGACCCTAATCCTGAACTCACACCTGAACAGGTGAACTCACAGACCTGACCCCACACCTGGGCAGGTGAGACTCACTCCTGACTCCCACACCTGGGCAGGTGAGGCCGAGTCCCGACCCTGAACCTGACCCCACGATCCCAGACAGGTGAGACTCACCTGACCCCACACCTGGGCAGGTGGGGCGAGCCTGACCCCACACACCTGGGCAGGTGAGGCTGGATCCCACACCACGGCAGAGTGAGCCCTGACCCCCAATCCTGGACCCCACACCTGGGCAGGTGAGAGTGACCCCCACACCCTGGGCAGGTGAGACTGGACCCCAATGCTGACCCCCACACCTGGGCAGGTGGGGAACTTTCACTCCTGGCCTCACACACACCTGGGCAGGTGAGACCCGGCCTAATCCTGACTCCCACACCTGGGCAGGTGAACCCTGATCCCACACCTGGACAGGTGAGGCTGATCCTGACCCTAAACCTGACCCTGATCCCAGACAGGTGAGCCCCGAAATGATCTCCAGCACACCTGCACAGGTGATATTGACCCCAATGCTGACCCCACACCTGGGCAGGTGAGACTCTCATCCTGACCCCCACACCTGGGCAGGTGAGGGCCCGACCTCACGCTGACTCCCACACCTGGGCGGGTGAGTGACTCCTAATCCTGAACTCACACACCTGAACAGGTGAGACTCCCACTCCACACACACACCTGGGCAGGTGAGCCGAAATGACCCCACACCTGGGCAGGTGAGACTGACCTGACGACCCCACACCTGGGCAGGTGAGGAGTGACCCTGAGAGCTCCCACACCTGGGCAGGTGAACTCCTGACCCCAATGCTTTGACCCCACACACCTGGGCAGGTGAGACTCACCCTGACTCCCACACCTGGGCAGGTGGGGACTGACCCCAATGCTGACCCCACACCTGGGCGGAGTGAGACTCACCCTGACCCACACCTGGGCAGGTGAGACTGACACGTTGGCGACACCTGGGCAGGTGAGGCTGATTCCTGACCCACACCTGGGCAGGTGAGAGTGACCCTAATCCTGAACTCACACCTGAACAGGTGAGCCCTGACTTCCCTGACCCCCACACCTGGGCAGGTGAGCCCTGATCCTGACCCCACACCTGGGCGGGTGAGGCTGATCCCGACCCTGAACCTGACCCCGATCCCAGCCAGGTGAGGGGCTGATCCCACACCTGGGCAGGTGAGAGTGACCCCAATCCTGACCCCACACCTGGGCAGGTGAGCCCTGATCCCAATCCTGACCCCACACCTGGGCAGGTGAGCGCGAAATGACCCCCACACCTGGGCAGGGTGAGAGTGACCCCAATGCTGACCCCACACCTGGGCAGGTGAGACTGACCCCAATGCTGACCCCACACACCTGGACAGAGTGACCCTGAACCCAATCCCAGCCAGGTGAACCCTGATCCCACACCTGGGCAGGTGAGGCTGACCCTAATCCTGAACTCACACCTGGGCAGGTGAGGGCTGACCCTAATCCTGAACTCACACCTGAACAGGTGAGCCCTGACCCTGACCCCACACCTGGGCAGGTGAGCCCTGATCTCACACCTGGACAGGTGAGACTGATCCAACCCTAAACCGGACCCCAATCCCAGCCAGGTGATACTGACCCCACACCTGGGCGGGTGAGACTCATCCTGACCCCACACCTGGGCAGGTGAGCTCTGACCCTCTCTCCCCCCTCATCTGGGGAAGAACCAGGTGACCCTCAGGTGTGGTCAGGTGTGCTCCAGGTATCCCAATGTCCCCAGGTGTATCCCAGGTGTGTCCCCCATCCCCTCAGGTGTGTCCCCATCCCCCCCAGGTGCCCCCAGGTGTGTCCCCCTCCCCCCAGGTGTCCCCAGGTGTGTCCCCATCCCCTCAGGTGTGTCCCCCTCCCCCCAGGTGTGTCCCCTAGGTGTGTCCCCATCCCCTCAGGTGTGTCAGGTGTCCCCAGGTGTGTCCCCTCCCCCAGGTGTGTCCCCAGGTGCGTCCCCACCCCCCACCCCAAGCAGGTCAATCCCGGTGACTCCAGAGGGATTTGGGGGGGTGGGCGTGGCCTCACCTGGGCCCCTCCCCCTCACCTGAGCTATTTAAGGTGTCCCCGGGTCCCCTCCTGTCCCTCCTGTCCCACCTGGGCTCACCTGGGTCACACCTGGGTCACACCTGTCACACCTGGGCACACCTGGGCTCACCTGAGCCTCACCTGGGCTCACCTGGGCACAGCTGGATCACACCTGAGCTCACCTGGGCTCACCTGGGCACAGCTGGATCACACCTGAGCTCACCTGGGCTCACCTGGGCACAGCTGGATCACATCAGGCTTCACCTGGGCTCACCTGAGCTCACCTGGGCTCACCTGGGCTCACCTGGCCCCGATGGCTCCGCCCCGGCCCCTCCGGCCCCCGGCGCTGCTGCTGCTGCTGCTGCTGCCAGGTGAGACTGGGGGAACTGGGATGGACTGGGGGAACTGGGATGGACTGGGGGAAACTGGGATGGACTGGGAAACTGAGACTGGGGAGAACTGGGATGGACTGGGATGGGTTTGGAATGGGACTGGGATGGACTGGGATGGAGATTTGGGGGAAATTGGGATGGACTGGAAATGAGGCTGGGATGGACTGGGATGGACTGGGATGGACTGGGGGGGACTGGGATGGAGATTTGGGGAACTGGGATGGACTGGGATGGGTTTGGAATGGACTGCAGGATGTGGACTGGGATGGGGATTTGGGGGTGGGATGGACTGGGAGATGAGACTTCGGATGGACTGGGATGGACTGGGATGGACTGGGGGACTGGGATGGAGATTTGGGACTGGGATGGACTGGGATGGCTTTGGAATGGACTGGGATGGACTGGGATGGAGATTTGGGGAACTGGGAAAGACTGGAACAAACTGGGATGAACTGGATGAACTGGGAAACTGGGATGGACTGGGAATAGATTCTCCTCAGACAGGGCACTGGGACCTACTGGGATATACCACTGGAAGGACTGGATGGGGTCAGGAGGAAAACCGGGACAGGAACTGGGAGGGACTGGGAGGGACTGGGAGGAACTTAGATGGAGACAGGGAATTGGGAGCCACTGGGATGAACTGGGAGGGACTGGGAATGACGGATACCGAACTGGCTGGCCATGTGATTGGGTGAACTGGGACAAACTGGGATGAACTGGGATGGACTGGGAGGAACTGGATGAACTGGGATAAACTGGGATGAACTGGGATGAACTGGGAAACGAACTGGCATAGACTGAAATGGACTGGGAGGACTGGGATGAAATGGAGGAACTGAAACTGGGATGAACTGAAACTGATGGACCAGGATGAACTGGATGGACTGGGATGGACAGAGATAGGACTGGGATGAGTCCGGTGAAGCGGCACGAAAAGGAAAGGTTTCACGATAAACGCGAAACGGTTAAACACCCAGCACCGAACGTAGCACACCGAA
>JAPFBE010000313.1:28934-66828 GCA_034336665.1 Luscinia megarhynchos | reverse complement strand
CTCAGCAATTTTTGGTCCTTCATTTATTCACAATAATCGTGCATATTCAAGAACGCCTATACATATTCATTACCTGGACACCGGCCCTTTCCCTGCTTAGTATTCAAATCAGGTGCATTACTTATTGCGGCTGCCTAGTATCCCATTGGTTTTGGGTCAGTGGTCTTTTATTTGGGTTAGGGCGGTTGCATGGGATGATGTAAAAGTTGTCTTCCCTCGCTCTAAACTTCTTACCCTTGTCCCCGTTACCATGATTACCTAACCTTTTAATTCCTTTAACCTGGTCTTTATTGCCTTTAAATTCAAATTTCATGATTGATGGGTTTCTTTTGGCTCATTCTACGCATTTTCTAATGTATATCTCTTCCTTTTAAATGTTTCCATATGCATTATTCTCTTAGCTCTGCATGTTATACTGACCAGACTTTATTAATTTTAATCCCCTGCTGAGGTATATGTTTAAAGATTACATTCCTAACTTCTATCTCCTAAATTTCAAGATATCTATACCATAACTCATGCTCTAAACATGCAATTCTCAAGAACTATAACAGAATAATACGAGTACTGTGGCTCACTCTCCCCAGGCTACCAGCACCCTCATATCATGGAAACGGCACCACTCGGGCCTGCCAGTGTGGGGAGGCCTGGAAGGCAGCGTGTGTTTACTTGCTGTCAAAAATAAATCTTTTTCTTTGTCATTATCATCATCACCCGGAGGGTTTCTTTCACCCTTTTCAAGCTTTTGGCCTCCCTTCTTCCACAGAAATCTTTATGTGTCCTTCCTCAGCCACTTGGTGGCATTTGGGATGGGGGGTTAAGCAACGTGAAAAAATTCAACAACGGCTCCTATTGCCGACTGCAACAGCCTCCCTTCAAGAGCCTTTGAGCTTCCAGCAAGGTCTGCGTGTACCTTGCAAAAGGGAGTGGCTTGCAGGGATGGAGCTGTCAACTCACTGCAAAATCTGGGTAGAAATCAGAAGTGGCAAAATGCCATTTTGGCTCAAAGGCTGCCCAGATTCTTCATGTTTTCCCTCTCTTCCAAGATAGGCAGGGCAGGGCTGGACTCCATCAAGGTTCAAGCTCTTGGTGCTCCCCTAGCATCAAAGGGATCAAGTAAACTCTTGTATGCAGTTATTCCTACTGAAGGAAGAAAGGGAGTAATGTTGCAAGATGGGACATCCTTCTTTTCTCCTTTGTGTCCCCCAGGAGCCCCTTTGGAAAGAGAAATGACCACATGGGCTTTATGTGACCCTTCCCAGCCAGCCCTTCCCTCACCTCCTGGGTCTCATGTGCTCTGCAGGCTTCACTGGCTCACTAAATTCAGAGGAGCTCTGGTAGGAGAAAAATGCTGCCTGGCGTGGGGCTGTTTGATCCCTGTCTCATCGTGATTCCATTTGTCCCTCTCCCTCCACCCATCAAAGAGACCAGAGGGTCCCCCACACTCCAGGGTACTGAACCAGATCAGGAACACATTCCCCTGCTCCTGTCCTTGGTGGCCTCAAGGGGAGGCTCCAGTGCCCTCCCTGTGTGTGGGACAGCTGCTGCAGCATGGCTGCGCCCATGTGCCAGCAGCACCCGAGGAGAAGCTGCGCAAGTGCAGAGTCGGAAGCACAATCCCCAGCGCACACAAATGAGAGCTGGGATTTCAGGGCTGGCAGCAGAAGCTAAATCCATCTGCTCGCTGCCCTTCCTGCTATGGCCACGCTGATGCAGTCAGAAGAATTGCCCCTGCCCAGGAAGCTCTCAGGTAGAATACCAGAGCAAAAGCCACGTGTTTCTGAGGTGCTAGCTGCCAGCTTCCTTAGGTGTTCCTTCCAATTACTAAAGGGGTTTTGACTATTTTTGCCATTTAAACACTTTCTGTAAAAGGCCCCCCGCGGAGTGAGTAAGCACTGCAAACCCTGTCCCTCAAACCCTGAGGTACTCGCCAAGGCAGAACTTGTTCATTTCTGTTTCTCTATGAGTTTATCTCCTCCTCCTTACCTCTCCCTCGGCCTCTCCGGATGGCTCGAATCCCCAATTTCCCTCACCTGCCTCGTCCCTGACCCCTCGGTCACGTCCAGCGCCGCTTCCACTTCTACCGCTGACAGCTCCAAGACCACTGAGGCCAGCCCCTGGCCCCCAAATTTCCCGGTCGCCCGTCCCTCTGCGGCCCGTGGCGGAGCCGGACACTTCAGCTGCCGCTTCTGAGGAGGAGCTGGACACGGGCTGGGCGCCGTCCACGCTCAGCGCCGCTGTCGAAGTACCCAGTGAGCCCCAAAAAACCAAATTTTCCTCCAAAATCGAGCCCCCAAACCCCTAAATTTAGCCCACAACTGAGCCCCTAAATTACCCAAAATTACCTTTTAATTTGAGCCCCCAAAAATCCCCAAATTACCCTAAAATTGCGCTCCCAAAATCCCCAAATATTCCCCAAAACTGAGCCCCCAAACCCCCAAATTACCTTTAATTTGAGCTCCCAAAATCCCAAAATTTCCACCCAAAATTGAGCTCCAAAATCCCGAATTTTCCCCCAAATCCACCCCAAATTTTCTAAAAATTGAATCCCAAAACCATCCAAATTTCCCCCAAAACTGAGACCCAAAATTGAGCCCCCAAAAATCCCCGAATTACCCCAAAAATGAGCCCCCAAATCCCCCAAATTACCCTAAATTGAGCCCCCAAACCCCCCAAATTATCTTGAATTTGAACCCCCAAAAACCCCCAAATTTTCGCCCAAAATTGAGCCCCCAAATGCCTAAATTACCCAAAATTGAGCCCCCAAAACCCCCAAATAACCCTCAAAACTGAGCCCCCAAAATCTCAAATTTTTACCCCAAATCCACCCCAAATTTTCTAAAAATTGAATCCCAAAAGCCTCCAAATTTCCCCAAAATTGAGCCCCCAACCCCCCAAATTACCCCCACAATTGAGCCCTCAAAATCCCCAAATTACCTTGAATTTGAATCCCCCAAAAACTAAATTTCCGCCCCAAAGTTGAGCCTCCAAAATCCTCAAATTTCCCCAAACTGAGACCCAAAATCCACAAATTTCCTCCTAAATTGAGCCCCAAAACCCCCAAATTACCTTGAATTTGACCTCAAAACCCCAAATTTCCGCCCAAAACTGAGCCCCCAAAAATCCCTAAATTACCCAAAAATCGAGCCCCCAAAATCCCCAAATATCCCTCAAAATTGAGCCCCCAAAATCCCGAATTTTCCCGTCAAATCCACACCAAATTTTCTAAAACTTGAGTCCCAAAACCCCCCAAATTTCCCCAAAATTGACACCCAAAATTGAGCCCCCAATATCCCAAAATTTCCACAAAATTGAGCCCCCAAACTACCCTAAAGTTGAGCCCCCAAACCCCTCAAACTTCCATCATATTGAGCCCCCCACATCCCTCAAATTACCTCTAATTTGAGCCCCCAAAATCCCCAAATATCCTCCCCAAATTTTCTTTTAAATTGAGTCCAAAACCACTAAAATTTCCCCCAAAATTTACCCCCCAAATTTCCCAAAATCGAGCCCCCAAATTTCCCAAAAAATTGAGCCCTAAACACCCAAATTGACCAAAAATGAGCCCTAAACCCCTAAATTTCCCCAAAATTGACCCTCCAAAATCCCCCAATTTTCCCAAAATTGAGCCCCCAAATCCTGAATTTCACCCCAAATTGACCCAAAATTTAGCTCCCCAAATCCCCAAATTTGCCCATAATTGAGACTAAAACCCCCAATTTTTCCCAATATATCCTCAAAATTGTATCCCCAAAATCCCCATATTACCCCCAAACTGAGACCCGAAATCCCCAAATTTTCCTCCTAAATTTCCCCAAATTTCTCTCAAATTTAGCCCCCAAATCCCCAAGCTTTACCCCAAATTTTCCCAAAATTGAGCCCCAAAACCCGTGATTTATGTAGACGTTTTCCCAAAATTGTGGCCCCAGAAATCCTCAAATTACCCTCAAGTTTCCCTAAATTTTTCCCAATATTTCCCCCAAAACTGATCCCTAAACCCCCCAAATTTCTGCCCAAATTGATCCTAAAACCTCTAAATTTCCCCAAAATTTACCCCCAAATTTCCCAAAACTGAACCTCCAAATCTCCACATTTCCCAAAAATTGAGCCCTAAACGTGGGAATTGACCCCAAAAGTGAGCCCCCAAACCCTTAAACTTCCCCAAAATTGGCCCTCCAAAATCCCCCAATTTTTCCCAAAATTCAGCCCCTAAACCCCAAATTTCCACTAATGTCCCCCAAACTGAGTTCCCCAAAATGCCCAAATTTCTCTCCAAATTTCCCCCAAAATTGTGACCCCCAAAAATCCCCATATTACCCCCAAACTGAGACTCAAAATCCCCAATTTTCCCTCCCAAAATTTCCCCCAAAAATTGACACCTAAAACCCCCAGTTTTTCCCCCAAATTTCACCTCAAAATCCCCAAATTCCTCCCAAATCTCCCCAAAAATTGAGCTCCAAAGCCCCCAAATTTCCACGAATTTGAGCCCAAATATCCCGAATTTCTCCACAAATTTCCCCAAAATTTGGCTCCGAAACCTCCAAATTTCCCCCAAAACTGAAGTCCCAAAACCCCCCAAATTTTTTGGGATGTGGGATGGTGAAATGAGGCCAGAATTGGGGTGGAAATTTGGGAATCCAGAATTTGGAGTCACCACGAGGAATTTGGGGGATTTTGGCGGATTTTGGTTTTTGGGGTAGATTTTTGGGAAATTTTTGGGGGAGATTTTTGGGTTTTGAGGTTTTTGAAAAAGATTTTTGGGGGATTTTTGGTTTGGGTTTTTTTTTTTAGGGAAGTTTTGGGATTTTTTAAGGGAGATTTTTGGGGGTGTGGGATTGGGGGGCGAATTTGGGGATTTTTAGGGAGATTTTGGAGCGTGGGGTGGGGAAAGGAGGACAGAATTGGGGGTCAGAATCGGGGTGTCTGAAAACTGGGGTGACCACGAAGATTTTGGGGGAAGCTTTGGGGGTTTTTGGGGCATTTTGGGGATATTGCTGACCTGGGTTTGTTTTTTTGGGGGGAAAATGTTGGGGTTTTTGGTGTCCATTGACACAGTGTTTTTTGGGGGAGGTTTTGGGGTTTTGGGAGTTCGCTGACCCAGGATTTTTTGGGGTGAAATTTTTGGGGTTTTTGGGGTGTTCACTGACTCAGGGATTTTTGGGAGTCAAATTTTGGGGTTTTTGAGGGTATTTGCTGACCCAAGTGGTTTGGTTTTTAACATTTTTTGGGGGGCAGTTTTGGTGTTTTTTGGGGTGTTCATGGCCCCAGGGTTTTTTGGGGAAAATTTTTGGATTTTTGGATATTTTCTCACCCAGGGGAGTTTTTGGGGGCAATTTTGGGGTGTTTGCTGATTCAGGATTTCTTGGGAGGGAAATTTTGGGGGTTTTTGGTATTTGCTGACCCCAGGCCGTTTTTGGGGACACTTTTGGGTTTTTGGGGGTATTTACTGAGCCACGGGGTTTTTTGGGGGCAGTTTTGGGTAATTTTTGGTGTATTTGCTGAACCAGGGTTTTGGGGAGTGCAATTTAAGGGCTTTAGGGTGTTTGCTGACCCAGGTTTGTTTTTGGGGAGAAATTTTGGGGGTTTTTGGGGTGTTTGATGGTCCAGTGGGGTATTTGGGGAAGTTTTGGGTTTTTGGGTATTTGCTGACCCAGGTTTTTTTTGTAGGGCGATTTTGGCATTTTGGGGTATTCAGCAACCCAGGAGGGGTGTTTTTGGGGGTCGTTTTGGGGTTTCTGGGTATTTGCTGACACAGATTTTTTGGGAGGATGGTTTTGAGGTGTTCACTGACCCACGGATTTTTGGGGGGGAGAAAATTTTGCGGTTTTTGGGGTATTTGTTGACCAGGGGTTTTTGGGAGTGGAATTTTTGGGGTTTTAGGTATTTTGCTGACCAAGGTTTTGTTTTTTGGGGGTGAAATTTTTGGGGTTTTTGGGGTGTTTGCTGACCCAGGTTTTTTAGGGCCAGTTTGGGGGTTTTTGGGGTATTTGCTCATCCCGTGGTTTTTGGGCTGAAATTTTTGGGGTTTTGGGGTATTTTCTGACCCAAGTGGTTTTTTTGGGGGGTGGTTTTGGGGTTTTTGGGGTTTTGAGGGTATTCATGGCCCAGGGTTTTTATGAGAGAAAATGTTGCGGTTTTTTGGATATTTTCTCACCCAGGGAGTTTTGGGGCAATTTTGGGGGTGTTTGCTGATTACGGATTACTTGGGAGGGAAAATTCTGGGGTTTTTGAGGTATTTGCTGACTCAGGGATTTTTTTGGGAGGGAAAATTTTGGGGCTTTTGGGGTATTGCTGACCCAGGAGAGTTTCGAGGAAAATTTTGGGGTTTTTGGGTGTTCATTGACCCAGTGGTTTTTTTGGGGGTGGTTTTGGGATTTTTGCTGACCCAGGGTTTTTTAGGGGATTCAGTTTTGGGGTTTTGGGAGTTTGGTGAACCAGGGAATGTTTTGAGGTTTTTGTTGACCCCGGGTTTTTTGGGGTGAAATTTTGGGTTTTGGGGGTGTTCACTGACCCAGGGATTTTTTTGGATGAAAATTTTGGGGAGTTTGGGCTATTTGCTGACTCTGGGGGTTTTTGGGGGAAAATTTTGGTGTTTTTGGTGGTTTTGCTGACCCAGTTTTTTTGGGGGTGTTTCTCAGCCTCAGCTCAGTTCAATCTCCTCCCATTGGTCGTCGGCGTCGTCATGGGCGTGGCCTCGCTGCTCCTCGTGCTCCTATTGGCTGCTTGGCTGTGCCGGAGGAGGAGGGGTCAGTGCGGGGAGGAGAGGAATTCGCCCCCAGATTTTCCCCAAATCTCCCATTTTAACCCCAAAATTTCCCATCAGTCCAAAAATAGAAAAAAAATTTCCCTGAATCACCAATTTGAACACAAATTTCTCGACTTTTGTCAAAAATTTGCCGAAAATTTGCCCAAATTTCCCTCTTGAATTCCTAAATTCCCCACTTTGATCCCAAAATTTTCCCCAAATTTCCCACTTTAACCCAAATTTACCCATTTTAGTCCAAAAAGACCCTTTTGTCCCCAAATTGTCCATTTTGACCCAAAGTTCTACATTTTACCCCAGAATTGGCCATTTTGCTCCAAATGTTTCCATTTTTACCCCAAAATTCTCCCTAAACCACCCATTTTTACTCCAAATTCCCATTTTGATCCCAAATTTCCCAAAATCTCCCATTTTAACCCAAATTTGTCCATTTTCACCCTCTCCTTTTGACCTCAAAATTCTCCCTTTCCATCCAAAAATTGACCTTTTTGCCTCAAAATTGCCCATTTTACCTCAGGATTGTCCATTTTACTCCAAAATTCCCTTTTGACCTCAAATTCCCAATTTTACCCTCAAATTTCCCATTTTGCTCCCAAAATTGTCGTTTTCAGTCCAAAACTGACCCTTTTGCCCCAAATTACGCATTTTGACTCCCAATTGCCCATTTTGACCCCCAAATTTCTTTGGAAGCTCCAATTTTAACCCAAATCCATCAATTTTATCCTAGAATCGGCCATTTTGGCCGCATTTTGGTCCGAGATTTCACATTTTCACCTCAAATTTCTCATTTTAGCCCAAAAATTAACACTTTTGCTCCCCAATTGTCCCCTCTGGTCCCAAAATTGGCCATTTTGCCACAAATTCCCATTTTTTCTCCAGATTTGCCCTTCTCTCCCAAAACTCCCAGTCTGCTCCCCAAATTCCCCAAAATTACCAAATTGTTCACCAAAAATCCTTTTGCACTACAATGCCCCTTTAAAGCCCCAAATTTCTCATTTTTGACTAAAATTTCCTGTTTTGCCCCAAACTCTGCCCTTCTGCACTCAAATTGCCCATTTCGTTTTGCAAATTCCCTATTTTCCCCAAATCTCTACATTTCCCCCAAATTTCTCATTTTTACCCCAAATTTTCCATTTCCTCCCAAACCAAACCCGTCCACCCCCACATGCCTAAATTTCAGCCTGAAATCACCCCAAATTTCCATTTTTGCCCCTCAAATCCCCTATGATTTACCCCCAAATCCTCTATTTTGAGCCCAAAACTTTGATTTTCCAGCCAAAAATTCTCATTTTATCCCCAAAACTTCTGTTTTACCCCCAAAATCACTAATTTCGCTCCAAATTTCCTGTCTCCCCCAAAACCCGCCTTGTTTTGTCTCCGAACCACCTCAACCCAACACCAAAATTCCCAATTTATCTCCTAAAATCTCCTTTTTTCACCCCAAAAATCCTCAATTCCCTTCAAATTCATTTTTGTGCCCCCCAAATTGCTCTTTTTTCTCCAAAATGAGTCTTTTGACCAAAATGCTGGATTTTACCACCAATCCAGGGGGTTCTCGCTGGCGGGGGCTGAGCCCTGGTGACGACACCGGGACTCTGCCCATGGGGGACCTCGAGGTGGCCGCCTGAGCTGAGCCACACCCACCAAGATGGCCGCCGGTGCTGCTGAGACCATGCTCCCAAGATGGCTGACAATGTGCTGAAACCACGCCCCCAAGATGGCTGACAAAATGCTGAGACCATGCCCCCAAGATGGCTGACTATGTGCTGAAACCATAAGATGGCATCAGACCACGCCCAATATGGCTGACAAAATGCTGAGACCATGCCCCCAAGATGGCTGACTATGTGCTGAGACCACGCCCCAAGATGGCTGACTGTGCTGAGACCGTGCCCCCAAAATGGCATCCAGACCACGCCCCAATATGGCTGCCAGTTCAAAAGTCACAGGCCCCAATATGGCCGGCTAAAAATAAAGGTCATGCCCCAAAATGGCTGACAAAAACCACGCCCCAAAAATGGCTGAGGTGGGTGGCGCCAAGCCACGGCGGTCAATGGGGATTGGTGGATCTGATGGTACTGTGTCCTGATTGGCCGACTGGGATTTGTGGGGAAATAGTTTTATGCAAATGAGATGCTATTGATGGGCGTGGCACTTTGAGGACATTAGTAACCATTTATGTAAATTAGATGCAAATTAAGGATACAGGAGAGAATCAATGATGTTATTATGCAAATGATATGCTAATGAGGGCGGTGGGGGTGGGATTATGGGTGTTTATGCAAATGAAATGCTAAGTAGGGGTGTGGCCCTTGAGAATACTGGAGGTGCTCCTCTTCATTGGATGATAATTAGGGAGTGCATTGGGATTATTGGTGTGTTTATGCTAATGAGATTCTAATTAGGAGTGTGGGCATATCTCAGGAAGTGTTTTTGGGAGATTTTTGGGAAATGAAGGCATTCCTATGCAAATGAGATGCTAACGAGGAGTGTTGGGGTTGGGAATATCAGGGCTCTTTATGCCAATGAGATGCTAATGAGGAGCAATGGGAGGTTCCTTGAAGGGTCCTGGGACTGTTAGGCATCATTTATGCAAATTAGATGCGAATTAGGGACACGGGAGGGTCCCCGGGGGTTGTTTAGGGGAGGGAATTAAGGGAATTTTATGCAAATGAGATGCTAATGAAGGGATTGGCCAAGGGGATCTGCTGGGATTGGCTGCTGGGATGGGATCTGCTGGGATGGGATCTGCTGGGATGGGATCTGCTGGGATGGGACCTTTGGTGATTGGATCTTTGGATCTGGGATTTGCTGGGATGGGTTCTGCTGGGATCTGGGATCTGCTGGAATCTGGGATCAGCTGGGATGGGATCTTTGGATCTGGGGCCTGCTGGGATGGGATCTTCTGGATCTGGGGATCTGCTGGGATGGGATCTTGGATCTGGATCTTCTGGATCTGGGACCTTTGGGATGGGATCTTTGGATCTGGGATCTGCATGGGATCTGCTGGTCTGGAATCCCTGGGGATGGGATCTGCTGGGAGAGGATTCCCTGGACCTGAGATCTGCTGGGTCTGGGATCTGCTGGGTCTGAGATGCACTGGTCTGGGATCTGCTGGGATCTGGGATCTGCTGGGACAGGATCTGCTGGATCAGGGTTCTGCTGGATCAGGGTTCTGCTGGGTTCAGGGTTTCAGAGATCTGCTAGGATGGGATTCACTGGATCAGGGATCTGCTAGATCTTGGATCTGCCAGGTTTGGGGTTTCTAGATCTGGAATTGGCTGGGGCAGGATCAACTGGATGAGGGATCTGACTGATCTGGAATCTGCTGGATCCATCAGGGATCCATCAGGGATCAGGGTCCACTGGATCTGGGGTCTGCCAGGTCTGGGATCTGCTGTGGTGGGATCCACTGGATTGGTAATCTGCTGGATCAGGGGTCTGCTGGGTTTGGGATTTCTGAGTCAGGGATCTGTTGGGGTGGGACCCACTGGATCGGGAGATCTGCTGGATCTGGGATCTGCCAAGACAGCATCCACCAGACCTGGGATTTTGCTGGATTGGGGATCTGCTGGGGCGGGATTCACTGGATCTGGGATCTGCCAGGTCTGGGATCTGCCGTGTGCACACCTGGGATCTACTGGTCTGGGAGACAAGGCACTGGGATCTGCTGGATCTGGGATCTCAATGGCTGGGGACAAACGAGCCCAGGATCTCTTGGCTCTGGGACCTACTGGATCAGAAGCCACCTGGATCGGGGATCTCCTGGCTTTGGGACCCACTGGATTCACTGATGCCGACTGATTTGGGGCTGGGATCTGTTCCAGTTGGGATCCAGAGGACCCGGAACCCCATGGCCCATCAGATGCGGGGCTGGGATCCACCAGGTCTGGAGTGGTGGCTGAGGGATCCACTGGGAGCTGGGAAATGTCACCCTGAGATCTGCTGGATCTGGGATCTGCTGGGGCCGGAACCTCCCGGGTCTGGGACTGACTGTCACCATCCCCTCAACGCCGGTAGGGAGTCGTGATGGTTCGTTTGACCCCAGGGTGCAAAAGACAAAAGGCAAGAGACCCAGGTTTTATTCAGCAGAAATCAGCAATGCAGTTTATTGCTAGTAACAATTCAGTTTTGCGATAGAAAAGAGAGGGAGAGAGAGAAAGAGAAGATGGGGATATAGCTACCAACAGATGGGACACGTCCTCGAGTTGTCTGATGATGGATGCGTCTTCAATCTGTTGGGGAGAAACAGATCTCAAAGTCTTCTTTAGGAAAGTCACTTTTATAGTCCTTTTCCAAAGCGAGTGGCCTCTGGCCAAAAGGTGGGGAGATTTATGGACTATTGTATGAGAGATCGTAGCTCCATGGCACAGGTGCGAGGACAGGACGCTCTAACTAGTACCCTGCTCGAGAGCAGCGTACCATGGCAGCAACAGGCACAGCTACAAACAGTCCTTGGCAAGCTCCACCTCGGCCAGGCCAGAACTCAGGCGAGGGGTGCGGTCCCAGTGTCTCAGTCTCTGATGATGGTCGTGAGGCAGATCAGAGAAACATTGGACAAACCCTCACATGCCCCTTTGTGGACACAACAAAGAACAGCATACCCCCTCCCCTCCGAGAAGTCCTGCCCCTTTGTGGACACAGCACGGTATTGCAGCCACCCTGCCCCCCATTCCAAGTATTGCTGCCCCTGGTGGACACAACTCAGTACTGCAGATCCCGGTCCAAGCAGTGCTGTTTCCTTGCGGACACAGCGTGGTACTGAAGACCACCCACCTTCAAGCAGTGCTGCCCCGTTGTGGGCACAACCCATTACTGCAACCCCTACCCTCCCTGAGGAATCGTCCACCCCTGTGGACAAAACTCAGCACTGCAGCCCCCCTTTTCCACAAGCAGTGCTGCCTTGTGGACACAGCCCGGTATTTCAGCCCCTCAAACACCGAGCAGTGCTGCCCCTTCTGGACCCAACTCAGTACCACAGCTCCCCCCATCGAGCTGTGCTGCCTTCTGTGGACACAACCCTGTACTGCAGACCCCCATAGTCAGCTATGATGCCCCCTTTTGGACACAACTAAATACTGAACTACCTCACTCCTTTAAACAGTGTTGCCCCCTTGTGGACAGAACCCAGTACTGCAGCCCCCACCCCATCAGTGCTGCCCGTTTGTGCTCACAGCATAGAACTGCAGCCCCTCCCCCCGGGCAGTGTTGCTCCCTTGTGGACATAACATGGTTTTGCAGTTCCCCCTTCTATGGGCAATGCTGCCCCTTGTGGACACAACCTGGTACTGCAGCCAGTCCCCTCCTCTCCCCCCACCCCCCCATTCTGAGCAGTGCTGCTCCCTGTTGGACACAAGCCGGAGCTGCACCGCCCCCTCCCAAGAAGTACTGCCCCATTTTGGACACAATCTGTTACTGCAGCCCCACCCTGAGCAGAGCTGCCCCTTGAGGACACAAAATGGTACTGCAGCTGCCTCCTTCTGAGCAGTGTTGCACTTTTGTGGGAGGAACCAGGTACTGCAGCCCCTCCATACCTGAGCATTGCTTCCTGTTGTGTACACAGCCAGGTACTGCAACCCGCCACCTTCTGAGCATTGCTGCCCCTTTATGGAAACAGCGTGGTAGGGCAGCCCTTTCCCCCAAAAATGCTGCCCCATGTGGACACAGAAAGGTACTGCAGCTCCACCCTCGAGCAGTGCTGCCCCCTTGTGGACACAACCTCGTACTGCAGACCCCCGACTCCCAGCAATGCAGTTGCCTGTTGGACAGAACCAAATATAGCAGCACCCCTTTCTCCTTAAGCTGTGATGCCCCATTGTGGACACAACAAATTCTGCAGTCTCCCCCCCAAGCAGTGCTCCCCCTTGTGGACACTGAACGGTACTGCAGCCCCCGCTTTCCCCGAGGAGTGCTTCCCCCTTGTGGACAGAACATGGTACTGCAGCCATAGCACCTTCTGATTGGTGCTGTCCCATTGTGGACACAGCACAGTACTGCAGTCCCTGCCCTCCCTGACCAGTTCTGCCTGCTTGTGGACACAGCTCGGTAATGCAGCCCCTCTGCCGAGCAGTACTGCAGCCTTGTGGATGCAGCATAGTACTGCAACCCTGTGCTCTGAGCAGTGCTACCCCCTTGTGGACGCCACCTAGTACTGCATCCCCCCCTTCAAGCAGTGCTGCCTTGCTGTGTACATAAGCCAATGCAGCAGCCACCTCATTCTTAGCAATGCGGCCCCCTTGTGGACATAGCATCATACTACCACTCCTCCCCCTCCCCTCCCACTCCGAGCAGTGCTGCTCCTTTTGTACACAGATTGGTACTGCAGCATCCCCCTACTCCGAGCAGTGCTGCCCCCCTGTGGACACAGCCCAGTACTGCTGCCTCCCACCAAAGCAATGCTGTCCCCCTCTGGGCACAGCCTGGTATGCAGCACCTCCTTCCTCCTAGATGTGCTGCCCCCTTGTGAACACACCATGGTACTGCAGCTCCCCCCCTCTGCTGAGCAGTGCTGCTCTCTTTGTGGAAAAAACCCAGTACTGCAGTCCCTCTCCCGAGTAGTTCTGACCCTTTGCAGACACAGCATGATACTCCAGCACCCCCCCACCCCTTGAGGAGTGCTGGCCCCTTGTGGACACACCCATGGAGTTTTCTCTCTTGAGGTTTCAGAGGGTGCAGACTCCTTTTATCCTAAACTCCTCTCCGCCTGTTGTCCTCTTTCTTTCCCCATTGGCTGAGGTACTAGGAAGGTACAGGCTTCCCTATCTGCCTGCTTCATATCCCTTCTTGAACCTGGCATTTCCTTCCGAAGTTCAGAAGTTCAGCCTTGTGCAGACCCTTGTCTGTTTCAGGAGCCAAGCTGTCTGGGCCCAGTAAAAAATCTGCTGCCCAAAGTCAGTAGAAACATTACAATCCGTTTCACAGACCTTAACACCCATCCCTTCACAATTCAAATGATTTTTAAAGACATTAGAGCACATCTTTTCTCTCACATTGATATTTCCTGTGCTGGTAACAGTCTTTTAAGCCCAGCCTTCGGCCTGACCTCTCTGTTGTTGTAGTTCCATGGACAGAGGTTGTTGTCTCTTCCCCCTTCCATGGGCAGGCCGGTGTTCAGCCATCTCCAAGGCCCCACCCAATGTCACTGTGCCCTGGGAAGACAAAAACCATTATTCAAAATGTCCCCATTCCTCCTTCTTGCCAGGCATTTGGGTCTGTCAGTAGGGTTTGCTGCTAATTACCACAGGAAAAAGGAAACCCCTGTGACTCTCTGGGGCCCCATGGAAACAAACATCCATTGTGAAAGAACCTCACAGAACCAAGAGTCCATGGTGACACAACAAGGTCTTGTGGAACCAAGGAGTCCAAAGGTCTAAAACACATCTTGCATGGCTCTGCCTTGGGAATATAAATCTCCATGGTGGCATCTTGACACACACTTGAGGAGGGTGTCTGCTTGTAATGGGGAAACTCAGGAGTTTTCAATTGCTTCAAAAAAAAGAAAAGGAAGAAAACCCCTGTTTGCCTGAGTGCAGCCAGATCTCCAAGCAAAGCAGGTCCCAGGTGAGAGAGGACAGACAGGATGGAGCTGGGTAATGTGGAGCAAGGTTGTCCACACTAGGTTAGAACTCAAGGCACAGCTTCTCTGAGCAGGCCAGACTTCCTGAGGATCAATATCAATGACAGAATGCGGCAATGACCTCTGCTCTAAAGAGAAACAGTAATGAAATACACCCTTTGAAATAGGAATACATATTTCTTAGAAGCTCTTTGAAAAATTTCTCCGTAACTGCTGCAGCACAACTTCCTAATGAACAGCACCAGACAAGAGGGACATCAAGGCAGAGCCATGGTTTGTCAGAACTTGATTGATCCCAAAGAACCCTGTGGTGCATTTGGTGCTGAGCCCTGGAACCTCAGGGCCTGAGAGGAGATTGCACAAACCTTTCCAGGAGTGCAAGTCAGAAAAAAAACCCCAAAATATCTCAAAGCATTAATGGGTCCCACTGCGGTCCATCCCCAACACAGGCTCCTCATGGACTCCTTGGTGGAGAGAATTGGAGGCCATGATTGCCCAAAAATTATTGAGATTCAGAGGAAAGGAAAAAGGAAGGTACCTTAAAAAACCAGAAGTACCTTGAAGCATTAATGAGCCCCACTGCGTGTTGAGAAGGGCTCTCAAGAGACTAATTAAAGCAGATAATTGGAGGCCATGATTGCACAAAGCTCTCAGAGACTCCAAGGCAAAAGCAAAATCCAAAGTCTTGGAAAAACCTGCAGTCCCTGGGAACATGAAGGAGCCCCCAAGGCCATTCGTGACCAAGGCTCCCCAGGGACTGGTCCCAGCAGATCCCTGAGGCCACTGGGATGTGTGGGGGATGCTGAGGGCAGGACAAGGGGTGACAGTGGCCACCCTTGCTGGGGCTGTGCCAGGAGGCCCCAGTGGCTCAGGACAAAGTGTCTCCTCCCAGCCCTTGGTGGCACAGACCCTGCTGTGTCCCAGGACACCAAGGCTTGGCTTCTCTTTGTCCCCACCTGTCATCTCTGTCTCCAATTTCTTTTTCTGACTGGAACCTGGGGACACTTTCTCAGTTCTGTCCCTCAGTAGGACCCATTAAAATTTCAAGAAACTTTGGAGTTTGATTCTGACTTGGAGTTCTTGAGAGGTTTCTTCAGCTCCCCCTCAGGGACTGATGTTCAGGGCCTCAGCACAAACCTCGAGAGAGCCATTAAAGTCCTTGTGCTGTGTCTGTGCTCCTGAGCTGGGCTGGGCTCCATGCTCAGAGCGAGATCCTGGCAACCAAGAAGAGCTTAAAAAACACATTGGTCTTGCTGAGCAACTCTTCTCAGAGCCCAGCAGAGCTGGGGCACTTCCTGCGGCCACCCTAGGCACAGCACAGAGGCACAGAGAGCTTCAATCAGTCAGGACTGGGAAGATGCTCCAAAGTGACTGGGGCAGAATCACTCCCAGCCCGTGACACAGGAAGCCTCTGGCTGCAGGACAAGGCAGCTGCAGCTCCTGGAGTGATATCCTAAAGCTGGAACATCCCAATGCCTGCAGACTCTGTGAGTACATTCTCTGATTGATTCTCTCTTGTGCAGAGCCGTCAGGGGTGCCCAGGGCTGTGCTGCAGAGCAGGGTCCTGCAGCCCAGGGCGCTGTGCTGGGGCAGGGACTCTGCTGCCTGCCAAGGACAGCTCTCAGCCAGACCTGGGAGCTGCTCCCTGCACTGGGGGACAAGGTCTGGGTTGAAGGAAAGAGTTGTATGGCTTGGAAGTGTTTTCCTTGTGTGGTGAGGATGCTGCATTGTTCATGGCTGCTCCCAGCATGACATTAAAATGCAGAACATTTCCAAGTAGATTACATAAGGAGCATAGCTAGACAGATGCTGCATAAAGGTGAAAATCCTGATCTGATAATCTACTTCTCTAGGTTGCCTGGATGGGAAATTGCACATTAATATTCATGTGCCTGTTCAGGTTGAGAAAAATAAAAGCAATTTCTCTCAAGTCTGAATAAACCAGGCAAAGAAAGAAATCAGCACAGGGTCCCTCACAGGCAACACCAATGTCTCTTTTCCAGCCTCCTCAGAGTTGCAGTTATGCTGCCATCAGAGCCTGAGGAGGCAGAGTTGGCCCTGGGCAGTGCCCTGTGCTGGGAGGGGTCTGCAGGGCAGAGCTGAGACCCCAGGGCTGGGCTGGGCTCTGGCAGCACTGGCAGGGCCCAGCCCTGGGCACAGGGAAGCAGCTGCTGGCAGGGACAGCTCCAGGCAGCAGAGCTCTGGGCAGGCAGTGGGGGAAAGAGCCACCAAGCTGGGGTGGAGTATTTAAAGTGCTCTCCAAACTGAACTATTCCATGATTACTTTATTTACAGATGCCCATGCCAAGACACTGGAACTTTCCAACAGCAGTTCCATCAGCCACTTCCTCCTGCTGCCATTGGCAGACACATGGCAGCTGCAGCTCCTGCACTTCTGCCTCTTCCTGGGCATCTCCCTGGCTGCCCTCCTGGGCAACGGCCTCATCATCAGCGCCGTAGCCTGCGGCCACCACCTGCACACCCCCATGTTCTTCTTCCTGCTCAACCTGGCCCTCACTGACCTGGGCTGCATCTGCACCACTGTGCCCAAAGCCATGCACAATTCCCTCTGGGACACCAGGAACATCTCCTACTCAGGATGTGCTGCTCAGGTGTTTCTTTTTATGTTCTTCATGTCTTCAGAGTTTTCCCTCCTGACCATCATGTGCTACGACCGCTACGTGTCCATCTGCAAACCCCTGCACTACGGGACCCTCCTGGGCAGCAGAGCTTGTGCCCACATGGCAGCAGCTGCCTGGGCCAGTGCCTTTCTCAATGCGCTCATGCACACAGCCAATACATTTTCCCTGCCCCTGTGTCAGGGCAATGCCCTGAGCCAGTTCTTCTGTGAAATCCCACAGATTCTCAAGCTCTCCTGCTCCCAGTCTTACCTCAGGGAAGTTTGGCTTATCATGATTAGTGTCTGTTTATCATTTGGGTGTTTTGTATTCATTGTTTTCTCCTATGTGCAGATCTTCAGGGTTGTGCTGAGGATCCCCTCTGAGCAGGGACGGCACAAAGCCTTTTCCACCTGCCTCCCTCACCTGGCTGTGGTCTCTCTTTTCATCAGCACTGCAGTGTTTGCCTACCTGAAGCCCCCCTCCATCTCCTCCCCATCCCTGGATCTGGCAGTGTCAGTTCTGTACTCAGTGGTACCTCCAGCCCTGAACCCCCTCATCTACAGCCTGAGGAACCAGGAGCTCAAGGCTGCAGTGTGGACAATGATGACTGGATGGTTTAAGAAACAGTAAACTTCTTGCCAATTTCTGCAAATCACTTTTAATAAAAGTAATCTTTATTTCTTGTTGGATTTGTTATGCTGCTTCTTTTTCTTTTTTTTGGTTTTTGTTTTTAATATTGTCCACAATATTATACATAAAGGTCACTTTTTCTATCCTTTCTCATTTTGTTTCCCTCCAGCTTTGCTGAGGTCACAGACTGTGTCAGTGAGAAGCTGTTCTCTCAGTGGCTTTAAAAGAACTAAAGGATCTCCCAGCAGAGTTTTCTCCAGGGATGCCCCTTTTGTTCCCTTCTTTGGAGCTGCAGCAGCAATGTCTGTGTACAGAGGTGGGGGCAGGTCAGGGGTGCTCAGCAGATTTGCTTCTGCTGGCCACACCATTCCTGATCCAGGCCAGGTGCCACTGGCTTTCTTGGCCACTTGGGCACACTGCTAGCTCATGTCCAGCCTGCTGTCCATCAGTGCCCCCAGGTCCCTTTCTGCCTGGCCACTGTCCAGCCACTCTCTCCCCAGCCTGTAGCACTGCAGGGGTTGTTGTGTCCAAAGCGCAGGACCTGGCAATTGGTCTTGTTAAACCTCATCTTGTTGGATTTGGGCCCTGCATCCAGCCTGTCCAGATCCAGCCTGGATCTGCCTGTGCAAAGCCCTCCTACCCTCCAACAGGGCCACACTCACACCCGACTTTGTATCACCCTTATACCATGAGGCCCTAGAGTGTCAAATGGTCTCCATGATTCCAGGACGCTCCATAGAGTCACAATGGCCTCTTGGTCCCATGGAGCACTACAGGGTCAAAATCGTTTCTTTCACACCATGACTCCCCTCAGTGTAACAATGGCTCCTTGGTTATATGAGGTGCTGTAGTGTCACAGTGGTTCCACGAGGCCCCAAAGAGTAACACTGGCCCCATGTTTCCACAGGGCCCTGCAGTGTCAACGTGGCTCTATTGTCACACAAAGTCCCAAAGTGTCACAAAAGTCTCCTCATTCATACAAAGCCACGCAGTATTAAAATGTTTTTTTGGATTCCATGAAACCCCAGATTGCCACAATGAATCCTTGATTCGATTTAGCCCCACACTGTAAGAACAGCCCTCTTGCTTCTCTAAGCACCACACAGTTTCAAATCATCAGAGAATCACAGAATTAACCCAGGTGGAAAAGACTTTTGAAATCATCAACTCCAACCTGTGACCCAACACCATCTTGTCACCCAGACCACAGCACTCAGTGCCATGTCCAATTTCTACCTTAAACACCTCCAGAGACAGTGACACCCACCTCCCTGGGCAGCCCATTCCAATTCCACATCACCTTTCTGTGAAGAATATTTCCTACTGTCCAGCCTAAATGAGGTGCCATCCTGCACCTTGAGGCTGTGTCTTCCTGTCCTGCCACAGTTCCCTGGAAAAATAGCCCGACCCCTCCACCTTGGCTGCACCCTCCGGTCAGGGAGTTATAGAGAGTGATGAAATCTCCCCTCCTCCAGGATAAACATCTCCAGCTCCCTCAGGCCCTCCTCACAGGACTTGTGTTCCAGACCCATAACCAGCATTGTTGCCCTTCTGTGGACACGCACCAGCCCCTCCATGTCCTTCCTAAATTGGGGGGCCCAGAACTGGACACAGCACTGGAGGTGCTGCCCAAACAGTGCTGAGCACAGGGGAAGAATCACTGCCCGGCTCCTGCTGGTCACAGCACTCCTGATCCATAGGAGTCCCAGGAGCTGGGATGAAGGAAATGTTAGTGTTAGCCATGAAGGGTCTTGATTTACATATCTATTCAGTCTATATTAGAAGTGCTAGGGATCAAAATCAATTGGACATTGCTGATATAAATCTCAAAACAGGAAAAGACAAGAAAAAAACCAGTTGTCTATTCTTTTAAATATAGTATATTCACTTGGAATACACTTTTACAATCTGCCTAATTAACCACAGAAGAATTGAAAACTTGAATTATTCCCAGGGGCTTTTCTTCCTTTGGTGTTTTGAACCAATGTTTATGAGCCTTTATCCATATCACTGAATTCCTTAACTGAGCAGCTAAAGAAAGAAGAGGCCTGAGGTGTAGTAAAATTAATCAAAATCCTCCAAGTGGCTGAGGATCCATCCTCATCAGAGCAGGAATGAACAGAAATGGGCACAGCTTTGTGGCTGCCCCAGCTCTGGCATGGGCCCTGGGTCTGGAGCAGGAGCAGCTCTGCAGGGCCCCAAGGCCGGGGCCGTTGTGCTGGCCTGGGCAGATAGGATGGCAGCAGGGGCTGCATAGCTCTCAGGAGCTCAGGGAGAGGGGAGCAGGGCACCCAGGGAGCCTCCTTTTGCCTTAGCCAAGCACCTTGCCCATGGCTGGGGCTGAGTCCTGTCTGAGCTGCAGCTGCTGCTGTGCCCTTGCCAGGGGCTGAGGCCGTGGGGCCACTGCCCAGAGCCCCCTGCCCTGAGCAGAGCTGTGGGGCCAGAGCCGGCTGGGCTGTGCTGGGGAGAGGCCCTTGGTGCTGCCCAGAGCTCAGGGCAGCTGGCACAGCTTGCAGGGAGCTGGGCTGGCCTGAGAGAGCCTGCCAGAGAAAGCAGCAGTGTCCATCTCAGCCTGGCTGAGCGTGCAGGGGCAGGACTCAGGCCAGCCCTTGTGGGGCAGGGCCAGCGCCTGTGGAAGGCACTGGAAACAGGCAAGTGGCCCAGAGGAGGCTGCTCTGTGCCCTTGGTGGCATGCACAGAGCAGGAGGGCCCAGCACATTTGTCATGCCAGCCTCTGTCCCCAGCCCTTGCCAGCCCTGGCTGCTGAGCCCAGGTGTGCCCTGGGCTGAGTTTGGCTGTGGCCCAGCTCCATCCTCCTGCGGGGCTCAGGGCCTGTTCCCGGCCATGGCCAGCCCTGCCCGGCCTCTCTGCTGGCCCAGAGCCCGGCAGAGCCCGGGGCAGGGCTGTCAGTGCAGCCCACAGGTGCCACGGGCTGTGCAGGAGCTGGCAGAGGCTGCCCAGCAGGGAGGCCATGGGGCACAGAGCCCCCAGGGCTGCTGTGGGCACCACGGCACAGGGGCCTTTCCCACCTGCAATGCTCCTGTCCTGGGCTGGGCCTGCACAGGGGCTGTGCCACCATGGATGGGGCAGCAAGCTGGGAATGGAGGCCAGGGTGGCAAATCCCTGGCAGAAGCTTGTGGAGGAGGCCGTTTTGAGTGGCTCCACGAGCTCAGGAAATCCAACATGGAGAGGAGAAGCCAGACAGACCCTGCACAATGAGTGCAGGGTTTAAAATCTCATTGCATTGGGCTGCTCCAGCCTCCTTCTGGGGGTATGTCTTGCATCACAGCCCTGCTCTGGGAATGAAATTCTTTCTCTTGGTGCCAGGCCTGGACCTTCTGATATGTTGACAAGTATTCCTTGGTTCCTTGCGATTCCATTGTTTGACAGTGGTCTCCTTGGTTCCATCAGGCCCATCTTTGTCACAACTGAACCTTGATTCCATGAGATACCACTGCATCACAATCTTCTATTGCATTGCATGAGGTCGTGCTGTGTCACAATGGAGCCTTTGTGCCATGTGTTTCCATTGTGTCACAATGGTCTCGAGTATTCCATGAGGCCCCACTGTAAAACAGTGGGCACTTGAATCCATGAGTTTTCATTCCATCCCAATGGTCTCTTGGATCCCATGAGGCACTGCTGTGTCACTATGGAGGTGACTGCAGCATTCTGTGATTGATATTGATCCAGCGTCTCTCCTCAGGAGATCTGGCCAGCTCAGAGAAGCTGTGCCTTGAGGTCTGAGCCAGTGTGGATAATCTTGCTCCACATTCCCAACCCCATCCTGTCTGCCCTCACTCACCTGGGACCTGCTTTGCTTGGAGAGTTGGCTGCTCTCAGGTAAAGTAGAGTTTTTCCTTTTTGTTATTTTCTACACAATCTAAAACTCCTAATCTTCCCCATTTAAAACAGACACACTCCTCAGGTGTGTGCCAGCCCAAGGCGCCACCAAGGAGGTTCAGCGCCGGGGATCGGGGCCTCAGGGGTGGTGCCTGGAGTAGGTGCCATCTTTCCTTTCTGCCTCTAACTCCCGTCATGCCCCGCGGCCCCATAGAGCCCCATTGGAGCTGGGACTACAATACCCGTCATGCCCCGCGCTCCACAGAACCCCGGTATGCCCCCACATGTCGGATAGATGCCCTCCAGAACCTCCAGAACAGAAGGGATGGGCGATGCCTCGGAAAAGCTGCAGCACACCAAGTCCTACGGTCTGTCCTCGAGGGCACTTGCAGAAGAGAAGACTCAGCAAGGCCACAGGTGACTAAGGTCACCAAGAAGATCACCAAGCCCTGTGGTCTGGCCTCGGGGCCACCTGCAGGAATAACGCCTCGGAAAAGCTCCGGGTCAGACACAAACGAGGGCGCTGTGCGGGGGTTCCTCACGGCACTGCTCTGTCCTGTCCTGTCCCGTCACATGCTCTGAGCACTGTGGTGTGTCTGTGTCACTGTCAGCTCCTATGTCCCTACACGTCACAAAGGGTCCTGTGACACCCTGTTCCGTTCCATGCCACGGTGACCATGCTGCACCGTGTCACGAAGGGCCCTTGCACACACTGCCACCTGCCCTGGGCCTGCCCCCAGCCCACTCAAAATGGCCCCAAGTGTTTAAGGCAGCCCGACAGGACCTTTAGGAACATCTCAAACCATCAGCAAATGCTGCCCTGCTCTGTGGGCTCAGGGCAGCAGAAGGAGCCCCCAGGGCAGCCGACCCAGCCGCAGCAGGAAGGGCACAGGGCCTTGCACAGAAGCTGGCTTGGCCTCCTTGGGACACATCCCAGTTGGTGGCCATCCTAAACTCGCTGCTCTGACACAGACAAGGAATGTGTGGGCCAGGGCACGAATGCTGCTCTGACCCCTGGGGCCCTGCGAGCACTGAAATCAGCAGGTGTGGCAGAGTCCCAGCCCAAGCAGACCTGCCACCCCCGAGCCCTGGCAGCTCTGGTGCCCGGCTCCTGGCCCACAGACCTGTGCCCCGGGGGCTTCTGTGCCAGAGGGAGCCAAAGCCCACGTGCACTGGGGGCTGTGCTCCTTCCTACAGGGGCTGTTGGCAGGAGCACCCGCAGCAACTGCTGGCAACTCTTGGTTTCTGTCAGGAGGCAGAAGCTGTTGGTCCTGAAATGATTTTTTTCATGGAAGGGACTGGCAGTAGGACCAGAACACCATCAGCTACCAAGTTTCACAGGACAATAGGATTGTACAGACACACTGCTATCGGGAGATCAAAATTACAAGAGACGGGACATCTGAGAGACTTTTAGAAGATGGTTTATTTCCTCATGGCATCAGTCTCACAGAAGGGTGAGACATTACAGGTGTTACATTTAATGCCATAATATCAGAAGCCATCTAATTCCCTGTTACAATGCCTTATGTTAGGTTTTTTGCCAATCACATACTTTTACAAAACTTGGTAGCATCTTTTTTATACTAATTAATAATTGTTTTACTTTTTGTGGCTTTGCCACACTGTGTCATTTATAGCCAATTATATAACACTTCATAAACCTACATTGATACATCTTAAACTTCTAACTAACTTTATAACAGGTTTTATTCCTAAACTTTAAAATCCTTTACTCTCTTACTTCACATATTGCTTTGCTTACATAATGCATATATCCGTTTGCTTAAATAATATTTCTACCTAAAATATGAACTTATATTTTTGTTTTATGTCTGCTTTATTTTCACTGTCCTAATTCTCCAAGCTCTCTCCAAGGCCTTAGGTCAAACCTTGTATCCATCTCTATCACTGAGCCTGTATGCACAAGGCCCTGAGAGCTTTCTGTGCCTCCAATTCTGACACACTGTCATATTTCCTTGTGTTCCAATAAAAACATTAGCCCAATCTCTGATGTTCAATGCTCCAGTTGCTGTGTGTCTGGCAGTGGTAGCTCATGTCCAAACACGACTGGGTGCCTGCTGAGCATGGCAGTGGAGAGCCACAAACAGGGAAGTTCAACCACAGCAATATATAAAGCTTCAAACAATCTCTTGTCTATTTCCAAACGCAAATATTAGCACACACATGCAAGAAAAGCCAAATGAATCCCAACATTCCCAGGAAACCAAGCAAGGATTGCACACAAGGCTTTTGGAAACATTTCCTAAATGAATTAAAGTCTCTCCTATGCAGGCCTGTAATAGCTGAACTTCTGCACTGCTGCACGGTTCCAGGTAGAGTGGGAAGAAGTCCTCACTGTTCCTGTACAATCTGAAATAGGGATGCAGGCTTGGACCAAAGTCTTTCCTGGGCAGGATGATGCTGAAATCCACTGCATTCTGATGCCTGAAAATTAGGCAAGAAATCAGTGCTCCATAGTATAAGGCCTATGGGGCAGGTATTTGTTTATTTGAGGCCAGAGTGAGGGGCATTGCTCCACCACAAACTCACCTGTCCATTCCTTGCACAGTACTAGCTTGTATACGTTTTTTACTTAGTGCGCACATTATTCTTTCCTGACCTTCATATTGCAACATATTTTGTAATGACATGATTATGTGAGCCCTGGTAGCACATGCGTGGTTTCTGCAGGAGATGGTCATCAGCCTCCTGCTGGTTGTTCTGGATGAAGGCTCATTAGTCTTCCTCGGGCTGAACTTTCCACCCTGGCTTCCTGGGCATGCACTATGGGATTGTCTGCTCAAATAGCCAGTGGTTAGCTTTTGCAGTAAGCTTGTTCTGCTAAATTTGCTGATTTTTAAAAAGTGCTTAATTCACTTACTCTGTTACCACGTAACTTCTTCCTGCACAGTGCAGCGTTTTGTGTAGCTCCATTATCTCATTGCCCAGGCATCAAGCCAGCCCTTTCTTATATCCTTTGCAATTTCTTTTCAACTATAGTCTTGTTGTGGTCTCAAAATACTTTCCTGTCTCAATCCTGTATCTCATTTTATTTTGCTCCCATTTGTGATACGTGGTGATAGTTTGTTTACAATACCATAGAAAACACTGGCTCTTCATGCAGGTTCCTAGGATTGATATTCCAGTTTTTAAAATTCCTACAAAAAGTTGTGTTAGCCAGTTCAGATTAGGTAGCCAAGATGTTCCAGTTTCCCATAAATGTTTACTCAAAGATGTAATGTCTTTGGTCACTTCAGGGTGTACTTTTGCACGTTGCCAAATGGTGTGGATATCCTCTGCAATTTGCAGTGACTGATCTATAGAACTGCAAGAATTGGTATTAGTTAGAATACAAACTCCTCCCATTTGGCTGTTACCTTATCTATCATGCGGTTTTGAAAGACTACTTCTTTTAGTGAGTTTATTTCAGTTTGTAGTCTTCTTCAGGCATCTGCTGTTGAATTAGCAATCAATTCTATTTTGGCTGAGATGCATGAAATGGCCTTTTGCAGTTGTGCAATTACTAAATCTGAGGGCAATGCCCTAAGGAAACTGTGAAACGTGGTGCTCTATCACATTGGGTTATTGGGTGTTGTCTTAGTGAGTCTGTTCTTCCATAGTCCTTGAATACTAGCTGTCATTTCATTAGTTGGATTTGTAACCTGTAACTGAGGCAGAAGGTATCCCAGAGTACATTGGCCAGTGCAGTTACCTGGTAATTGTTTAATGCTATTCCATTCCCGCAAAGCCACCAAGATGCATCTGGAAGGTTGCAGCTGATGTTAATTTTCACGGACTCGTTTCTGCTATGTCTATCAAAAAGACAGTTTTCCTACATTGGCTGAGTAACATTTACCCACCCAGCTGTGTTACTGGAAAAGTGGCTGAGATTTGCTCCAGAGTTGTTCAGTCCTATGTGTGTGACTGACTCATTGATAGGTGGTAATTGGAAAAGGGGCTTTCCCAAGGAAGATCCTGCCTATCTACACTGAGCACTAGTGTTGTGTGAGCTATAGGGGTTCCAATCTGACCAATTGCTTGATGGTTCCCTATTAAGGGAAGGTTCCATTGTTGCACCTCTCTGCAAAGCCAGCAACCCATGAGTCCTGTATAATTAGCTGTGGTTCCTATTAGTGTAACATGGATGATGACATCGAAGGTAATGACAGTATAATCAATGAAAAAGACACTGGTTTATGAGTGAATTTAAATTTTAGACCATGATCCCCAACAGGTTTGGTCATCCAGGGTATACTGGTTTTGGTTCGCCAATTTGAAATTTTCTTGTTGTGAGATAGGATTAGGAGGAAGGCAAAGCAAGCTGAACTTTAAATAGTACAAAGAGAAATTTTATTACTGGAAACTAGAAGAAAAAGAAAAAACCTCAGAATGAAAGTTTAGACTCCTCTTTCCCCCCTACACACTTCCTTTCTTTCCACACTGAAAGCATTTAGAAAACAACTCAGTCAGTTTACCATCTCTAAAATAGTCTTTTACAAATTCATTGGGACAGGAGACTTCCCTCTTCAGTCTGTGGAGATTTCTCCACAAGAAACTGTTTTCTCGTGGGCTTGATGTTCCAGTGATTAGGCATCTGGGATAATGGAATTTTGATCACTATGTAAAAATCCTTTCTTTAACTTACAGTTTTCCTATAACTATTATTGAGGACCCTATCAACTATGGGGCACACTTTAAGGATTATAACAGTTTAAACAAAAGCTTGCTTTATTTTTGAAAAAACAGAGGTTTTTCTTCTTTTTCTTCTTCACTGGGGAGCAGCACGAGTCTTCATCTTCTTAATATTCAAATTAAGGGATCACAGCTATTTCAACATCTACTTAATCTAACACCAATGTCTTTGTTCATATTTACAGTTACAACAGTTACATTTACTCTGTAATATTTTTATGTGTTATAGGGAAACAAGAGTCTCTTCTTCATAGCTTAAAACAGAGAAATTTCAGTCCATGACTCTCTTCCTTCCCTCATCTGGGACCTGACTCTTCCCTTTGTCTGACCTCAGTGTTTTTATGCCGTTTGTGTGCAAATCTTCATCTTGGTTCTTTTCTTTCACTCAGGAGAGAGAACAAAGTGTCTGCAAGTCTCATTTTGGGCAATGAAAGAGTTACTACCTTGCCTGGACAGCAGCTGGAGCAGTTTTGGTGGAGTATTTCAGACCGCACTAGGGCTGGGCCAGGATCGTAAGGGCCCAGGCAGAAAGCGATGGTGGTTGTTCTGGCTGCATGGCTGTTTTCTGGCATTTGCTACATTCAATTCCAGCCATGGGCTGATGGTTTTCCTCCCCCTGCCCAGCAAAGGGTGGCCCCTTGCCGGAACGGGCCCAGCTGTCTCTGCCCCAGGCCGCGCTGCCCAGGACGGCCCGGCCGCCCGAGCCGCTCTCCCGAGGGTGGAGGCCCCGCGGGCCGGCGGCAGGGCAGGGTTTGAATGTCAGCTCGATGTTCTGCTGAGCTGCAGGCTCCCTGGCCGTGCTGGGGGAGGGGGAAACTAAGATCTTAGCAGCCGTGCGGGCCTTCCCTCCCCATTTCTATCAGGACCCTGCTGAAAACAGAGCCCAGAGTCAGAGCCCGGCCCTGACCCGGGCCTGGCCAGGCCTGCAGGCTGCATGGAGGGGCCTGGGCCGGTGTTACCTGTACTGAGGCCGGAACGGAAAGAGAACTTTCCTGGGGTTTTTCATCTTTACATGTGTGTTTCACAAAGATGAATAAACTTTCTCATTGGTGTACCAATGTGGCGATATTAAAAATCAGACACTGATTGGTCCTTGTCCGATCCAAAAGCAGCTGCCCAGGTCCTGGCAGAGAAAAATTTTAGGGAATCTTTACAAACCACCACACCAGCCTAGAAGTAACCTTGTCCCTGGATGAGGGATGATTGGATGGATTTGAGCACATGCAAAGGATCGCAGCCAATTCATTGAACCCCATGTGCAGATGCATCATTGGTCAGGGAAATGGATGTGTTAAGACCCCAAACAATCACATGCGTATATCCGGGACATTCAAACCCTCGATTTAAGAAGGGCCCTGAACAATACAGAAAGCTTTTGTTATATGGATCACTGTGTCACCTCTGTCTCCAACCACAACTCCAATTAAGGTAATAGGTGTGGTCAGTGGGTGTGGTTATTTGGGATGGTCTGTGGGTTTGTGGTCAGTGGTTGTGGTCAGTGGTGGTGTGGTCAGTTGTGTTGTCACTGGGTGTGGTCAGAGGGGTGTGGGCATTGGTATCTGTCAGTGGGTGTGGACAGTGGGGTGTGGTCCGTGGGGGTGGTAAGTGATTGTGGTCAGCGGATGTGGGCAGTGGGATGCGATCAGTAGCTGTGGTCAGTGGAGGTGGCCGGTTGGGAGGTCGGTGGGGAGGTGGTAAGTGGGTGTGGTCAGTTGGGTGGTCAATTGGTGTGGTCATGGGGGGAGTCAGTGGGTGGGGTCATTGGGTGCAGTCATTGGGAGTGGTCGGCGGGTGTACAGTCAGTTTGGGGGTCATTGGGGTGTGGTCAGTGGGTGCAGTCAGCAGGTCTGGTGGGTGTGGTCCGTGGGTGTGGTCAGTGGGTGTGAGCAGTGCAGAGTGGTCATAGGGTGTGGTCAGAGGGAATGGTGAGTGGGAAAATTCGGTGGGTTGTTGTCAATTGGGGTGTAGGCATTGGTGTCTTGGCAACGGGTGTGTTCATTGGGTGTGGTCAGTGGTTCTGGTCAGTAGGGGTGGTCAGTGAGTGTGGCCATTTGGGGTGGTCATTAAGAAGGTGCTTGGCCAAGGCAAAAGGAGGCTCCCTGTGTGCCCTGCTCCCCTCTCCCTGAGCTCCTGAGAGCTCTGCAGCCCCTGCTGCCATCCCATCTGCCCAGGCCAGCACAAGAGCCCAGCCTTGGGGCCCTGCAGAGCTGCTCGTTCTCCAAGCCCAGGGCCCATCCCAGAGCTGGGGCAGCCACAAAGCTGTGCCCATTTCTGTTCATTCCTGATCTGATGAGGATGGGTCCTCAGGAACTTGGAGATTGCTGATGAATTTTACTGTTCCAGAGGCCTCTTCTTTCTTCAGCTCTTCAGGTTAGGAATTCAGTGGCAAAGACTCATAAACATTTCTTCAAAACACCCAAACAAGAAATGCCCCCAGGAATAATTTAATTCTTCTTTGGTTAATTAGATAGATTTCAGAAGTGTATTCCAAGTGAATATACTTTATTGGAAACAATGCAGAGAGAACATTTGTATTGTTGTCTTTTCCTGTTTATAGAAAGATATAAGCAAATAATATTCAGCCCCAGCACCTTCTAATGCAGTCTGAATGGATATGAAAATCAAGACCCTTCATAGCTGGAAATCAATAACACTTTGCCCCCATCCCCTTCCCACTATTTCCTCATCCAACCCCTGGGACTCCTATGGATCAGGAATGGTGTGGCCAGCAGGAGCAGGGCAGTGATTCTTCCCCTGTGCTCAGCACTGGTGAGGCAGCACCTCGAGTGCTGTGTCCAGTTCTGAGCCCCCAATTTAGGAAGGACATGGAGGGGCTGGAGCGTGTCCAGAGAAGGGCAACAAGGCTGGTGAGGGGTCTGGGACACAAGTCCTGTGAGGAGCAGCTGAGGGAGCTGAGGATGTTTATCCTGGAGAAGAGGAGGCTCAGGGAGATCTCATCACTCTCTACAACTATCTGACAGGAGGGTGCAGCCAGGGAACAGTGACAGGACAAGAGGACACAGCCCTAAGCTACTTGGGCATGTTTAGGCTGGACATTAGGAAATATTCTTCACGAAAAGGGTGATTGGGTGTTGGCATAGGGTACCCAGGGAGGTAGGTGAGCCACCGTCCTTGGAAGTGTTTCATGCCATAGTTTGGGTGACAAGGTGGTGTTGGGTCACAGGTTGGATTTGAAGCTCCCAAGATCTTTTCCAGCCTGGGTGATTCTGTGATGATTGTGGCACTGCAGGGCCCTGGGGAAGCAAGGGGCCATTGTGACACTGCAGGGCCTCGTGGAACTGAGAGGACCATGGTGACACTGTGTACGACATGGCACCACAGAGCCAAGGGGCCACTGTGACACTGTGGGGCTGCATGGAAGCAAGGAGTCCATTGTGACACTCTGGGTCCTGGTGGAGCCACAGAGGCCACTGTGACACTGCAGGGCCTTGTGGAACCAAGGGGCCATTGTGCCACTGTGGAACCAAGGAGAGCCTTGTGAGAGCCTGGGGCCAATGGAATCAAGGGATCATTGTTCCACTGCAAGGACTCTTGGAACTAAGGGAACAATTGTGACACTGTGGTGCCCCATGGAACCAAGGGTCCCTCGTGACACTGCAGGATCTTGTGTAACCAGGGCTCCATTGTGACACTGCAGCACCAAGGAATTCATTGTGTCACTCAGAGGCCTCGTGGAACCAAGAGGCCACTGTGACCCTGCAGGGCCTTGTGTGACCATGCAGAGCATTGTGACAGAGCAGGACCTCGTGTAATGATGGGGCCATTGTGACACTGCAGGGTCCCATGGAACCAAGGGGCAAGTGCTGCTTCTCAGGGATTCATGGAATGAAGGAAACATGTTTGACACTGTGGTGGCCCTTGGGACCAAGAGGCCATTGTGACACTGTGGGACCAAGGAGAGCATTGCTGCACTGTGAGACCTCATGGAACCAACGATCCACTGTGACGATGCAGGTCCCATGGAAGCAAAGGGACATTTTGACACTGAGAGGCCTCATGGAATCATGGAGACCATTCGGACATTTTAAGGCCTCAAGAGACCATGGTGATACTAAGCTGGTTTGAGTGTTGATCTTCTGGAGGGTAGGAGGGCTGTGCAGAGGGACCTGGACAAGCTGGACCTGGAGCCTAAATCCAACAAGGTGAGGTTTAACAAGACCAAGTGGGGTTCTTTGGCTACAAGAGCCCCTGCAGCACACCAGTCTGGGGACAGGGTGGCTGGACAGTGTCCAGGCAGAAAGAGACCTGTGGCACTGATGGACAGCAGGCTGGACGTGAGCCAGCAGTGTGCCCAGGTGGCCAAGAAGGCAAATGGCTCCTGGGCTGCATTAGGAATGGTGTGGCCAGCAGGAGCAGGGCAGTGATTCTTCCCCTGTGCTCGGCAATGGTTTGGCAGCACCTTGGGAGCTGTGTCCAGTTCTGGGCCTCCAATTTAGGAAGGACATGGAGGAGCTGGAGCATGTCCAGAGAAGGGCAACAAGGTTGGTGATGGGTCTAGAACACAAATCTTCTGAAGAGTGGCTGAAGGAGCTGGGGATGTTTATCCTGGAGAAGAGGAGGCTCAGGAGAGATAAAGCGGTGTCAGGGCAAAGGTTGGACTTGACGATCTCCAAGGCCTTTTCCAGCCTGGTTGATTCTGTGATCCTCTGATTCTCTGAAACCACCCCTGGAGCAGTTACAGGATGAGCCCTGGCCCTCCTCTTCACAAGGTCCAGCAGCCCAGGTCCCTCAGCTTCTCTTCACAGTTCCAAAGCCCATCCTGTCAGTCCTGCAGAGCCTCTCTAGGCCCTCCTCACTGCCCAGAACAGGGAGCCCCACACCCAGACACACCAGCCCAGATGTGTCCCACTGGCCTGTGGTGCCTCTGGCAAGGGAGCAGCACGAGGCACTGCAGGAGGCTGCCGACAATTCCTGAAGCACTTGTAGGATGATCCTGCTCTGCAAGGGATGTTCCCTTGGTGTCAGCTCAGGAAATGAAATGGGGAGTGGGGCCAGACAGGAAAGGGCACACAGGGATGGGCTGTTTGAAAAGGACGGAACGGAGATGGAAAATAATAAGAAATCTGGACCAGGGAAAAGTAAAGAAAGCAAAGGTGAACACAAGGAAAATGCTCAGGGCATTTTGGGGGTGGCTGCCAGGCAGCCCTGGCTCTGAGCAACAACATCTGCAGTGGGACAGGAAACTCACAGCTCATGGGAACAAACTTGCTGGCTGACTGCAGAGGCCACAACAAACCTGAGTGTTTTCCCTGCCGTTCCCCAGCCCGTGCAGGCCCCAGGGGCTGATGGCATTTGTGCTCACTCAGCTCCATCTCCCCACAGCAGCACCATGGGGTGCTGACGCCTGCTCTGTGCAGTGCAAACAGGGGCTCCTGAGCCAGTGCTGCCGTGTCTGTGCCTGCAAGGATGCGGCACCTGTGTGAGCTGGGGAGATGCCAGGGCTGCAGAGGGGGGATGTTGTTGGCAGGTGCATGAGGACGCTGTGGGACGCTGCCCTGGGCTGTCCAGCGCAGTGGGGATGGAACAGCCCCTGCTCTGCTGCTCCTTGCCAGGGTCTCCCCCTTGCAGGGCCCTTGCAGAGCACCAGCCATGCTGTTTGCCCCCAGCCTGCCCACGGCCAGCCTGGGGCTGCTCACGGGGATTTTGTCTGCTCAGCACTGGCCTGGCCAAGTGTTGTGGAGAGAGCCTGGCCAAGGAGCCTCAAGGAGCCCCCAGGCCCTGGCCTGAGGCGTCAGCGCTGCCCCAGCAGTGCCCATGGCCTGTCCCTGCTGCAGCCCCGGCACTGCCACCCCCAGGGCTGTGCCCGGCCCCGAGAGCACTCAGGCCCTGCAGCAACACGAGGGGCAGGAGGGCAGCGGGGCAGTGGCACGGGAGCAGCACTGGCAACACCAAGTGCTGCTGCTGCTGGGCACAGCTGCTGTGCAGCACTGATCTGCCCCAGCTCTGCACACAGACATTGCTGCTGCGCCTCCAGAGAAGGCAACAAAAGGGGCATCTCTGGAGAAAACTTTGCTGGGATATCCTTTAGTTTCTTTAAATCCACTGGTAGCAGAAGCCCTCATTGACACAGTCTGTGGCCACAGGGAATATGGAGAGAAACAAAATGAGCAATGACACAAAAACGAAATTTCTTTATGGAAAATACTACAAAGGTAAAACAATGAAAATAAGCTCCAAAACCAAAACAACAAGAACTATGAAAATATATTTTATTACAAGTGATTTGCATAAATTTGTCCGCTGTCTTATGTTCCTGAAATCTTTAAGTCATCAGTGTCCAGAGTGCAGCCTTGAACTCTTGGTTCCTCAGGCTGTAGATGAGGGGGTTCAGGGCTGGAGGCACCACTGAGTACAGAACTGACAGGGACAGATCCAGGGATGGAGAGGAGATGGTGGGGGACTTCAGGTGTGCAAATATGGCAGTGCTGAGGAAGAGGGAAACCACAGCCAGGTGAGGGAGGCAGGTGGAAAAGGCTTTGTGCCGTCCCTGCTCAGAGGGGATCCTCAGCACGACCCTGAAGATCTGCACATAGGTGAAAACAATGAACACAAAACAGCCAAATAACAAACAGGCACTAACAGCACTGATCCCAAGTTCCCTGAGATATGATTTGGAGCAGGAGAGCTTGAGGATCTGTGGAATTTCACAGAAGAACCCCCACAATGCATTGCCCTTGCACAGGGACAGGGAAAATGTACTGGCTGTGTGCAGCAGAGCATTGAGAAAGCCACTGGCCCAGGCAGCTGCTGCCATGTGGGCACAAGCTCTGCTGCCCAGGAGGGTCCCGTAGTGCAGGGGTTTGCAGATGGACACGTAGCGGTCGTAGCACATGATGGTCAGGAGGAAATACTCCGCTGACATATAGAAAAAAAAGAAGAAAACTTGTGCAGCACATCCTTTATAGGAGATGTTCCTGGTGTCCCAGAGGGAATTGTGCATGGCTTTGGGCACAGTGGTGCAGATGCAGCCCAGGTCAGTGAGGGCCAGGTTGAGCAGGAAGAAGAACATGGGGGTGTGCAGGTGGTGGCCGCAGGCTATGGCGCTGATGATGAGGCCGTTGCCCAGGAGGGCAGCCAGGGAGATGCCCAGGAAGAGGCAGAAGTGCAGGAGCTGCAGCTGCCGCGTGTCTGCCAGTGCCAGCAGGAGGAAGTGGCTGATGGAGCTGCTGTTGGACATTTCTTCACTCTGGGCATCATGGACTATTGAAAGAAGACACTGACAAAGTGGGATAGATTTCCTTGAGTCAATCCTATGCTATTTTTTTCTCTAAATGTTACTTCTCTTTGTGGGAAATTTCACTTTCCTTGGTTTCTAATTTTTGATTTCAGGTTTTTTCTGCTGACTTACTGCCTCATCTTCAGTACTGCTTTCAGCCTGAACACTGGAGAGCAAAAAGGAAAAACCGGGGTCCCTGTACCCCAATGCAGTCAGACTGCTGATCCCACACAGGTTTCTTTTACTCATTTTATCTGTCTCTATTTCAGGTTGACTGCACTTAAAACATGCTTGAAAATAAAGTGGACTCTTTGTAAGGTCCGACTTAAAAGTCACCTTTTCCAAACTCTTCTGCCTTTGCCTGTGCAGATGGACAGGGAAGTATATCCAGGGTTGGTCTGGCTCTCTGCTGCCTGGAGTTGTGCCTACTGGAAGCGTATTCTCTCTATCCAAGGCTTGTCCCTGCCAGTGCTGCCAGAGCCCAGCCCAGCCCTGGGGGCTCAGCTCTGCCCTGTACACCCCTCCCAGGACAGGGCACTGCCCAGGGGCATCTCCCTGCCACCAGAGCCTTAAGGGCAGCTCAGACAAACTGAGATGCTGCAAGCCAAGGTGCTGCTGCTGCTGTCTGTAGGCAGAGGAGGGTGAGGAGGCACTTTGTGAGGGAGATCTGAGGCAGATCTGCTGATGCCCAGTGGGACAGTGCAGGAGTCTAAGTGATACAGACACACCTGACAGCCCCTTTCCCTTCCCTTGAGGAGAAAGCTGAGAGCAGCCCTGGCCATGCAGCACCAAGGGCAGAGAAAGGAAAGGCTGGAGCCCTTGATCTGTGCCAGTTCCACAGTCCTGGGCAGCAGCCACCGAGCACAGGGGAACAGAGGGCACAGCAAGAGGGACAAAACCAGTCAAGGTCAGAGACTGGGAAGAGCCAGAGCTGGGAACAGCAGGAACAGCTGCTTCACTGCACCCTTGGAGAAAGCTCTTGGCTGGTTCAAAGTGCTGAAAGGTGTGAAGGGCAGAGAGGAGATCACACCAAACAATGCTCCTGGTTCCACACCCTCCCCTCTCAGTGTCCCAGAAGGAATTGGATGAACTGTATTCTTCTCTTTGAGTCATCTCGTTCAGCATGAGCAGCTGAGCACCAGGAGCTGAGGCCACAAGAGCTGAGCAAGAGGGAGCTTTTGGACCAAAGTAATGCTGATAACATGGACCTAGCTGAATCCAGCAGATGGAATCCTGGAATTATAGAATTCTCTCTCTTGGAAAAGACCTCTGAGCACATTGAGTCCAGCTGTTCACCCAGCACTGTCAAGCCCAGCACTAAAGCACATCCCTGAAGTGCCAAGGCCTGGACAACAGGCCCTGAGCCAAAGGTGACCTCTGGATGAACCTTCCAACCAAAGGTTATCTTTGTATACACTCATTAACAAAATATGCATGGTTATTAGCACTCTGATAGATGCATCCACTCATTAGTGAAACATGCATTCAACTTTCTTCATTTAGCAACTGGGCAAGGCCATGAAATCCATCATCTGACCTTGTTTGAGGGTGTATAGTCAAAGTCAGCTCCCTTGGTTCCTCCTTGAGCCCTGGCCAGGCTTTGGGAGGAGCCCAAGAGGAGAATGAAACCAGCTGTTCCTGCACTAGCAGTGCTGTCAGTTTGTTTATTCAGCACTACCAGAGCTGGGCCCTCTCACAGGGTTGGAAGCCTCACCTGTGGCTGGAGGCACCTGCAGGAATTCCCAGTGTCCAGGAGTGGCTCTGCAGTCCTTGGCTGTGACAGCTTCCCCCAGCTGATGTGTGCACCTGGGTGATGGCAAAGTCTGGGGGTAACTGCTGCTGTCTCTTAATCACTGCAGGCAATCTTTGCTAGAGATGGTTGGGTGCATTGCTGAGCTTCTCCTTTTGTGACCCTTTGCTGCTCTGAACTACAGTAAATGACACTGATTCCTGAGCTTGGTGTCTGTGTCTCTGCTGCTGACCCTCTCCACTGGTAAAACAGAGTTGGTGTGGTTTGGCTAGATCACCACAAAATGTTGCTCTTTAAATGTAAATGTTTGGAATCAGTCCTGTCCTACATTCCCAGGTATTGGGAAAACCTTCCCTAGAGTTTGCTGGCTCTGGAGTGGGCTGAGTTCAGAGCACAGTGAGAGCAATGGAGAAGTCAGCTGAAAGAAGCTGAACCACTGGATGTATTAAAATATGGAAAAATGAAAAGCACTTGTGTGTTTGGGAAGATGAGGATGAATTTTGTTAGCAGCATCCCAGAAACAGCACCAACAGAGGGAACTATTGGTGTCAAAATGTTCCCACATGGAGCAACAGAAAAGGTTTTTAATTTTGAGCTTGGATTCATTTGTGCAAAAGAAAGAGTAATAATATAATTATATATGTATATGTAATTTAATAAAAACTTGATGTATGTACAATCACATATGTATAAGGACATTGTAAAATAATGCTCCAAATACTAATTTTCCCTCTGGTCTAGTGTAGTTAATCCACAAGGTTTTTAACTCCAGTTATGAAGAAATACATCAAAGAGCTTCTAAGAAATATACATTCCTATTTTAAAGGGTATGTTTTATACTGTTGTCTTTAGAGGAAAGGTGATTGCAGCATTCAGTGATAGATATTGATGCAGGGTCTCTCCTCAGGTCTGGCCTGCTCAGAGAAGCTGGGCCTTGAGGTCTGACCCAGCATGGACAGCCTTTCTCCACATTGCCCCAACCCCATCCTGTCTGTCCTCATTCACCTGGGATCTGCTTTGCTTGGATAATGGGCTGCATTCAGAGAAAGAGATTTTATTCCTTTTCTTTTCTTTTTTAAGCATTCTACAACTCCTAATTTTCCCCACTGCAATCAGACACACTCCTCAGGTGTGTGCCAGCCCAAGGTGCCACCAAAACCACTGCAGAGCTGCCCTGGGCCAGCTGTAGGGTGGATCATCATCCCAAGCTGCACTGGGCACTGCCAGGGCTGTGGCCATGGACACTGCACTGACTCCACTGCTGGGTTTGGGGCCACGGCAACCGTGAGAAGCTCAAGTTTCCTTGGAAACACTGGGAGGATTGGGACATACTGAGGGTAATACTGGGAAATATTGGGACAAATGGGGACACTGGGAACACTGTGGGAGCTCTGGAGAACATTGGGGTTTACAATGGATGACACTGGCAGGAGCTGGAACGGACTGGGAATAAACTCAGGTGTATTGGGTGGGAGTTGGCTGTACTAGGGATGAACTGGACTGTACTGGGAGGGACTGAGGGAACTGAGGTTGTACTGGGCTGTACTGGGGATGAACTGGGCTGTACTGGCAGGGACTAGAGGCACTGGTTGTACTGGGCTGTACTGTGAAAGACTGCAGGGGTTGAATGGGCTGTTCCGCCTCTGCCGCCTCCCATTTGCGAGCACTGCCTGTCACCGCCCACAGCCAATCAGCGCCGGGGATCAGGACCTCGGAGGGGTGCCTGGGGCCGGCGCCATCTTTTCTTTGCCTCTAACTCCCATCATGCCCCGTGGCCCCGATAGAGCTCATTGGAGTGCCTAAAATTCTTGCTGTGCCCTGTGCCTCAGGAGACCGGTTAGAGCTCCCGAGCTCCCCAAGTGCTCCTGAACTGTACACGTTCCCCTGAAACCTCAAGTCGTGGCTTGGAGGCAAAATCTCCTAGGTGCATTCCTGACCTGCAGATGCCCTGTTGAGACACTTCGGGACTACAGCTCCCATCATGCTCTGTGGCGAGCATAAACAACCAATGCAACACTGCTTACAACTCCCATGATGCTCCACGGCCCTTTTAAACTGTAATATACGCACGCCTACAACTCCCATCATCCCCGCGCCCCAGAGAGCCCGGTTAGAGCCCCCAGTGCCGCCTGGAACCCCGAAAGGCCCCAGATTCCCTCCTGAGCTCCAAGTGCCGCCCTGAGTGCATAAGTGCTCCCCACACCTGGAATTGTCCATCAGAATCTTTCAGTGCCCATCAAGTGCCCACCCCAGCTCCCCGAGGTGTACTCCAGACCCTCAAGTTCCCTAAATTCCATCCCCAGGCCCAAAACTGCCCCAGTGGTGCCCCCAGAAATGTCTCCCTGGACTCTGAAGTGCCCTTGACACTGCCTGAAAGACGAGGATAAAGACGACAAATGGACTACAAATACTACTAATTATAATAATGAGCGAGAAAAATAACCAATAGAGCTTAATTAATAAATGAAGGGAACTGTGTTACTTAGAACCTATGAAGATTAATTTCCTTGGCTGAAAAATGTATGAATTTTTAAAGATATAAAACTAAGTAATAAAACCCCAATATATTTAGAAATATATATAACAAAACATTTATAATTAAATATTAACACTAAAGAATAAAATTACATGAACATTTATGGATAATTTTGGGATGCAGACATTGTTGCTCAGAACCAGGGATGCCTGGCAGCCACCAAACTGCCCTGCATTTCTTCATGCTTCACCTTTGCTTTTCCTGATCCAGATTTCTTCCTCTTGCCAACCCCTGTTCCCTCCT